>JBAMCK010000606.1:20000-342128 GCA_037075185.1 Drosophila pseudotalamancana | reverse complement strand
GCATTGCATTTTTAATTAGTGAAATTGCATAGAGTAGAAGAATGCAACAGCTCGTCGCGATATTTTTGTTATTCAATGCGCAATATTTTACAGTCTCTTGTCTAATTATAATTAACCGATTTATTTATGCACTCAAAACAAAAATCTTTTTACATAATAAACAAATTGAGAACACGTTGCAATTGTATGCGTATGCAACAAATATCGTTAGAAATGTAATTTATAATGTTTAATTACATTTATTTATTAATCTGTTTACATTTTAATGAACTTCTCTTTTGCAAATAAAATAAATTCATTTTAGATATAATCATGTATATGTATATGAGTCATCTACTCAATTATTTATACATACATAAAGAAATAAACGATATCTTACATCACATTCAAGATTAAAATTCATTTTTCAATTTGGAATATAAAAATACAAACATTTGTTTCCAGCTAACTCAGAAACTCGTGACCTATCCTAACTCTTATAAAAATATTTATACATATGTACATATATATATTTATATATATATCACACATTCGGTCAGCTACACACATCCCAAAAAACATAAAATTTAGCTCGATTTGCAAATACCCTCAAATACCCTTCTTTACTTCCTTACTCGTACAATCAGAAATATTTATTGTTTTTTTTGCCTAGTTGCAAAACTCTTCCACAACTGTGCTATGCCACCTCTTCAGCGATTGACTATGTACAGGGTATACATAGAAATCCCTTCATTTCATGCTCAATTAAACAAGTCAACACGGATGTTGTTTGTGTACACTGAAAGCAACATTTTTTCTTTCTTTCTTTTTTTTTATTTGCCACTTGATTTGCATTGCGCTTAAAATGTATTTACATATTCTGACATACATGAGCACATAAAAGCGAGAGCGTGTGTGTGTGTGTGTGTGTGTATTTGTGTGTCAACCCAGCCAATAGCAGCTCATAAATCACGCTAATCTTTAACTATCGATCAAAAGACCAACACAGAAGAAAGGGGCTTGGAGTAGGGGCCCAGTTGTCGGTGCTTTTCAAAGTGTCTTGAGAATTTATTGCCTGAATCCTTCAATGCAAATCGAACACATCGAAGAGTAGCCAAAAATCTATACATATACATATGTATGTGTATTTTCGTTCTTTTATATACATGTATTTATAAAACAAAATATAATGCTAAATAACAAATCTTACACATTTACACATGCGAATTCTTAATTTTAGTCTTGTTTTGGCCC
The DNA here is from genome assembly GCA_037075185.1 of Drosophila pseudotalamancana. NCBI lineage: Eukaryota > Metazoa > Arthropoda > Insecta > Diptera > Drosophilidae > Drosophila > Drosophila pseudotalamancana. Next base: position 340,895 of record JBAMCK010000606.1, on the reverse strand, counting down.
AAACGGAGCGCGATTGCAATTAGATGCCACTGATGATACTGTTTACTGCATGATACTCTGTTTAAGTTTTATGTTTAAGTATTGTGTAAATTGTTTTAAATACATTATAAAAAACAGGTTTACTTATAAAGGAATTAATTGATTTATATTTGGTCCGCGTCTATTAGACACACGTAACTCCTTGAATAAATTAAATTAATATAATTCATGACTCAAGAAATTTTGCATGAGTAACCTCGCCCACAAGAAGCGAACCATAAAATAATATTATGGATATATAGAGTATATATATATAGTCAACAGCGGTAACACAAGCACTGAAATATCTACTTAACTATGTTTTATGTCTTTGATAGACGAATTTATTGATATTAAGAACTATATATCTATCTTCAATTTAATTTTTAGCTATATTGCCCAAAAATTAATATACTCTTCTTCATTTAGGTAGAGTATAACAAATACGATGGCCCGTTGATCGAACGTCTGGCCACACTTTCCGCAGCCCGTTTTGCTAGTTTTAGCTGCTATTTTTATTATAAATTGTCTTCTTTTTTGTTTGTGTTTCTTTTTTTTGGCTATTTTGCCAATTTTCAGCTACACATCATGTAATGTGTAGAGCTGCTCGCCTTCGCTCCCTTGATGCAACTTATCTGCTGCTGCTGTTGCTGTTGCTGCTGCAGTTGCACCTGTCGCAGCAATTTGTAGCACACACAAACAACTTGGCAACAACAGCGGCCACATGATTAGGCTCGAATATTGTAAGTGTGCATAAATCAAATGCTGGTCACACTTGCAAATCAGCTTTTAAATAACAAGCTACGAAGTCAATGACAGCTTTTGGCCGAAAAGGCTTTTGACGGCTCAACACTTGCTGTCTCAACATTTGGCTAAAACGGCTTTTCAAACTTTGTTTATTTTTTATACATTTATACATTTAATTGCTGTGGCTAATGCCGTCTTAACGGTTGACAGTTATTAAATAAATAAGCTGATATCTACACTGTTTAAGCCTGGTTTAAGCTTTGTAATAGGGATTAGCTTAGTAATGAGGCGGCTTATTTTGAAGTTAACAAATGATAACTGTCTATAAAAGAGACTTACTATATGTGACTTATGACTTTTAATAGATTTAACTATAAATAATCTTTCAAAATATCTTTTAATTGACCACATATACATACACATGTATGCATTTATGGCCAATTTCCACATTAAGGAATTAAGAATAATTTTTATACACAGAACGCAGTCAAAATGGATAAACAGGGTAGAAAGAAGGCTTGTCGATCTTACAGAGTATATATACTATTGAATTTTTCCTTGTTTATAATATTAACATACTGATACATTATATATATATATATGTATATATATTAATTTCCACTCATTAAGCAATTCGACAATAAATACTCCAAATTAATATTTTACATTAATTGCATTTCTTTTTATGCATTTGTTTGGCCTTCAGTTAAAATTAACGAACGGTTAATTATGCATGATATACGAGTAATTTACATAAATTCATCTCGTAGAACAGTTTGATATATAGAACATCATATATGTATGTACCTAAATATGTATATATGTACATATGTGTATATACACTGCCTGCTGCGTTTCTGTTTTCATTTTTATGACATTTATTGATGTGTTTCTTTTTTTATTCTTTTATTACACACTTATTTGCGAGCTGTAATGTTTATTTAATAGCCGATGCTTACTTCGCATTTTACGACTTTAAATAATATTTTGCATATTTGCATATACATTTTTTAATGCCGTTCTTCTGCGTGAAGTGTGGCGTATTTAATTTAAATTTCCATACGAAATTCACGCATTAATTTATAATTTTAATTACTTTTACATAACTTTTATTCACCTGTCGACGTTTGAGAACTTCGTTTTCTCCCCCACACATTTACATTTTATTGGTTTTTTCGAGAGATTTCAGAAAATGTTCTATAAATATTTAAATCGCCATAACTCAATGCAGCATTACGGATTCAACTTTTAATACGGCGGAGTCTAAGAATTTTCCATTTAAAATGTAGCCGAACCCTCGTGGAATGCAAAGCAAATATTATCCCCTTCTTTGCTTTTGTTGAGCTTTTTGGAAGGTGAATCGATTGTCGGCTTTGCCGCTTGACTGACATTTCAAACGTCGAACATAATCCTTTACTTGAGACTCCCCAAACAGAACTTAAAATTTTCCACACAAAACAGTATTTCAGCTAAAGCAATTTAGTAGCAAGACTTATCTCAAACTTATTTCCACAAGCTTCAAAGCGTTATGAACGATTTTTATCAATTATAAAAGATTTCATTCAAACTTCAAGAAAACAGACAATTTCACTTAAAAGTCAGCTTTATTACTGTATTAATGCTCTTTCTATATCCTACAAGAAAGGGTAAAAGATTTTATTTTAGTTTAAAGACTACAGTCAAACTTTTCTCTTCTGAAAGCTCTTCTTAGGAACCAAGCTTTTAGTACAGATAAAAGCTTTAATATTGTTTAAAGTTCTTCCAAAAATTTTAACAGGTAAAAGACTGTGGATCAATTTCAGATATATAGTAAAGCTCTTCAGTAACTCCACAAAATTGATTCAAAAATTCAAATACAATTTCAATTAAATATTAAGCCTTTCATCAATACTATTAAAAGCAGCAGCTACTGCTAGAAATTGCTTATACATATGTTGATTTAATATTATAATAAAGTGTTCTTCTTCTTCTTGGACTCACCTTTCCTTGCATAATCAGCCTTATTGTGAGTGTTACCGATGGATCCTCCAGTTTGATGGGCGCTCCGCTCGCACTGCTGCTTGTGTTATTGTCCTCCATTGTTATTTGTTCTTTTGTTTTTGTTTTTCTTTTATATATGTTACGCGCTCTCTGCCCTGTCTTTTATATGGTTAATTATTTGCAATTGTTTTGTCTTTTAGCTGCGATTTATGGCTAATGTTGTAAATATACTTGTTTTTGTTTTTTGTTTTTTGTTTTTTTTTTTTTTTACTATATGTACAATATGTTGTTCATATATGATCAAAATATAATGCACACAGATATTTATTTGATTTTTGGCTAATATTTGTTTACTTTTTCTTTTATTTTGTTTTTATTTGTTTTATAATTTCTTCCGAAATTTAATTGGTGGTGTCTTTTACTAATCGTACTACAGTTGTTTTATTTCTCTTTTCCTTTTTTGTTGGCTTAAGCTCGCTGTTTTCTGTCTTCTTCTTCTGGTTTTTTTTTTATTTTTGTTTTTTGGTTTTCCTTCTGTTTTAAAAATGCAACATTTAATCACTGCTATTGTTCAAAATCTAGAATCTCTAGTATTTACTCTTAGTATTATTATTTTAATGTTGAGCAAAAATACTGTTGCTTAGCGTATTTCTTTAGTATTTCCACTGCAAAGAAAAAGAAAGAGGGATAAATTTATAAGTATTTATGTATTATTTATTACGCACTTGGAGAAAAGTTTTCATATAAAATTTTATCTTGAAAATGTAGCTAATTTATTTTATAAAATGGCCGCAATGCATTTAATCAAATTGCTCTTCAGTCAACTCGACGCGGCGTCAACTTTTGAGGCATTTTCTGGTTTCCGGCATTTTGTTCAACGAGAGATTCCAACAACAAGAAAAATGTTGATATGAAATGTGTTTTCATACATACATATGCACACACATATATATAGATATATATACTTGTACATATATTTTGTACACAACTTTGAAACTGCGCCAAGTTTTTATATGCATATTCCACCGTTCGGCAAAGTGTTCACATACATATTATCGATGGCTTGTCTCTGCCCCTTGCCACGCCCTTTTGGCATTTCTTACGCTCGAAATCACTTCATGTGCAATTTAGTACAGATAAAAATACATATATATATATATATATATACACACATTTTTTATTCATTCGCTTACTTTCGTGTAAGAGAAAAACAAATTCCCAGCATATCTTTTTTTATATGAAGACTTTGCATATGATTCCGACACATCTCCCAAAGGGGCTGACGTGGGCGTGGCACCGGGTTCCAAAATATTTGCACAGGCCAACAAACTTCTCCAGTTCGTGTTGTTGTTTTAGCAGCTGCTTATGAAATTATGCGCACTAATTCCCCATGTAACGGCAACTAAGCCTAGAGATATACCATGGACTTTATCTATCTATACGTACATACAATATATATACATATACATACATATATATGTGTGTATATAGCCCATGTAGACTGTCTCTAGAAGCAAACACAGCCAACAGCAGTTGTTGCAAAAACTTATGCGGGTTTCGCTTGCAAAATGTTAAAAGCAATAACGTCTAAATAAATGCGCATAATTTGGCTGTCCGCGTGCACTTTACATTGACATGATACACATACAACGACAAGCAACAACAATAACAATAACAGCAACAGCAACAACAACAACAACAAAAGAGTCAATGATAGCCAGCCCCTGCCATCTGCCACGCCCAACTATTTGCATGAATATTTTCATGTTTGTTCGCAAATATGCAAATCTTTTGTCCAGGTGTGACAATAACTACTGTAAAAGTCTCTTAGAGTATCAAAGAAGAAGAAGACATACATTCCACGCCTGCAACTAGCTTAAATTTAAAACCATATCTTCAATACATATATTAAAGTTAATTTACTCTTAATGAGATTTAAATTGTTTCAATTAATTTAAATTGATTAATTTTATTTGATCTTTAACCAAGCACCACAAAATGAATTTTAACTTGCAATAAATTAATAAATTAATACAACTTGGTCTTAAGCATTCAAATAATTCTTGTTTATTAATTAAATATTCACAATATTTACCTAGAGCCCAGGTTAATTAATATGAAAAACAAAGCTACACAAAGAGAAGCTCTTAAAACTTCATCTTCTACTTTTAGTTTTCTCTTTGGAATGCCAAAAAACTTGCATTTGATGCATTTAAAACAATGCCAAAAGCGAAACTCAAAGACAACTAAAAACAAAATAATTATTTACAGCTGACCTTTAGCAATATTCTGGCAATCCATCCATCCATCCATCTTATATCCATTATAACAGCTCATGGTAATATATATATTTTTGCATATAAATCTATTTCTTCAGTTAAAGAACTGACTTTCTGGACATTTGCAGCAGCCGCAGAACAACTTTGACAGCACTTTTCAACTAATGCATTAAGTTTTCTTGTTATACTTCCCGAGTCTGTACACAATTTATTCTGCACACACACATACATTTAGTACACATAAATATGTATGTATATATAACATTCATCTATCACCAAGAATTAAGAAGTGGAAACTTTTTGGCAGCTTGTCACAAGTTTGTTTTTGTATTCCATCAGAAGGTTGCGATTCTCCACACAACAACAATCAGAAATAAAGCAAATTACAAATTTCAGACTAAACCAATTGGATGCATATTTCACATTTGAACCAACATAGCTTGAATACCATTTTTATTTTTTCATAAAAATGTGTATGACTACACAGGTATGTGCAATAAAAAGGTAGAAAGAAAACAAGTAAGTTGCCACGACTAGCAGATATCCTGCAAACCCTAAAGATCAGACACTGAAAACATTCAACTATTTCCAGACATACGAATACAAGAAAGTTACTTACTTACGCCTAATTTAAGTTATTTAAAATCAGCTTTTACGCCTCTTCTTTCTTAACTATATAAAAAAAAAAATTTGTAAATAACTAAAATTCAAATATAGTAATGGAGAAATACGTGAATGTACAAATTTTAAACCTCAATGTTGTGCGTATTATAGCCGTATAATAAAATCAATATTGTGAAATTGTAAAAATATATAGAATAGAAACGAAATTAATTATTATTTTTTTTAAAAAAATATTTTTTACCACCTTATTTACTGCACTACTATACCCTCTCAAAGGATTTTATAGGGTATAGAAAACGCAACGGACAGAGGTTCAGTTTGATTCCGACTCAGACAAACACATACACACACACGTGTAAATATCTAACTATGAGACTTGTCGTTTGTCTCTCTGGGAGTGTGAACCGGAGCTTGAGGTTGAGGCACCATAGAACACATGACCAGAATACGCCAAAGACGTCAGATTGGAGTCTCGGTTGGTCTGCCTGCCTGCCTGTCTGTCTGTCGGTTGGCGGTTGTCTTTTGCCTTGTGCCTGCCGCATGCTGTGAGCTGCCAGACACGAACAGACAAACAGACAAACGTACGGACGGACGGACGGACGGACGGACAGCTGCAGCCGTTAGGCATCAGAAAGCGGGCAGCGTTTAGGGTATGAAATAATAAGTTCCGTTACAAGCATTGTAAATTCTTTGGATTGCATGCCACAAACGCAAAGCCAAGCACAAGAAGCAGCAGACTTCCAACGCATTGGCATTGAGAGCTCTACCAAGTGAAGCAGCGACTCCTGCTTTAGCCCCACACTCATTATCAATCATACGCAGCGTATGCGCTTTTAATGACTTTTTCTTGTTGGAGAAAAAAGAAGAACTGGATGGAATAAAACTTTAAAAGGCAACAGCATCGTCGTAACTAGTTTTGTTTTAATTAACTCGCATATAAATGCCAACTCTGACTGGCAACCGGTTTGCTTTCTAATTTCTTTTAGCTTTCCACATAGCACACTTGTTCAAGTGTATGTTGTTGTGTGTGTGTGTGTGTGTGTGTGTGTGCTTATGTGTGTGAGTGTGTGCCAATTCTCTAATTTTATGGCAATGCGAAAAACAATGCCACAAATCATCAAGATATAAAGTAAGAGCTTTATATTTTTCTCTCTCTTCCTCTCTCTCTCTCACAGTCTCTTAATCATGATGGCAAAGAAAATGAATTGCATATGCGGGTTTTTCCAGCTAAATGTGCATTTTGTGTGGAAATTCATAAGATTTTCATTGAACGATAAATACAAAAACCTAAGATGCGGGCCAAGCAAAAGTGTTCACACATCTAAAGAAACCAATTAAAGGAATTGAATGGAGAAAACACAAAAAAAAAATACTTATTCATAGGAATTTTATTTAATCATATTTTTGTACTTTAAGAAAATGCATATAGGTTTAAAATTTTGAATCGATGACGAAAATGTTATCGATCTTACACTAATTGCAATTGTATCTTGAAATATAACATCGATATCAAGCAAACGGATCAAATTATCGATAAATTTAAACTCATGGAGAATCAACATGTAAAATTGGAAGTCTCTTGTTCGTGTATTTTCTAAGAAAAACGCATTCATACTGTCAGACGGAAAGGTCTCATCTCATATCCTAATCAAAAACATATCATTGTGTTGGCCACGTCTCCTGCTATCTATCTACCTATTTTGATACATAAATTTTCCTTAATACCTGCCCATTTACCAATTTCGTCTGGCCATAAAAATGATTGCTATATATGTATCTTCTGAATACATTACGAACTCCATTCACAAGTCCGACAGCTGGCAAAAGGCAAAAGTTTATTCAATTTGCAATTCAGGGCACACATTTTAAGCCAACTAAATCTGTCGGCCACTCTTCTAATCAAGTTATGTCACCTTCGAAAACTGTTGCCCGCTTTGTGGCGCACAACATTGTGGCAACATAATAATAATTTTTGCTACCAACAGTTGTTGCCAATTGATATTAGGCTTACACACATATGTACTATATATATATATATATATATTATATAGTATACCCGCACATTGTCTTGGGCAAAAAGCAAAATACAAGTATGAAAAGAAAACCAATTGAACATTTTTTTTTGTGTGTTTCACAATGAAAGAAATAAAGAAAAAAACAAAATAAAAGAAACTCATGAAGCGGCACAATAAATGCTAAATGCTGTACGTGACACAAACACGGGGGTCATATAAGATGGTCTATGAAATAGGTGTGTATCTGAGTGTGTATGTGTGTGAGTGTGTTTGAGAGTGTGGATGGAGAGAAATGCTGACATCTCGGCCTTAAAAATGCTGTCATGCGTTGAGAGACGTTTGTTGACGGCAGCTTTTTGACTTTATACGTCAATTTTCATCGTAGTCATATACATAGAAGAAGACGTGCGGAGTTTTTCCTCCCCGTTTATGGCAGGCAGGCAGGCAGGCAGGGAAAAACAAACATCAAGTGCAGACAACTGCCAAGTGGAAACGTTGCTGACGGTTTTGGCCGCTTTCACTTCGCCTTAAATGCCATTTTCTAGTCAGCAGGCACCACACCACACCACACCACACCACACCACACAACACAACACAACACAAACTCATGTCATGTTGTTGTCGGCAAAGAGCACCACCAACACCATTACCAGCACCAACAGCACCACCAACACTATCGTCGGCACCACCAGACGCTCCAAACTCAAACTCAAACTCAAGCTCGAACTCGAACTCGAATCCAATGGCAAGTGTTGGCGTCGTGGAAACAGTTTCATCATCGTCGACAGCATCATCATTATTATTGCCATCATCATTTTAGAGGCCACACACGTCAAATACACTCACAGGTGTTTCAATTTTGCAACCACACGTGTTCATAAATTACATATACATATATTTATATAAATATATATTTTTTATTTTTGTCTCCTTTAAAGTTATTATAGATATCAGAATTAGAAAAAGCCTTCTAAGTTATTTTTCAGTTTTTATTTATGTGAATTTAAATCAACTGAAGTAGTTTCCTTTTTAGCCTTTATTCCTTTGCATATCAAAATTTTAGGCTCAAATATAAACAGAATCAACTTTACAGAAATTGAAAGTGTATTCAGTGTTCGTTCATGGACAGCTTTTACTTTTTCTTTACAACATCTCTTATGTGGTTTTTGCAATTTAGCTGAAATCCAATCAGTCAGAGTTTTAAGTTTACTTATTTAAGCCAACATGTGTGTGTGTGTGTTGCTCATTACCACATTTTAATTAGCCAAAAAGGAAAATAAATTGTAATTACTTACAACTTTCTTGCTTCAATGACACGAGTTGAAAGAAAGCAGATTTAATTGAATTCAGCGAGTGTCAAAATACATTTAAGAGTGTATTTTTTAAATAAAATAGGTAAGTTAAACATTAGCAAATAAATCAATAATTAAATGAAAATAAAGAAAATATTTGTAAAAGCCTCCAAAACTTCAACAACTATAAGAGAAAAAAAAATAACACTTTAATATTAAACGGAATATGAAAGAAAATAACTGCAAAAACATTTGAAATAAATTCCACAAAAGTAATTTAAAATACTTCAAAGCCATCGCGAAGTGAAGCTCTTATATATCTTTATGGAGAAGCTTACAATAATTTTGTTAATTAAAAAAAGTTGAAACTTTTGGCATTGCTTAAAACCCATTCAAACAGATGAAAGAAAAGTTCTTAGCCCAAGTAATACGATAAAAATTAATTTTTAAAATTAATTATGCACATGTGCAACACACAAACGGCCCCTCAGGCAAAACCTGTGTGTGGGTATGCATGTGTGTATGTGTGTGTGTGAGTGTGTGGGTATTTTTATAAGCCCAACAGGCGACACCTGACACATTTCCAGCTGTTACTGGACGAGTGCACCGGCTGTTGCCCTGGGGTGCGGTCAAAGGGAAAACTCATTAAAGTGCGTAATTACAAACACACACACACACACACTCACACACACCCACACACAAACACATGCACACGCACACTCAACACTGAGCTACAACAACTTTGTACACATAATAATATTAATATTAATAACATAAAATACTTGGCTACAAAGCCTCAAACCCAAACGGTCAACAAACACACCTCCACCTCCACCTCCACCTTTTCCTTCCCTTCCTCTTCGTTCTCCTTCTCATCATCTTGCTCCTTCCGGGTCTGATGAATGTCCCTGGGCCGCACTTAATAACATTTGGGCAGATTTTATAGCTGGGCGTTAGCCGGGCACATAATTTGATTTATGTTTACCAACTGGCCCCCGAAGGCAACGATTTTCTTTGCACTTTAAATGGTTTTTTTTTTTTTTGTATTCGGCGACAATTTTTATTTGTGCTTGGAATAACTGTAACTTTTGAGCCGTATCCAAAGGCTGCCAAATAAAAGATTTGCGGTGAAGAATTTGGGCAATTTATCGCGTTAGACCAAAAGAAAATGGCTTCTAAATGATTTGACATTAATTTCAATTAAATATATAAATCTTTAACCTCAATCAAGCGCTTTTTTGGCAACAAATACACATTCATACATTTATATAAATATATATACAATATAAGTATATATTTATATATTTGTAATGGCCACGCTTACCAGTTATTATTGTTAACTGCAGCAAACTATATATAGACTAAAGACCGTGCTAAAATTGCCATACAAATACAATCCAAATACAATTAAAACCTTACACAATTACCAAAATCCGTTGGGAAGCAGTTGCTTAAATGTTCCCCTTTCGTAATCGACAACAATTCCAAAAATATAACAAAACGCAAATGTTGCAGAAATATTTAATTATCAACATACATGTGCAGACAAAGCGAGAATTAGGCGGCCAGGACCGCAATAATAGTTCTAGCTAAAACAATGAACATATGCCCCAAAATTATAGCATACTTATGTGGGTGATGCTAGACGCAAGGGGTATGCCAAAACTTTTGGGCCTGCTGCTCGATGTGAACACCTCAATGCACACACAAATGCTTACATAACACATACACACACACACACACACACACACACACACACACACACACACATATTCTCGCACACACACACATATGGCAAGTGGCGTATTAATTTTGTGTCAAATAAGTGAAACGCAATTAAACGCACATGTCAGCTCGTGGCAAATGGCCAATAACCAGACAGAGCCACAATTAGAGCGAGATGCCAACGGATGAGTAAGGAAGACAGAGAGACCTAGAGCCATTGAGCCATAGAGCCATAGAAAGAGGAAAAGAGAAAGAGCACGATACTAAGGAGCAGCACAGCCTCCACAATCAATACAAATAGCACCCAAGGCCTTCACTCAATTCATTTATACAGCAACTTAACTGTATATGTGAGTGCGTATGTGTACAGGACAAATTGCACAAAATCCCTTAATATGATGACCTATTAAAATTTGTTCGCTTCTCGCGACAATGCCAACAATAGCGGAAACTATAACGGCCAACTTGCAAGAGGGGCCACGAACTCTTTGTATGTGTGTGAGTAACAACTTTTCTTTTTCTTTTCTTTCCTTTGTGTTTGTGCCCAAAATTGCCTATTACTTATTACATATTATTATATATATACATGTACACATATATAGTTATATATATATATATATATATATTATAGATAGATTGCTTAAGGCTTGTCATCGTTGATTGGTTGGGCGTGGCATTTGGGGCAGAATAACTTACAAAAAGATGATATAGCAATTATTGTGAAATTTGTTGCTTTTGTCGAGTGGGACTTAAGTTTTAATGCATTTATATTAATAACTACGCTTAAGGCAACGAAAACTTACACACAAATGCTTTAAGAGTTGCTTTTTTCCTAATCGAAAATATGAAAGAAAATAAATGCGAAGAAAATTTGAGCAAAATTATTATTGAAATAAACGCAACAGCATTAAAAGAAATTTATATTTGATTTCTGTATATAAAATATGTATTTTATTTATTTATATGTATGCTAAGAGCCTTATTTCAACCGCACAAAGGCCTTTTCCGATGTGGCTTAAATAGTTTTATATTTGCTTGAGGTTTTTCTGCTTCGATTGATATGTTTTTACCCATTAGTTTGTTTTAAGCTTTTATGTCACTTCTTTTGTCTTTGTGTGTGTGCGATAACCCCAATGAACTGTTTTATAACAGTTACAAAGCAACAGCAACAGCAACAACAAAAACTAGTTGAAGAACAACAACAGCAACAGTTCATAGAGTTTTAGTGTCAAAAAATGTAAAGACTGTCGTCCGATGCCAAACCAACGAGTCATTGCCTGATATGTAAATGCACAATAAGGCAGAAGGATTAAGGATTATGGCACCAGCTTCAAGAGAGAGAGAGAGAGAGAGAGAGAGAGAGAGAGAGAGAGAGAGTGGATAAAGTGGACTGAGAAAGATGTTGCGAGCGAACTACATTGAGCAAGAGAAACACACAATGAACAAGTCACAAATACAAATGACACAAACAATAGAATGCACAACACACAAATACACACACACACACACACACACACACACACAATAATAGTTGACAAAAAAAAAAAAAGTGACAAAATGTTGGCACAGGTTTTGCCATTCCATTTACATTTCCATTCCTTTATGTGAGACATCTATGTCATATCATATGATGACGTGGACATTTGCTGCTCTGAATAGACACGTGTACGTGTGTTAGTATGCGTGTGTGCATGTGTGTTAAAGGATGTGTATAACAATGCCATAGCCAGAAGGAGCAAGCTATGCAAAATATTTTGAAGCCCAAATGTCAGAGGCACAAAAAAATATGAATACAAAAACATGAAGTGTCATTTAATTAGAAAATTCTCAAACAAATCATCTGAGATTCTTTAGGGTTAATATAAGCAATAGATGAATACATATATATATACATACATGCATGCATATACATATATACATCATTTGAGAGCTAATCAAATTAAAATTTAACACCGGTCAAGGGTCGTTGGGTTGATTTACCTTCCGTCGAAAGCCCTTGAGGTTCTTCAATTGTTGGATTCAAGTTTTGCTTACGTTGCGTTTGACATATACGTAAATGTGCGGTTGTACGTGTGTGAGTGCTTGTGTTTAATTTGCACACTTAAAACTTTGTCTATTAATCCACAAATTTACTTTAAGCACATACTTTTACAAATTAGCTTTTGCACTTGTATCTACTTTCATCAATTTTAAATGCAATCAAGGCTTAAGTCAATGTTATACAACTGTAAAAACTGAACCGGTTTTTATTATGGATAGCCCCTAACTTTTTCAATAATAGGTTCTCTTGAATGATTCTGTATGAAAATATGATTAAAATTTGTTTAAAATGGTGTGAAATATGGAAAAAAAAAATATTAAGTTTTGTTTTTTAAGCTAAGCTTAAGAGATATTTCAGATATCAATTTATACGTTCATATTCATGTTTACACACCATATATTATATACATATATACACACTATAAGGGCATTAATTCCTGTTCATTTACAATGATTATGATTTGTATAACCTTTTGTTGTAAATATATTCTATATTCACAGCATTTCAGCTTTGCCGCTCTTAATGTTGTGCTCAATCAATCAGAACAATTGGAACAAAATCTTTTATAAGCATATACATATACATACATATATAGATAGTTATTCAACATGCAATACACATGTTTTTCATCTGCATCTGAGCATAGTTTAAATTGTTTATGCTGTATGTTAACAACTCGTTTGTGAGATTAACGCTCGGTTAAGGCTTAGACAGAAGCAAACACTTTGATGCACAGTGTAGTGTAGAGAGGTGGGCGTAAGGGGCGTGTCCGCCTTTGATGATGATGATGATGATGATGGCAATGCCTTAGTAAATCGCATTTCATGCTTCGGCTTCAACGCTGGGTGCTAAAAAGGCGAATGCCCCCAACTAGAGAAGCAAAGGTGAGAATTGTGTTGAAAGAGAGCGAGAAAAACAGAGAAGCAGGGGGTAGAATGGGTGGCGGGTAGTCGTTGCTGCTGGCTGCTGGCCGTAATTTATGCGATTGCAACGGTGACTGCCGCTACTTGCAACAACAATAACAACAACAACAACAACAACAACAGCGTATAACAACAAACTAACATATCTGAACATATTTTCACTCAGTGTGTATTTTTTTTAATAAGATTTCTTCAAGCAGACGACGTCTCAAGACAGCTGTGTATGTATGTGTACGTGTGTGTGTGTGTGTGTGTATCTCCATCTTTTGCTTGGCAACATTTGTAATGTTTCGTTGCATTTTGCAACGCGTCGTTGACGTCGGTGTTAATAAAGATTCACCCAGCTAACCATGCGGGGGGGCTGCATCTAACTGCACCTGTGCCAGCAGGGGTGTCAGTGGGGCGGAAGGTGAAGAAAGGGAAGGGAGGTGTCTGCAAGTCGGTCCGTCTATGGGTGGCCTACTTAATTTATGAGACGCGAGAATTTGCTGCGCTGGCAAACAGCAAACAGCAAACAGCAGCCGTTGCATAGCGCAATTTGTAATTAGTGTAGGTACATGGCACAGAATCTTCTCCTAAAGAAAATCCATCCAACAGATACTTAACGCTCTAAGGCGGCAATGACGCTGACAACAACAGCAACAACAGCAACAGCAGCAGCAACAAGAGCGACAACAACAGTTGCAATAATTATGGGCTGGCAGGCGACATCATGTGATTGACCGCCTTATAGGACAGACCAAGACCATCTGCAGATGTTATTAGAGACTGTAATAGAGATTGACTGAAGCAGATATGCGAGAGTTATAAGATAGTCTGCATAATAATCAGATGTAAATAACTGTACCTAACTGCAGTATCTGTATATATTAAAAACTTTGTGCTCTCTGATTGAAAGTACATATACATATACATAATAAACTTAGCCATCCGCTGTATCTTTATAATATATGCATATAAAGGAGTTTGGACTACCTGATTGGCTGAATGACTTATATATATATACATATCTGCTGTATCTATATATCTATGCATATGAAAGATTGCCAGATTGACTAACTGCAAATAACTGTACATAAATATATATATATATATTAAATATCTCTATGCGTATATTAAAGAGTTTGTTTTGTATGAACAGTTTAGTAATTTGTTCTGTCTGACTGACTGATTGATCAATGAGGCAAAAGCTGGAATATTAAATGTTTCCAAATTCGCACATAAATCTGACCTTTAAAAATTCATGGTGAAAAAAGTTTTACAAAATATTATGTGCAGTAAACAGCATAATAATACAAATAATATGTACTCTAAAACTGTAAATAATGTGTAGCTCAACTTATGTTTTATTTAAGAAGAGTTTTAATTAGGAGTATTTAAGGAAATACTCATGGACTCTTGATACATATATAAATTATATTATATTATCCTTCACATATACATACATATTTTATCATATATACGTATTTTATACATATATGCCCTAACTATAATTTCTTTACATACATATTCTGTCTTATCACAGCTTTATTAGACTTCACTTCATTGCCGTCTAAACTTAATATATATACATACATATATTACACAAATTACATTCTATGCTGCTCGTCGGAAATTTGACCAAACAGCCAATTGGTTTAGGCCTCTATTAATTTGCTAATTAACTTGGCCTTAGAGCCTCACACATACAATGCAAGGCGTTCTGTTAATTGGGGTCTGGCCAGAAGCATTTGATACACGTTGCACGTTGCAATTCATGCATCACCTGTAGCAATGGTTGCAACATGAACCGCCTCTCTGTTGCCAGCATCATCTTCAAATCAAAAGGTATTATTCTAACTATGGGGAGTATCTATTGCTGGGCAATGTATATGACTTATGTATGTACGTATATGTCTGCCAGTGACAGATATTTGGCTGATTGGGCACCGCTGCCCAAATGGGCGTGGCATGCGTTTAAGCTGTTTCGCACTAGTTGAGAAGTCTTGTGAAAGAGAAAGAGAGAGAGAGAGAGAGAGTAATGTGTGAGAGAGAGCGCAAGAGCTTTGCGTTTGCATTGTAGGGCACACGGAAAGGCTTTTATGCAACAGTGAGCATCAATAGTATTTGACAACTGCACACAGTGTGCACACACTGCTAAGGTTTCGCGCTAAAGTAAGAACAACAACAACAACAACAAGAGAATTAGTTGACGGGCCAGAATAATAAAGTCGCTTTAAATGGCATTAAAATTGATTTAGGCCAAGCCAACCAACCGAGCTGCATCGATATTGAAATTGAATTGAAATTTATGCTACAGATTTAACTAATAATGCACTTAAATCCAGTCGAAGCAGCCATAAGCAGCATCTAAGTAAAACACAATCACACGCTTCATAAGCCCAGCAGACGCGACTCCCGGCTCCAGTAGGTGGGCGCCACACACAAAGGGGGCGTGGCAGTTACATTAGGTACACGTCTAACTTCAATAGAGTGGCAGGAGAAGGAGGAGGAGCAGGAGCAGGTGGCGGGAGCGGACGCAACAATTGAATAAGCGAGGCAATCAATCAAAATACAAAATCTATTACGAAGCGGCAGCCAGCGAAGAAAGCGATAAACGTTGCCCGAAGGACTTAACGAAGACGCACAGTGGGCGACATAAGGAAATGTAAGAGTAAAAAATATAAAACTGAAAACAAGTTGAAAAAGCTCTGAGCTTGGATAGTCATAAATTACACTGAAGTTTGAATGAAGATCTCAACTAATAGCAAACGAATTTTTAAAAATATATGACTGATTGACTGAAAGTCTGACTGACATATTGATGAGATGAACTATAAAAGCTTTTTCATCTGCATAAATGATACAATATTTATATAAAGGAATGGAATGTATTTCTAGTATTCTTAATCATTTATCTTATCATTTATTATTTATTCTTAATCATTTATGGCATTTCCTACGACACATATAATGGTTATATTGTATAAATTATAGCCAAAGTTCGAGCTAATATCAATAAGAATTCTATTACTAAACTAACAAAAAAAAAACTAATATAAATCGAAGCAAACCATCCAATAAATATATGCTTGTAGTGCCAAAGTTTTTCCATTGTGCCAAGCCCAATGATGCAAAACCTGGATTTCCAGTTTTTCCCGTCTGTGAAAATTGCTTTTCTTTTGCCTCTGCCTCACTTCATTTTTATCGAGTGCGCGCGGCTAATTTAAAAAAATGTTCATAAGCAAAGTAAATGACATTCTTAAATGCCATAAATTAATAATTTCTGCGAATTATGAGGACCAGGAACGAAAGAGAAGACAGATGGGAGAGTGAAAGAAAGAGAGAGAGAATGAGACGCAACTTTGAGTGCTAAAACAAAGTGCTTTCAATTTTAATTTATTAATTGAATGTGCGCTCCAAAAAAGGGCAGCAGTAGAAGCCACTGTAGCAGTAGGTCTCACTGTAGCAGTAGCTCTTGCTGGCGAACAGTAGGTCTCACTGTAGCAGTAGGTCTGGTCTTACTGTAGCAGTTGTCGCCCTCAGCTGCTTTCGTGTTGCCTTCTTTTCCCAACCCAGTTTCAAATGTTTTTAATTCAATTCAAAGCGGCAACATTTTTGGCCTTGCGAAGGGGACGCAAAGAGGTCCGGAGGTCTTCCTCTTCTTCTCCATCACTGACTGGCATATTTAGCGCGACAGTTGTTGGGGCCATAAACCTTAAGGGGAGCCAAATGGCAAAAAAGTGCCCTGCGCTATTTTTGGCCTACATATATATAGCCAGTACATTAAACTGTTTGGCTAAGATGCCGTATGGGAGGCAAGTCATAATGCTTATTGGATTTGTGCCTTGGATCTGGGATTTGGGACATCGGACCTGGGACGGGGCATATAATTAGGAAAAGGCCTAGCGGTGGAATTTCAATTAAAATTGCCAACAACAATCTGAATGAATGTATTAAATTCCATATATTAATAAATAAATTAAAAAAGCAAAATATCTTAAGTATAAAATTGAATTGTGTTTGTTTGTGTGTGTGTGTGTGAGAGAGCGTTCAACATTTGCGGCTTGAAATACATTTTTAAAAATTTAATTAAAATGCTTCGCGTTTACGTACATGGAACAACAACAACAGCAACAAAGAAATTGGCTGCATAAATAATAAATTAGATTTTAATAAAGCACACATTTAGGCGCTCGCTCTTGGTGGCTTCCTCATAATGAAAAGCCGTCGTTTCATTTTGCCCTGGACAAGCCTTTTGGGCCACCTTTTGTTCAGGGCTGGGCTTCTTTTATTTTCTTATATTTCGCCTTTTGTTGTTGCCATTTTCCTTTTGGCCAGTTAACAGAGTTTGCTTCTGCTTAATGAAAGCTGAGCGAACGAACGCTTAAGGAAATGCTTCAAATGCTTTTATTCCCAGCCAAAAAGTGGAAAGCATTTTCTTTTTACTTCTTATTCTACTTTTCGTACATGTTTTCTTTCGAGTTGTGGGCGAACTAAGTTTTATGGAGAGATACTTTTCGGTAACATGTTTAGTCTGGATGTGTGATTGATGATTCGCTTGAAAGAACAAGGAAAAAGAATAAAAAAATAAGGAGGGAAAACAACGGAGACGTGAAGTTTACGATGCTCCAAGTGAAAAGCCGTTGCGTTGACCTCTTTAATGGACTTTACGCATAATCCAGAATAATGGTGTGCCACAATGTCAGGCAACACTTAAGGACTACTACAAATGCAAGATGTTACGTTCTTAACGTTTCTTACATTAATGAGAATCGCAAAGGAAGGTAGGAGTAGCGCGCGTTAGCTCCATAAATGGATTTTAAATGACTTTTTCATACAATTTAACTTTTACATTCACACTTTAATGCATTAAAATTTTCATTCACTTAAATTGTATTCGGATAGACGCAAATCCAAAAATAATGATAATGATTCTATTTCCATGGACTAAAGATTAATTTAGTTTATTTTATTTAGACTTCAGCTATTTTGTAGCTTAAACACAACTATATTAGCTTTTAACAGCTATATTTGAGTGAATATTTACTAAATGGAATGCTCAAATGCGAGAATAATTTGTTATCCAAGTGCCAGAGCAATCATTGAGCGAGCTATAACTTTTACATGTACGGACGAAGAGGCAAGCGTTAAGGCTAACAACCGGGCTAACAACAACGGAATTTACACACATGAGTTGCATAGCGAAACAAACAGCATTTAGTACAAGCAGGCAACTTAAAACCAGCCCAAAAACCGGCCACCACTGCCCCTACACCCCCCTTTTGCTCCGCCTGCTGGCACTTTTCAACACTGGCGGCTGTCTCATCTGGTTGTTAGCAGGAAAAATGCATCAATGCATGCCGTAAAGCTGCAGCGAGAGGCAAAAAGAAAAGGCCAAGAAAACAACATAAAACACAGCGGCAAAAGGAAAAGGAGAAAAACGGCCAAAACAGGCCGCCAGACGATGGTGGTAAAGAAAATGGCCAAAACAAGTTCGCAATGTTCTACGAAATGACGACGAAACAGGCCGGGAAACAGGAGGAAGGAGAAGTGAAAGAGGAAGAGAAAGGGGTGCAGCAATCGCTGATGGCTGAAACGAAAAACTTGGCGTGCTTGTTTGTCATCATCATTATCATCATCATTGCCATGGTTATTATCATTATCAACAACTGTGGGGGCAACTGTTGTATGCAGTTTTTCAGTTTTCAGTTTTTCAGTTTTTCACTGCCACATTGCAGCAAGAGAGCCAAAGAGAGCGTGCGGCAGAAACATGTTTTTCCAGCAGCGCAATTTTACCTTGCCAACAACCAAATACAAAACGAAACCAAGCCAAAAAAAAAGAAGAAGAAGAAGATACATCCGCCACATGGACCACATGTCTTTCACTCACTCACTCACTCACTCACTCAGTCACTCGCCCAGTCAGTCAGTCAGTCATTCCTTTGAGTTCGTTTAGAAGTTTTGGTTGGCTCGTTCGTTCGTTGCCGCAGATACCTTCAAAAGGTATTATGATAAACTCTGCCACAACCAGACGAAGAACAAGAGCTGCAAGCAAAAGACAAACTAAAAGGCAACGCTAGTTACTTACATGCAACATGAAGCACATGCCTCTAAGCGCATGCACATGTACACACAATAACACGGCAATTAGAAACAGTCAAGAGTTTGCCACAGGTCTCTACTGAGGTACTGGCTCAAATAGAGAGAGAGAGAGAGAGATGGAGAGAGAGAGAGAGAATGAATACCAACAGCTACTTCCACTACAGCATATCACGTAGTGGCATTAGCAACACACCAACACACACACACACACACACACACACACACACATACACATGAGCTGCTTAGCTACCAAAAGTCTGCAGGTGGACTTTAACCAAAGTTCTGCAGCACAAATTGCTTTGCAACTATGGAAGACAAAAAAAAAAACCGAATCGTTAAGAGCACCAAAATGCTGAGACAAAAGAAATTTAATGACATATATATATAATGAAAATAAAAAGTTCAATCAAAGTAAGAGAGGAGCGAAGACTTTGATATTTGTAAAGTTTCTACTATTGTTATTATTTTAAATTGTGCTGTTTCTTGAAGACTCCAAGTTTATAGATTCTGTTAATACTATTATATCCTGCAATCTCAGTTTCCAATTGACTTCTATGACCCACAACAAACAACTTTACAAGTGCTCCTCCCTAGAAAAAACTTTATGAGCGCTCATCATCAGCGAAACTTTTAAAACTCTATTTTTGCAGCGCGTGGGTCGTGAAGACTTTTTCTGCCTCCACATTAATTAAATTGCAAATCAAATAAAAAAAAAACATACAAAATAATGCCGCGCAGCTTTAAAGAGGAATTTAATTATAGCGAAGCTGCCAAACAAAAATCGCAGAGCCGCATAAAAGAGAAGAACAAAAACAAAAAAAAAAGGGAACGAAAAAAATAACATGAAAAATTAAATGCGAAGCACTACGTAGTACAAATCATCAAACAGTGCAACATAGGGCCGAAGTCCCGCAACCAGGGAACGGAACTCAGATAGTGTTTGTGTGTGTGTGAGAGAGAGAGAGAGAGAGAGAGAGGGAAAAACAGAGAGCGAGCGAGCAAGAGGAATAGCAACAGAGAGGCTGACACTCAAAGGCCGCCTACAGTCGTTGCTCTGCTGCTTTTCGCTGTCGGGTTTAATGAACGGAAATCTCTTGCAAATATTCAATTGCTATACACGGCTCTGAAGCGCAGACTGCATACAAACAGCAATATATATATTTATATATATATATACATATATATACATACACATATGTATGTAGAGTGTTGCACCAAGTAAAGTATATATATATATATATATAAAAATATACATATATAGAGGCACGATATGGTCGCATCCACACACAGTTGAAGTCAACAGACAAAGCGCATGTCGAGCAGCCGCCATCGACCATGCCGATAATGATGTTGTGCATGTTGATAATGAAGTTACATCAACACGAGTGCAATGGTGCGTTTGTATTGCTTCACAGACCAACGATAATCAAGTTTGATAATGATGTTGCCCTACGGCTGGCTGCCAGACAGGTTGCCAGCAGCCGCCACAATCGCCGCTCGCCCGGTTTTTCGCAATTATTTCAAGTAGTCAACGGCGGCGCAGATTTTCCACAAACAAACCAACAACAACAACAACAAAAAAACTCCAAAATTATGCGAACTATGAAAGCGCCTACGAAGTATATTTGTTATGTTAACCAAGGTATCGTTTATATACCAGAGAATCAAGAATATCAAGAATTGATATAGTTTCTGAAATAATTATAAATACATTTTTATTATATTTAAATTATAGTTATATTATTATGTAAAACCTAACTCAAAAAAAAAAACATTTTTATAATTTTTTCCAATTCCCCTTTAAAGTAAATTCGTTTAATAAACTAAGGTATCGTTTAAAGTGCATTTCGAAAATCTTCAAAGTTGATACCGTTTTTGAATATAATATTATTAAGAATATTTTTAAGAATCTCTTTAAATATATGTACAATATATAATTAAAAAACAGTTCGTTTTTCAGAAACTCATCATACTTATATAAAATCTTACTCAAGACAAAAAAAGTTTTTATGAGTTTATATGCTTTAAAGGGCTCAAAATTTAGCAAATTATATTTATACATGAGGATCACAATTATGTCCCTTTTTTTTTACCAATTCTTATACATAATATAGAGACATATATATATATAACATACAATATATCAGTTAAGACACAACGCACTTGACGACAACATAAAAAATCGTTCGCTACATTTAAACCGAAGCCCGGGCCTAGGCCTAATGCCAAAACATATTTATAGGCTCACCGCCGCCGCTGTACTCGCTCTCCCTCTCTCTCTCTCGCTCCGCTCGCTTCCATTTTCCCTTCCCCTATCTATCTTTGTCTGTCTTTTTCTCTAGCTGCTGCACATACATTTGCAATATTAATAATCTGCTGCTGCTGCTGCCATTGAAAGCCATACAAGGCGCGACGCTGCGCTGTACGTGTCAACATTCGACGCTGGCTGTGCTGCCAGCGTCAACGTCGGCTGCATGCGCGACGGCGCATATAAATTTTGTGTTCTTTTTTTATGCTTCGCTTTTTTTTTTTTTTTTTTTTGTTTTTTTGGAGTGGTCTAGGAACTTTTGCGCCATGGCGAGTGGCATGCAACGGCACCAACAACAACGACAACAACAAGAAACTTATCTGCCAGGCAGTGCACGCAGAGCGTGTGGAACAGGCGCAGAGGCAGACGAAGGAAAGGTAAAAGCTAGCGAAACATGGCACAGTGGTGTCATTTGGAACTACATAAAAAAGACAGCGTGGGAAACTCTGACATGGAATACGTAAAAAGCGCATTGAAAATCAAATATGTAAAGTACGCAAAAAAGCAAAAAGTTAAATCTTAGTAAAGAAAATAGTTGGGCAACCTTTTTGAAGAGATTGCCTAAAATGAAAACTAAAGGTTGGATAAATAACTGTGTGAAGTTTATATGAAATATTGTAAATTTTGTGATATTAAATTGAAAATAAACATAATGTTTATTAATCATAGCTTAAGCAGTTTAAGCGTTAATCTTGTCTGTATAGCATGCTATACTATACAATACAGTAAGTATAAAATGTATATTATTTATTTTTAATTTATTATTTTAATTTTTTGCCAAACTTTTATTCTGTCCCAATATTTAGATAGGTGTATATAATACAAAATGTACTATTTTGCTGCTAATTTGAACTGAATTTGAATTTTTATTAATTGTGTTTATTTAATTTCTATATAAGTAGAGAGTATGACTAGAACCACTGTGCGACACAACCGCAAAATGCCTAGGCTGCCTGTCTGGTGTGCAGCTTTGTAGCTCTGTGATCAGAAACAGTGTGGAAATGGGATAGAGGTTGGGGTGTGGAGGGGAGCACCAGAGAGAATTGGTTAGCGCGCCTTTCCATTGGCCTTTGTCTCGTGTGCCTGCCTTCTGCTCCCAGGCTCCACTTCGTTGTGTCGAGTGCACAACAAATATTGTCGCCGGCTAGGTCGGCAAATCAACGCACTAAGCGCAATGCAACACCATTCCCACCCGTTTCCCCATTCCCACTCGTTCCGCTGCCGCCGCCGACGCCGCCGGCGACACAAAAGTAAATAGTAAACAAAAATAGTTTGCAGGCCAAAGTAAAAATGCAAAAAGCTAGCAAAGACTACAGCTTAAACACTGGGCAAAGCGCACAATGCAAAGCAAAACGCATAAGAAAAAAAATAAAAGTAAGCAGTGTAGACAGACGGGTGTAGACGATTGCTTGTTACTCTGTTACAGTTTTACTGTGCATTTGAAAAAAGATTTATTTAGTATTATGATTATGTATAGAGTTTCTTCATGTTCCACGCCTCTTTTTTGGGCATATCTATATAACGATTAGCACTTTAAATTCCGCTGGTAAACATTAACATACATACATACACAGATGACGAATATCAAGTCTCTAGTCAATTATAGGCTATCAATATACTCTTTTGCTCTTAAGAATATATAAATATCGCATTATAAAATGAAACAAAAACAGCTTTTCAAGTTGTTGCTGTTGTTGTTGTTGTTATTATACTGGGCCCATTGAAATGAAATTAAAGCTGCTAAAACGCAGCCCTGAGACATGTGGTTTACAGTCAGCGCTTGTAAGTGTGTGCACACATACATACAGGCATTTACGCTATATGGGCACGGGCCATTTAGCCATAGCCCTGTACACATATCAATACATATGTATATATATGTGTGTATATATATATGTGTATTTGTATGTGTGCGTTTATGGCGCTTTATAAACTGATTAAATGCACGGCATGCATTGCGATAGGCCCAACAGCAAATGACGACGACTCACATAAACTGATAAGAATTTGCTGTCTAGATTAACAATTGGTTTTAGTTGACTAATATTTATGTTAAATGTTTAGACAATTGTTAAGCGCTAGAATAAACAGTACTGAACAGTCTAATTAACGTTTGTTTAATAGCATTGTCGATTCATTGCTGATAAAAAGGTCGTCAATTAAAAGGTGATTTATTTGTATTGATTAGTCATAGCAAGACGATTTGTCTAAATCAGTATAAATAAATATATGTATCTATATATACTTATTATACATATTATATACATTGTACAGAGTATCTCTTACACGTTTTGGCATTCAAATAAAACAGATCTGTTGTTAAGGAAATGAATTGAGAAAATCAGCGATGGGCGCTAAAAATACATTGTTTATTGTTTAACTTATCTTTGTTAACATTCACTTTCGATAAGCCTAAAATAATCATATTGATACAAGATCTAGAGCAAACTAAAGTCCCAATTGTTATCTACACATTAAGTGAATAGCAGTAAATATTTGTATATATATTTGTGTGTATATCGGACAGCACGTGCTTAGCCAAATACATTCATATATATCTAGATTAATGTCAGCAATTTACAAAAGGTAATCGAGTACACAAAAAATGCGAATCACAACAAAACATAAATCACCCGAAAAGGTCATTTTATTGACCTTGAGTTACACACACACACACACACACACACAAACAGATACACACACACATTCAGATGGGCAGACGGGCAGAGTTCACAGTGCAATTGCGCCGCCGTTACAGGCGACCCTTGCGTATAACGGACAAATCATTTAACATAAACAAATGCCAAGCGAATCGCAGCAAAAGAGATTACAAGCAAATTGTATGCGTTAAAAATAAAACAAAATCAAAATGCAGCCAGAAAGTACAGCAATATTCAACACAAAGACACACACACACACATACATATAGAGAAAGAGCACGCGGGCATTGAACGCTTGATATACGCAAAATGAAAAAGCAAAAAACAAACGGAGCAAAAACGAAAACAAAAACAGCAACAAAAACAAAAGCAGCCAACGAAACGAAAAGCACACGCAATCTGCAAACGCAGCTATCGACTGCGACGCCGCTGCACATTGGCACCAAGGCAAATGGACAGAAATAAATAAATAAATGAAATGAAAAAAAAAAAATTATAAAATCTGTACGTACAAGAAAAGAAAAGTTAAACACAGTTGATTGAGTTTACGATAGAAACGCGTCGACAACGCACAATGAACTTTTAACGTACTGTTAGATACTTTACAGTTGAGATGCGCATAATTTACTCTGCTCTCTCCTCACTCTCTCTTTCTCAATCTTTCTCTCTTTATCTATCTCACTCACGCTTGTTGCGCAGTTTATGCCAATTGGCGTATGAGTAATATAAAGCGGATATTACGTATACGAAGCATTGACTGTGTGCGCTTGCACTTTAAGCTTTACTACACAGCCAAAAATATCAGAGCTCAAAGCACATACACACATACACACACACACACTAGCACAGGCACACACTCTTACACACACTCACGTGCTTATATAGTACTTTATTACACGACTGCATGAAGGCCTTGGCTTGGCTTGGCCCATTTTAAGTATCCAATTACAGCTGCAACAAACTGCAACAAACAGCATCAATAACAACGAGACGTAAACAAGCCCTTACCTTATGCACATTGTACTCTGAGTGTATGTGTGTGTGTGTTTGGGTTTGTGTGTGTATAAAAGTCAAACTATCAATTACAATTATGTGCACAAACGAGACGCTTGTATTTGCACTCACTAGCAGTCGCACTTTAAGATACTCACTCATAGTTATTCAACAGCTTCCGATGACTATTCAAAACAATTAGCTGCAGCAGCTAAGCAAACAATCAGGCGAAGTCTCCAACTTAAAACTAAACCCCAAACAAGAACATATAGAGAAAAGAGAGCGAGAGAGAGATGGAGAGAATGCATGAGCTAATTTGGAAAGACGAGATGTGCATTGCACACACACACATATATATATATATATATATATATGTATGTATATCCCAATAGGTGGGTCCGCAGCTAAGTACAAAGCGAATCTCGTCGTCCCACGCCTCGATACAAAGCTTGACCCAAGCCCTGCCCCAGTCGCAAACCCAATTTGAATTCCATTGCAACTGAAACACAGTCTCGTAAATGCACTTTAAAACTTAACTAGCTTAAATTCCATTGTACAATGAGAAAGCACAATTTGTAGTTCAAGACAATGGAAAATGAATTTATAATGTGGTACAAAACAAAATATTGTATATATGCCGATGAGCTATGCATTAACTATCACAAATTAGTGTCTATTAAATATAATTGTTTATTTGATAACTAAATAAATAAAAAAAATAATAAAAATTTCCTGCTAAAAATGCTATAGATCCCATTGTACATATATGCACACAAAAGCTTTATTTGTTGGTGTAATACATCTTCGATGCGATGCAAAATGAGGTTGTTGTGAGCAAAAATCACAGATAAAGCAACTAAGATAGAGCAAACGAAAGACCCAGAGAGCAAGAGAGAGAGGAGGGCAGAAAGAGAGGAAGGGAAAAAGAGAGGAAGGGAAAAAGAGAGGAAGGGAGATAGAGAGCGAGCGCGATATTGCTTTGAGAGGTAAGTGCAATTACGCTTCAATGCATCTTTAAGATATTGTATCTATATTGCTCTGGTTGTGTGTATCTGTGTGAGTGTGTGTGTGTGCGTGTGTGTGTTTGTGTGTGTGTGTAAAAGCAAAACTTGTTAATTCTGCGGCTGTGACTGCTGCTGCTGCTGCTGCAGCTGATTGACAGTGGGACAGCTTGGCAGACATTCTGCAAAATGTTACATCTACTCCCCATTCTTCTCTTTAGCTAAAAGATAAGAACACGTCCGTTTTCATATGTCGTGTTGCAGCAACAGTGGCAGCAGTGGCAGCATCCGTAACTATCTGGTGAATAACATTGACAACTTTTCTATTAACGCAATACTGGAAATAGGCAGCATCGCTCTTGGCTCTTTGCTCTTGGCTTATGGCTCATAGCTCTAGGCTCTTGGCTATTGTATCTGTACAAAGAGATTGCATAAAGATTGCACTCTGTGAAGAGGCTGTGCAATTCAAATGCAATGAGGCGACACACACAACACACAGCTGCAACAACAACAACAACAACAACAACAACACAAGACTGCAATTGATTGCAGCAAAAGTTAAGTAGATTATGATGGAAAACTTTTAGACAGACAGATCCAAACGAATGGACCAGAGGCTGACTGACATGATACGAGAGTTTGCTGCCACAGTTGATGCTGATGCTGATGCTGGTGGTTGATGCTGATGCTGATGATGATGGTTGCTGCTGATGGTGGTGCTGGTGGCTGCAGTGGTGCAGCAACCGCAGCTCAGGCAAAGAAAAGTTTTTAGCCCAAGTATGTGGTGTGTACTGAGAGTTTTACTAACTATTGGAAAAATAGAAAACCAAATGAAAAGAAAAAAGTTAAAGAAAAGCAGAAAACTAGTTTTTCTTGCTGCTTGGCTTGGCTTGGCGCACAGAGGCGGCTGAAAAGAAAGCCAGAAAAAGCAGGAGATGCATTTTTCTCTCGCCGCTCGAAGGCTGTCAACGGTTTATGATATTTATTTGCCAGAAATCAAATGTTTAAAAATCGAACCACAGCTTGAGGCACTGATTGAGTGAAAAAGATAATCAAACAGAGAAAGAGAAAAAAAGAGAGAGAACAGTAAATAGCCAACTTCCTTGACAGCAACATTTTGTTAAGTGCTCCGCTTAACGGAAATTGTTAACAGCCACAAAAACTTGTTAGTTTTTCCATTTGATTGAACTAATGCAGAGTTAATTTACTTAACAATCTAAACGAAAACTGAACTACAAGATCAAACAAAGTGTTAATATATAACAGATCGTTTAAAATATCTAGAACATTGCAGTCGAAGGCAATCGACATCGTGATACTCTGTTCTAGTTTTATATTTGTTTCAATACTGTGAGGAAACCCTTCTTAAAAGCTTTATAATATTATCTAAATTATCTATCTATTAATATTATCTAATTTCCATAAATTTTCAAGATCTCTCAACTCAAAAGTTATTTCATATAGCTTAAGCTTGGTAGCTCTTCGTAATTATAAATTAACAAATATATAAACAAAGATATGTATGTAGAAACCTTGGTAAAACGTTTACGATTGTTGTTAACATAAAAGTTAAGTTGGGTCCAAGTCGAATGCCTCTTAAGGCACATTTTAACGGAAATAGAGATTTTGGCAAAGTTTCTATGACTGTTTATAGTATTTTATATTTGCAGACTATGAATTTTCTAAATTTTCTATTTAGCTTTGACTTTTAAGCATCGTCATTATCAACATTAGGGTCGATTTCACTTTGCTGTGATCTATTCTAATACCGCATCGAATCCACACCAACGAACTTAAGTCTAGGGAAGTTCGGAGTCGGGTAAGATTGTTATTAAGTTATTGCAAGTCAGTCCCTGGTCGAGTTGTGTGGATTGATGAATCTTTAATCTCAAAAAAACATGTGTTGAACAGGCCAAGTTAATTTATATATTATAGCTACCTGGAAATCGATTCGCCCACCCGGGCTATAAAGCTACTTTATGACCAGGCATTAATATTTCAAATGTGTTCAAAAACTTACACAAAAACTTGGTTTATCGATACAAAATCAATGCATAGAACACGTACCTGTAAACGAGAAGAACAAAATAAATTCAAAAATTAGTAAGAAATGCAAAATTCACAAAAGCCAAGCCCCGAAATATAAACTAAAGCGGAAGTAATTCAACTATTTTGCATTAAAAAAAAGTTTACGGCCATGTTTTTTGAAAAAATTGTATTAAAAAGAATAAATATACATATTTAATTCAAACACAAAATGCACTCCAAACCAAACGATTTCAATATTCATAAAAAATAAATCAACACATGTTTAGCTTATTTCACGATTCGAATATCTCAACAAATTTTTTTCGTTTATTATTTTTTCGCTTTTTTTTTTGTAAAACAAAGTGCATAAAAACAATCGGGAAAACTAGTTGTAAAATGTTGTTGTAGCATAAACAAATCACATGAAATTTCACCCATTTTCTTCCAATTTGTTTGCATTTACAGTAGAGTCCATTATCATGTACCCACTGTATACAGGAAATAAAAATGTACAGTGTCCAAATGCCAAGGAGAAGGCAACGAAATGCACGAGTTAGACTTCGATTGAACCGGTACTTTTTTTGTTTTAAAATTTAAGGTTTTGTTATTCATATTTGATTTGAATTTTTTTTTATTTTTTTTTTTTTTTTGTCTTTTTATGAAAGATACATTTTTGACGTCAGGCGTTAAACGACGCTGAAACGGAACTGGTAGCCCCAAAGCCCCAAAAATAAGTAAACCGGCACAACAGGTAGTCAAGTAAGTCAATCAGTCTATATAAGACGTATCGACGAGTGTTAATCAAAAACAAGACACACCACAAAATCTAGCAAATGTAGAATAAAAAAAAACCGGACACATTTGTCTTCAAATAGAAATATGCGAAATACTCCAAATAATCCAATTCCCTAAATGGGTCAATAAAAAACACATGAGAGTGAGGAACAAAATGAAATCACGCCAAATATTAAATCAAAAAATCAAATCAAAAGCATAATTTTTAAATCGCATGTCCGACAAAATTCTTTGACAAATTATTTGCTAAAGTTAATGAACTTGTCGGCCAGATGGCAAAGCAGAGCCAAAGCCAGAGGCAGAGGCAGAGAAGCAGTCGCTGAAGCAGAGGCTGTGGCAGAGGCAGCTGCTGGATGAGCGAGTGCGAACGAGCAAACAACAACACCAGCTAATGATAATAACATAACACATACAATGTACACAAACCAAAAGCAACAACAAGAACAACAGCTAGAACAACAACAGCAACAAAAAGCATTTGGCTGTGAATGAAAATGCTTACACGGCAGCTAAAAGGCTTTAGCCACAGCAACTACATAAACACTAAAGCACATTTTGGCCAAACAAGTATATAAAAAAACTACTACATATACACATAAATATATATACATACATATACCTACATATACATGTATGTATATAACATTAAAGCCATATCAACAGAGAATTCAGAATGAGAGCGATGCATGAAGCAAATGCTGGAAGCCATTGAGTAAAATAACACAAATAATGAGATTAACAGCAAAGAGCGAGGCAGCAAAAGAGTGTGAGAGAAAAGAGAAAAGGCAGAGTGAGAGCGATTGTGAGTGTGATTAAGAATGAGCGAGTGAGTGAGTGCGAGCAAGTGGGCAGATCTGTTAAATGATCTTTGGATGCGTCAGATACTTGCATTTCGGCTAATTAATTGCAAAACATATGTTTAATAAATCAAAAAACAGCTTACAAAAAATATACAAATTGATAAAGAACAATAGCAAAATAAGTATGAGAATGTTTATTAACAAATTATAAAGTTGTTTAAAAGAAAATATTATTTTTAGTTTTATTAAAGAATACTCCAAGAACTTAGAAAATTAATAAATAATAAATAAATAAATTTAAACTTTTTACGTTTCCATATTTCAAATCACATATAAAAATAAATATGCATATATATAAAATTGGAATTTTCGATGAATGCTTTTAGCTATATTGCAAAACATATTAAATTAATTATAACATTAAATACAAATATTTTAAATATAAAATATCAAATTAAAAAACAAATAAATTCCACGAGCTTAAAAAAAATATTAAATAAAATATCTAAATAAAAATAAATTTATTCTGAAATCCAAAATATTTTGTCGCATAAAAAGAAAATTTCCATAGCTCATTTATCAGATAATTGACTAAGTGAACGAGCAGCTTTAGCAAACTGATACGCCCCATTTTAAAGCATTTTGTGAATGAGCTAATTATGGGCAGCTAAATGAGAAATGAATCAACTTGATCGATATCAAAATACCCTTTACAAAGAGCTAATATTCCCCTTTTCAGTTTTCATGCATACATATATAATATAATAACACAACTAACATAATTTCTGACTTCTATATACATTAATATTTATTATAAAAAGCGTATATTTAAGAAAGATATGTATGTATACACAAAACGTATATACATGAGGAAATTTCCATATATAATAACAATGTAGTAATTTATTTAAAAGATGTTACAAGTATATAATTATTTTTAATATGCCTTCATTTACTTGTTGATTAGAGGGTATACAAATTTTATATTTTGTGTGTGTTTTGTTATGGTATTTGATTTTGATCAACTTATTGTGTATACAATTAACTTGTAGTTAACAATACAACAATAAAAACGAGATCGGCGTGTCGGTATATTAACATAAGAAGAAGAAAAAACAAAAACAAAAAAAATAAATGGCCATAAATTTGAACAGGTTAGAAATACAAAAAGCTGCTGGCCAAAAAAGCAACAAAAATTTATGTACAAAATTGATCCGTTGACATTTGCATTTAATTTGCTTTAAGCATAAAATATATACTTATATACATAAATATATTTTTGATATTAGTTTTCGATTGCAATTGTTGACAAATAGCAACAATAAGTGAAGAAAATTATTTGTGCCAGTGTGGTGACAAATTGGAAATCTTTTAAGATTTTCACACCCAATATGGAAGCAGCTGCAAACGTCGACGAAAATGGGAAAAACTGTTAAAACGAGCCGCGACAGCTAAGGAAAAATGAATGGCTCTTATACACTGTTTACAAAATGTGGAAGGGTATATTGGTTTTGTGTAAGCTTTAATTTTGTTGTTTGAAGTATATAATTATTGGTAACAAAGTGATTAGGTATTAAAGTCAAATAGATGGTATGTATAAAATGATAATCGTTAAAAGGGTTTATATAATAGTTTAATATGTATATAAAGGTTTAAGGGCTAGTGTATATAATGCTTTAAGCTAGGCTTTTTTAATATCTGTACTCCATTAAAAAAAAAGACTAAATGTAATTTTTTAAGAAACCAGAGTACCAGAAAGTCAGTTGAATCGGGCTGCAATGTTCCTACTTGTTTTGGGTTAATGTTGCCTTTGCGTTTGTTCTGCTTGTAATTAGACAAGCAACAGCTACAACAACAACAAAAACAATTGCCTGCATCGAAAGACACTGATTCCTAGGAATAGGCAAGAAATGTAACTGGTTACGATTCAGTTAATGCCTGAATGCAACTGATTGCAGCAAATGCTGAATGCTGCTTGCTGAATGTGAATGTTGAATGTTGAATGCTGCCTGCTGAATACTTGGACTTGGGCTAATAATGATCCAAGAATAGATCCAAGAATTAATGGAAATTTTTTGTGGAATTCTGCAGCTGCAACTCAACAAAAATATCCATTTATGGATTGATTGCGTGCATTTTCTATCTTCCAGATGATTTTCCGATACAATTCAAGTCCAATTCAGGTTGCAGTTAAGATATTCCGACAAACATTTATTAGTAAGTAAAGGTATACAAGCGTATCTATAGGGACGTATCGTTAAAAGATAGTTCAAATGTCTCAAACAAGGCACTAATAAAAAATACTTGATTCAAACTAAATCAAGCAACTATTTGGCATAAACAATAGCAATATTTAGTTTATAGAGTCAATTATAGATTTTTATAGTTATTGAAAGTTAACTTCAAGCAGTAAACTCACATAATACAATCTAACCGGAATTTCAATTTATTTTTTACTAGAAACCAAACCTTAAAATAAAAATTATCTACTCATTCCAAGATCTAGTTTAAATATAAACCCAGACTAAAACAAAAGGTGGTTTAATTCCTAAATGTCTGGCACTTCCATCCACTTGTAAGCCCCTAATAGATTGCATGTAACATGCTCTAGACTCCATATGCTTCCAGACAGTTATGACTGACAAATCTGACATCTATGGAGCACCCACAATGTATATACAAATATATATATATATATATATAAGTCTTATGGCACACATCATATGCTCGCTACAAGATGGAAAGAAGAGCAAACCCCAGCTCTGATAACAACCAAGCGAACGGGCTGGCAGTTATTATCAAAGTCCTTCAAGGTTTCTCTCCATCTCGCTCACACTCAGTGGCTGTCGCTTGGCTTGAAGATTTATTTTTTATATACATCTACGCCACAATAGGAGTGTGAGTTAGAGCCGACACAGGCATAGACACACACACACACACAGAGAGAGACACATTTATATTTGATGTAAATTACGAGCAGAGGAAACATTCTGGAAGTTCAAGTCCTGCCGAAAATGCCGTCGTGCAAATGGCATAAATAAATGGTTTCGTTTACGACTCTGGACATTAACCTGTTAAATTTCTAATGTGTGCGAGTCAAGAGTGTGTCCCGGCTCCGACGTCCAACTTTCAACCTCCAACCCAACCAAGTTCCACACAGGACAGCCAACCAGTCAGTCAGCCAGTTAGGCAGTCAGTCAGCCAAACCCGCAGTTATTCCAGCAAACAAACCCCTCCCACACTCTTCCTCTCTCTTTCTCTTTGGCCCACCGAAAACACCTACTGCAGCCCCTCACCTCTCCACCACTGCCCTCTCATTCCACTCAACCCCAAAGTTGTTGCTTTTCCGGCCGCAAATAGCCAACGAGCAGCAACGTTTTGCATATTTAAGCAGCCAACAGCAAGCGACCTGACAACCCTGGATAATCTGCCATACTAATGTGACCAGCCGTCGTAGGGGCGAGAGAGGGGTGGGGACTGGGACTTTGACTTCAACTTTAAATGCGATTGCGAATGCACCGCGAGAAATGAACGAATTTCGTAAGATTTGGGAAATACAAGCTCCTTTACACAGATTGTTTTCATTGGTAAAATAAAATATAAAACTAATATACATATACATACTGGTATAGTAACATTATAAAAAATTATAAAATTAATCATCAATTTTTCCTTCATCAATTTTTTTCTTCTCCTAAAAATAAAATCATTAACCCTGCATATCGCTTAAATATACAATAATTATTATAAAAAAATTTAGAGCTCTTTAAATAGATGTATAACACATCATATCATATGTATATATCATACATCTGTATTATTTCGGAGTTGGCTAATATATTTTTTTTATGATTTATTCCAAATCACAATTAAACGATAATAGTAAATAAATATATGATTATTATGCAAATGAACCGAAGTAAAATTTCCTATCAAAATGTCGGATAATGCAATAGAAACATCGACAATTTTCGCTCAGTGTAAGTAGCAGCAGTAGAAGGAAGGGTTTTGGCCTGGCCACAAAATCAATAATGATTACATTTGCGTTGCATATTTCAACAGACTGGGGGAAAGATTTGCTGCTGGCCGCCGTCTAAATGACATTTGCGAGCCTACAACGACAGCGACGACGACGACGACGTCGACGACGACGACGACTACGGCCGGAATGAGAGAAGGCGCAACATCAATTCTTGGCCGGTCAGGTGGTTTGATGGCTGATGGTTTCTGGTGTGAAAAATGCAGCTAGCAAAACACACAAACAGACACGCACACACTCACACACACAAAAGGCGGAAGGCGGTTAAGTGCTCAGAGGCAGCAATAATACAGCCTACGCCCACATCTAAACAGTAAGTGGGAGGGGAGGCAGAGGCAGAGGGAGAGGGAGAGGGAGTGCACCCCACTTTAGCTCTGAGCTGTGCTCCATGACAAAAAACGGGTTGAGTACTTTGCGCTGTGGGGCTTCGAAGCAAAAGAAATGCAGAAAGCAAGAGGAAACTGCAATAAGTGGCGCGCAGGGTCAACAATAAAAGGGGGGGCGGCTGATAAGGCCGGAGGGGGTGGAGGGGTTCAGACAAAGAGGAACGCCACTCAATGCGATTCAGCGACGTCAACGGCCTACAGACGACGGCAATGAGTAGAAAACAAAGAATAAGAACCAGCAAAAATAGAGAGAAATTGTGCGAAAGAGTGAGAGAGAAGACTGCGGTGGAATGAAAGGGGACGAGACCGAGACTAAGACGAGACTAAGCCCAAGCCCAACCAGTTAGAAATTGCAGCAGAAAAATGCAACAAAGTACAGCTACCAATCTGATAGCGAGCGCACACCAGCACACACACACATACACACACACACTCACTCACACCTCCCCCTCCCCCTACGCTCATACGTTTTATGCTCGTTTGGCAGGTTGAAATTCAACGCAGCAGAACGAACGAAGCGACAGAGTTAAGTAAATGAGTAACAATCTGAGTAGACTGACTGGCCGATACTCTAGAAAGCTCTGCAGGTTGTGATTCAGAAACTGTGGCACTAATACCCTTACAATAGTGAACCGGATGTAAAGCGAATATAATTATGCACATATTTAATATGCATCCAGAACTTCCTAGTTTGCAGTTTCATATTCCGTTCATATAGACAGGCCAACATGTCAGCAAGCCCATATACATTTTTGGCTTTGGGTACAGAGTATAAATAGCAAAGAAAATGCGCGCACACATACAGTTACAACAGCACAAACGAAATACCAGACAAAAAAGAAAAGCAGGCGACAAAGCGACGTGTGTGCATCAAAAAAGCACAAAATAGGCACAGTGCGAACGAAAGAATGTGCAGAGAGCAAAAGCAGCAAAAGCAGCAGCAGCAACAGCAACAGCAGAGCAGAGCAGAGCAGCAAAGCGCAAAGTAGAAAATGCAACATAAAGCAAACGCCAAAGCAATTGCAACTGAATGCAGTGCCAAGAAGAACAGCAGCCCCAACAGCAATCCGGGAGGTAACTGGGCGAGACATCCAGCTGCAAATCATGTACGCAAAACAAATAGTTGATTAACGCTTTTAACACTTGACTATTTGTTGTAATCTTGACTTAACCAGTTTGTTTAGCTACAAAGGGCACATACATATTAAGAGCAAATATCTTAGTTGTTATTCATTGTTAATGAGAAGAAAGAGAAGCATGCCCATAAATTAAATTGAATTAAATTTAATTTTATAATATTTATTATTGCTTTGCTGCAACAAGTAGAAAAGTACATCATAAACAACAGCCAAAAATTCTATTCTAATTATTACAAATTATTTACTAATTTCAAAATGATATTTTGATTTACCATACACATACAGTAATATATGTATGTATGCACAAGCACACTTATTATTGCATCATAACTAGTTTTTGATTGTTGATTGTTTTTTTTTTATGTCGACAGTAATTTCTGGTACTCAACTTTGAAGCTTTAATAAGGCATTCCAGTTTGTACACAGTTCTTAAAATAAATCGAATAGGAATCTCAAAGATTTCTGGTTTGCCAGTCAGAGTCAATATGTGCATAGGTAAGTGTGAATATTTGTCTCGTTCTCGTTACCAACCCAAATTCTGTGAGCGTGCCAAGTGTAAATGATTTGTATGACTAGGTAGGAGCAGCAGCAGCAGCAACAGCAAAAATCTAAACAACAAAACAACGCCTGAGCTTGAGCTTTGTGCAAAGCCCCGAACCAAGTCAATGGAATATGAAAGGTGGAATGAAAGAGAAAGAGAGAGAGAGAGAGAGAGCAAGTGAATGAAAGACGAGAGACACAGGCGTAAATTCAAATTCAAATCTGTCTCTTTTCAAGTGCAGCGAAGCGACGACGGCGTCGGCGACGGCTGCGTCGCCTTAAAAGTAATCACAATTGAATTTTATAGGCGACGGAACAGACGCAGCAACAACACACAATATGACAAACAATATAGAAGAAAACTTTCTGCAGTTTGTTGCTGGGCATTCTGATAAGAATAAAGCTTAGACAACGCCTTGCAAACGCTTACCAAGCGGAAATGATTAAGGAAAAAGGGCTGCCAAAAATTGATTGTTAAAAAGTAAGGCAAAAAAATCGTGCGCATTTCTGCCCACGCCAATTAGAAAATGTACATAAATCCCAACTGGTAAGCGCCAGTGTTGTACAATGTCAAAACAGGCAACTCACACACACAATATTAAACATTTGAGAGCGGAGAGCGGCTTGCGCAAGAGAGCAAGAAGCAAACTCAAAGGCGCGCGTAAACGGCGACTGTTCCAAGAATGCAAGGCACAAAAGGAGGCAAATAACAACAAAAAGAAGAAAACAAAAAGCGCTCAGGCAAAAGCAAAACGTGAAAAGCAAATAAGAAAATAATGCGACGCCGCCGCCGCCGCCACCGCCATACAAAAATCAATTTCAAGCGGCGTGGGGACGAATACAATGTTAAATGCGAATATGGATGCTGTCTTTGCTTTTGCACTGGGAATTGAGAGACAAAAGGAGTGCAACGAATGTTCCATGCCCTTTGCCTTTCAAGTTTGTGGACTTAGCACGTGCACATTACAAAAAGCAGATCTGATTGTTAATCGTTTATGTATATTTCAATACTCTACAATAAATATTCAATGTTTACACAGAAAACGTCTTTTAAGCAACTTGTATATTCATTCATTTCATTATTCAATTTATTTATAAATTTATAAAGACCTGTTCTACGAGAAGTAGCTGTATAAAGTATATAAAAAACACGGGGATTACTGTTTTTGCTAATAAGCACAAATTAACAAAACGTTAGCTCTCATTACTAGCGTTACCAAAGACATAAACATTTTAAAATGCTCGTCTTTAACAAGGGCATAAAAACTGTATACACCACAAACATACACACAAACACACGCACACACACACATACACACACACACACACACACACGTCAATACACACACTCAAACATGAACGCAACACGCGACGGCTTTGCCGGCTGCCCATAAGATGAGAGCGAATAAAGGAACTAAGAGAAGGCACGCTTAATTATGCTTAATTTGTTGTTAATCAAACTGACAAACAATAAACTTATTTAACAGTTGTAAAGTTTTTGCACAACACTCGCAGACAGATAGGAAATATAGAGCGGGAAAGGTGATGAGAGCATCAAAAACTAACGCGGCTGACAACAAAAAGCTGGTTAAATAATTGTTGGGCAGTCAAATTGTGTAAAAAAATTGCGCTCACGTTTTTCTCAACTGTAATTGTAGTTACTGCTGTTGTTGTTGTGTGTGTATGTTTTTGCTGCTTTTGTGTTTTTGCCGCTTCTTTCGACTGCTGTTTTTACACTGCTCTCTTCCTTTTCGGCTTCACGTTTCAGACTTGTATTGCAATTTGCAATTTTAGACGCGACGCGCTTTTTGTTTTTTGGTTTTTTCTTTTCTTTTTGTTGTTTTCTGTTGTTTATGATTTCAATTGTGTTGTATTGCTTGTTACTTGTATTTTGTCACTGTGTAATGCACGTCGATAGACAACAATTGCTTTGCATAATACAATTTAATGGGCTTTTTGCTGAAATTTTCTGTAATTTTTCACTGACCAACAAATCGAGACGT
The DNA here is from genome assembly GCA_037075185.1 of Drosophila pseudotalamancana. Taxonomy (NCBI): domain Eukaryota; kingdom Metazoa; phylum Arthropoda; class Insecta; order Diptera; family Drosophilidae; genus Drosophila; species Drosophila pseudotalamancana. The sequence goes on along the minus strand of JBAMCK010000606.1, from coordinate 302,475 downwards.
TGCGACGTACTGCGAGCTGAACGAACCGTACACCACCATTAAATTTTTATAAATGACTCAGTTTCGCGCTCAGTTTTCTTATAAGAACAAACAAGCCAAACTGGCTGGCAAATTGCGCTCTCTGTCTCTCTCTCACGCTGTTATAGAGAGAGTTTGCCACCCGCAGTGCTGTTAACAACATGCCACTCAAAATGTTTTACTCACCGTTAACTAGAGAGAGCGGTGAGAGTACAGTGCGCAAACGGGCTATGAAAATTGCATTGCATACTCTTGGGGATGCACTCTTATGCTAACTGCCAACCTTAAAGCTGGCTGTTAACAAATTTTGAGTGAATTGCATTTTCTATACATTCTGTTAACTATGTGACCGAACTACAGTTGTCCCATTTGCACTTGTAGCGTACAGCACTTAAATGGTTTGAGCACATTTCAATGAGTGAGCAAGCATTATGAGTGAACAATTTGTGTTCGTTGAGTGTTGCATGGAAAAAGTGCTGCCAAGTTGCGAGCGATTCAAATGCGCGAATTTCAACAAAATTCACACAAATTTAAATTATTTGTGAATAATGAAGTCAGTTACAATACAAATGCAGCCATGCAACATTTTTGCAATTAGCAATTATAATAAAATATTGATGAGTCGTTATTTAATTAATATTTAATTGCATAACTAATGTAAAAAATAACAAAAACAACAACAATTGGCTGTATGAAAAATAAATGTCACAAAAACTGCCGAATTTTTAATTATTTGCTGTTTCATTTTTTTTTTTTTTTTGACATTTTTGCATCCTTTGGTTCGGTCCAAAGAAAAATTCAATAATAACAATAAATTTTAACCATTCAAAAAAAAAACAATTGTAGCAATATTTAAAAGGAATATAAAACAAAATACAAAAAGTTAACGAATTTGAAATAATATTTTTAATGGAATTTTCATAGTTTAAAAAAAGTATCTTAAGTTAAAATATCTTTTTAGATATATTTGGTATATCGGATTATATAAGCTGATAAAATATTTAATATAGTCTTAGTCTGCTTTTTATAAACAAGTTTTTTATAAAAATATCTTTATAAAAATTTGCTTCCATTTTCTTTGAACTTTTTGAATGTTTCAATATGTTTTAGTATTTAATTTTAAATATAAGTTTAAATTTGTTCAATAAATTTGCGCGAAATTTTCTTCTTCGTCTGTAATATTCGTTTGTATAAAGGCATACCCTGTAATTAATTGAAACTTATGACTTGAAATAAACAAATTAAAGGGTATTAACAGTCAGTCGACATTTATAGCTTAGCCATGGGAACAAAGAGAGAAGGCGATGAGAAGGCGATGAGAAGACGATAAGAAGGTGATAGAAGGTGATAAGTAGGTGATAGGAAGGTGATAAGAAGACGATAAGAAGGTGATAAGAGGCGAAAAGTGCTGCCAATGAGCAACAACTTTTATAACTAAAAGCAAAAGTGTGAAACAAGATTTGAATGCGACAATTTACACCTGTTTGCCAGGTATCTTCCACTACAACACACACACATACACACACACACATATGGAGCACACACATGTATAGAACACACACATTTAACCCAAAGGCAAAATAAATCCCAAATGGAATATAATTTCATATGTTACAGGTAAATCAGATTAAAATATTGCCGAAGTGCTAAATGCTGTGAAACACACCTGAGCCGCAGCCTCACCTGTGCATGTGCATGTGTATGGGTGTGTGTGTGTGTGTGTGTGTGTGCGCGCGTGTGTGGGACGTGCACAAACATAAGCACAAAAGTCAATTAATTGAATAAAAACAGTTGTTTTTTGTTTTCAACGGTAAACACAGAATGGATGAAAAACCGTTAGCAGCGAGAGCAACAAAAAAACAAAGGGGTGAAAAAATATTATTGGTCAGCTGCGGGTTAATTGGGCGCGCCAAGTGGGCGTGGCACAAATTTTAAATGTCACACGCACAACTTTAAACACACACACACACACACACAGAGAGAAAGAGGGAGCGAGTTGGCTAGATTGTGGGACAGAGACAGCGATAGAAATGCTATTGAAAAGACAGCAAAAAGAAGAAGCATAAAAAATGCAACGAAAAAAATTGATTTGCGGGGGCGCAACTTTTGAGCCTTGTCCAGCGATAAGTGTAAAACTTAATTAAAATTTCATCACACTAAAAAAAACTACATAAGGGCAACTGAAAGGGGGGAGAGTGAAAAAGAGAGAGAGAGAGAGAGAGAGAGGGAGAGGGAGAGGGAGAAAAAGTTGCAGAATACGAAGACGGAATTTTTACAAGCGAAGTGCATTAAGCTTGCGAGTTTAATTAAATTATTATTAATCTCATTTGAGTGTGTGGCGCGAGTGACAACACTAACACACACACACACACACATTCACACATATACACACACTCACACTAATTTACACTTTTTGCTCATCTGCATTTACAAGCGCATGAAATTTTAATCACATTTTCTGCGTGGGCAATAGGCAGCACACACACACGCGCGCACACACTCTCGCACAAATACATGACATATATGCTTGTATATACAGCACACACACAAGCACATAAGTAGGCAATACATAAATTCACGTCGTTTACCTTTGTGTGTGTGTGTGTGTGTGTGTGTGTGTGTGTGTGTGTGTGTGTGTGTTTGTACAAAAGTTAAATAAAAGCGTTTGCATTTGTAACTAAGGAAAATATATATTGAGGCATGTGTGTGTGTGTGTGTGCGAGAGGGAGGGTTGAGGGTGGGCGTAGGCGGGGCCAATTGAATCGCACAACGGGTTTTGGGGCCAAGAATCGGCATTTGACAGCAGACAATTTTTGAAAATTAGGTCGTGTTGAATTTCGAATCAACTTTGATTGTCGCAAAGTTCGCTAAAAATATTTCTCCACATAAATCAATATATACATACATGTATATATGCATATGTAACATTCATATATATGCATATGTGCATATATGTATAACACATAATAAACAATTAACAATCAAGCTTAATCAATTTACTTTTTTTTTTTTCATTTTTAATAGCAAAAGTGAAAGCGAAAGGAAAATTAAGAATTTAAAAGTTTATCTTTATGGCATATATTATACTAGTATTATCTCATTATAACCCTTATCGTATATAAATTTATGGATTTCAGTTTAATTAGGGATCATTTCTTATTAAAATCTATCCTTATAGCACAGATCGTTATATAATATCGTAAGCTCATTCAAAACGAGATTAGAAAAAGTTGATCAACCTTTCGATAATCAATAAAGAGTTTCACTTAATAAGACAGCTTGAGAGTCTCTTAGATCTTAAATTATATTAGTATTACATAGCATATTCTATATTATATACAAGCATACTTTGTTCAATATTGTTGCATAATAGAGTTTTCATAAGCATGTGTGGAGAATATTTCATATACATATATGTGAAATATGTATGATAAATCCTTATCCTAGTATCTTTAAGGAAATAATAATTGAAGATATGAGTGAAAAACCTTTATTGTAATAGATATCTTACATCACTTAAATTTTATTATTATATTCTAAAAGATAAAATTAGAAGTATTAGATATATTTGATATACTCTTCATTAAATACTTGAATGTGTTTTAATGAGTATATCACAGGTATGCTTTTTCCTTATACACACTCTTAAGATTGCTTTAATGATAAGGAATCATCGCATATCGCTTATGTCTTCCACTTATATCTTCTATTATTAACACCTGCCTTGTCTAAGTCTTTTTATATCTTTATTTTGTACATATAAAATTATAGTTTCTGCTCGAAAGATTCATCACTCTTATAAGTTTAATAACGATTTCCTGTCTTCCACTCTTATCGTCAATTATTATTTCCTTAAAGATACTAGAATAAGAATTTATTGCATATATTCCACATATATCTCATTTTTGATATCTCAAATTAAAGTTTTTAATCGAAAGATTCATTACATAAGTTCTTCTTGTATTTGGTCCTCTACTCATAGATTCTATTATTATTTCCTTGAGGGTAAGAATTTATTACATATATTTCACATATATCTCATTTTTGATATCTTTAATGAAAGTTTCTGCTTGAAAGATTCATCACATATGTACATATGTTCTTCATATATCTTGTCTTATAATCGTATCTTCAATTATTATTTCCTTAAAGATAAGAATTACATAAATTCTTCAAATATCTCATATTTTACATATTTTATGATAGGTTCTGCTCCAAAGATTCATCACATAAGTTCTTCTCATATCTACCATCAGGGTTTCCTTAAAGAACATTTTCTGCTCGAAGAATTCCATTACATATGTCCAAGTTTCAAGTCTCAAGCTCCCATGACATGTGCTCAGAATCTACGAATTTTAAATAGTTTTCTATAAATTGCCGAAGCGATTGCTAAACCAATTGTGCAAACCACTTGACCCTGGCTTATGGCCGGGGCTTAATTCTCGGGAATGGGGGCTGGGGGCTGTTGGTTGGAGTTGGCGTTGGCGTTGGGTTGGTCCTGGGTCTTAGCAACCCAGCCGAGCAAACGGAGATGGAAAGCCACTTCTTGGAAGCCAAGAAATCTACAAGTTCATTAAACTAATAGCCAACAATTTATAACTAGCTGAAGTGGACAAAGTCCGAGGAAGTGGCTTTGCAGTTGGCCGAGATGGCGGAGATGCCAGAGATGGCCAGAAAAGCCAGGTAGCTGTCTCCCACCTGAAGGGCGACACACAACTAATGGCCAGTGGCACACACCTGACTTTCAAAAGGTGAAGAGCTTGGCCGAGACGGCAAACTAATCCGCTTAATGTTTTGCCTATCTCTTAAAATATGAACAGACGCCATATTGAAATATTCAAGACTCTGTATGTGTGTGTGCAGGACCTTTAATAAATAGTGGAGATGCAAAAAATGTATAAAAACTGTTGCTAATATCCTATGAAATTTACAGAGCTCCAAGTTTTTGGCTAAAAGAGTAAAAAAAAGCTATTTAAGTTTTCTCAGTGCGGTTGCAGCTGCAAATCGAACAAAGCAAATAAGCAAAAAGGTATTTCAGGGGCAGGGGATGCAAAGGGGGTGTGGCTGGGGGTTAAATGTTAACATTGTCGAACAATGGCAAAAAAGTTTGGAGCAGTCACAACTTAAATAGCTTCAGAGCACAAAGGCAGATAATGTGATAAGCAGCTCCGCATTGGGGCTGAAAACATGTGTCTACGTAACTATATATATATATATATAGGATATATATAGGATATATATATAAGGGAGAAAAAGTGGGGGAAGGAAGTTGGGAGTTGGGAGTTGGGAATGGCTGCTAATTAGGTAAATTGAAAGCTGAAAGTTTTGGCTGCACAGCAGACAGACGTGCGAGTAACTCAAAGATACATTTTGTATCTTAAAGAACAACTGTGCGACAAAGAGGGCAACGATTAATGAGAAGGGGATGGGGTGGGGGTGGAGTTATAGAACAAGATAATGTATCTGTTCAACTGTTGTTTAGAGTAGAACCACAATTAAAGTTGATATTAAGTTGGTTACCTTTTTTTATTTTGTCTTACAAATAGGTTAAAGCATCTTCCTACCCATTAATTCTCTTATTCTACTTTCAGCTTTATCCAAGCCTAAACTCTTACAGCAATATATTTTATAAATAAAAGCCAAATTCATCGCTTAAATAAAAAACTATATTTTAAAGAGGAAAAGTTGAAATTAAACACAAACAAAAGAGCTTTTCTTTATGTTCTTAATCTATTGTTTCAATGCACATATAGCATAAAATTTATAAATCTTCTAAATAAATGTAGAGATTTTAGTATTATTTGGTATAATATATATATATTATTTAGTATTACAATTAGAAACTAATAAAACCAAATCAATAACGTTGTGTTTTATTATATGATTTAATTAAACTTAAATATGTCAAAAACAAACCAAAAAAAAGGTCTTATTGCAACTAATGAAAATCTCATAGAGGGGTTCAACATAATAAATTGAAGCAAGTTTTCAATTATGACAAGTACAAAAATATAAAACTTTACCTTTAACTCATGAAAATCACAGAGAAAGGTGCTACATTTTTCTTTCATAATAAATTTAATGGATATAGATACAAAAATATAACACTTTACCTTTAACTCATGAAAATCACAGAGAAAGGTGCTACATTTTTCTTTCATAATAAATTTAATGGATACACATATTATTTAATATATTATTTAATGCTACACATATTATTTAATGTTAGAATCTCGAATCTCTATTAATATCTATCCTAAACGAAGTCTACAAATATAAAAAAAAAACAAATCCTAAGAAAAGCACAAATTAAAGCTTTACCTTTAGCTCATGAAAATCACAGAGAAGGCTGCTATATTATTATTCACTTATAATAAATTGAAGGTAAATGAAAATTGTTTGTGGAATGCAACAGGCCAAATTAATATACAGGTATATAGTACATTTTGATGTTCACATACATGTATATATGCTGGCGTTTTTAGCATATCAGAAAACCCACACACTCGCACACGCACACACACACACATACACAAATATCCCTTAGTGCCGAAACTAACTATTCAGCTTAGCTCGAAAATGTTTCCACGCACACGACTGAGCGAAGCTTTAGACAAATTTTCGCTGCACGCTGTGTGCCGCCCGCTGAGTTTGTTGCGTGTGTGTGTGTGTGTGTGTGTGTGTGTGTGTATGTGCGGAGGTGGCACGCTTCGTTTGTGTATTTAATTTGCCACAAAATTGTATTTCATGCACTAAAAAAGGAGTGCAAAAAAGAAGAAAAAGCAACTTACCCGCCAAAAGCCAACCGAAAAAAAAGTTTAAAATGCTGTAAAAGCGTATTAAAAACTTTTTCGACTTCGTAATGCAAGAGAAACATCCAAAAGCCAAATTGCAACACGAATTGTTGTTGTTGTTGCACTTGTTGTTGTTGCAGCTTCCTGTCTTTGGTTTTTACTCACGCACAAGTTAATGGCAAAAGCTTCAATTAACCAAATGCAAACAACTAGTTATGGAAAACATTGTTGGAAAATTCAAAAATAGTTTAATAGCTGACAGCTGAATACTCTACAGCAGGAGATAAGTCGAGGCTAAAGTCGATGTCTAATATCGAGATCTGAACTGCCATAAAGAAATTTGTTTTTCTATAGTTATAAGAAATATATGTAACATCTACAATAGACATTTTTTTTAAATTAGAGACTTATTAAGAAGAAGAAAATAATAAAGAGAAAATTGTATTATATTCACATAAATTTAACTATAATTATTTTCTAGTAGATCGTAGCAAATCATATTATACTCTATTTCTGTTTAATATATGGGCTATATGTGTAACTTTTTGACCTTTTTATGTGGCCTATTCTTAATTCTCAACTTTTTATTACTGCAAACAAAGACTGTTAATACTTAAAATTATATAATAATATTGCCCAAGACCGACAATCATGTTTTCAGATTCAATTGCAAGGTAAACCAGCAAAACTAATATACTCCTTTTCGCTTTGAGAAAAGAGTATAAAAACGATAGGAAAATGTTTGAGAGCGAAGAGGAAATATGAATAGAGATAAACTTTATTATGGTATAAAACCCAAATTTAAACACTATAAGCCGCAAATGAAAACTTGAGTTCATGAGAAGCGCAGAGAGGGGACGGCTTAGATTCTGTAAACTTGCAAACATAACATACATGTTAATTGTAATATTGTATCTAGCAAATATTTACTTTTTCCCTGCACAACTCCTAACAACAAAAGATATTCGTTTCAGTGTCAACTGCCAAAGCTTTCCAAAGCAAGCCAAAAAAAAAAAAAAAAACAAAAACAAACAACAACAAAACCTGATACGTAGCAATGTTCAAACATCCATCAGTACAAGGACTGCAAAAAAGCAGAAGAAGAAAAATGAACTCCGGACTAATCGAATGAATGAGTGAAGCAGCGAATCGAACTGACATAACGGAACATGGAAAATCGAACCCTAGCGCTAACGAACAATATCAAATACAACTTCACACAATAGCTGTTTCATATTTCCCACTTTTCCGCTTCCAAAAAAAAAAAAAAACAACTACAAAAAAAGGGAAATATGATAAGCACCGAAGTTGAAATGCTCTAGAAAATATAAAATTATGAAATATATGGGAATTGGCTATACATATATAATATTATATAATTTGGGGATCAGCAAAATAAGAGAGTAAAGTAAAGTTATCTTTATATCAACTAAGAATTATAAAATGTTTATCAGACTAAAGAGATATACATATATTTTATAGGATGCCAATTGCAATTATATTACCATACGGTAAAAGGAAAGGTAATAAATTGATGGCATCAGTTGAACAAAAGTAACCTACTGCATGCGACAACTAATATACCCCACAATGTTAGACAACATGCAAAACTGCGAATGTCCGTCGAGCGTTTCGACTTGCCCGTAACCGGGGTAACCGGAGTACAACCGGTTAAGCGCCGCATGTGTCCGACATATTTGACACATATCAGTTGGAGTTCTTGTTTCTATTTTTCTTTCCTTTCTCTTTTTTCTTTTTTTTTTTTTCAATTTTTAGGGGAACCGGTTAACTGTAACTTCAAGGACTCGGGAACCATTGTCCGGGCGAACGTGAGGGCACGCAATTCGTAGGCCACGTGCGAGGTGTCCGGGCGGAAGGGTTAACCAGACGGACAGAGTCTTCGGACTGGCACTGTGAACGACTCTCGGCGCACATATTAAAAAATGTTGCCTCGTTGAGTGGCACACCAGAGTGCGCCGGAGTCCGGACTTAAGCAAACACACGGACTCCGTCCGTGGGGGATAAGGCGAGATAATTAGTTACTTTGTGTCGATGTGGTTCCACCTTTCAACGTCCCGCAACCTTTCGTCTGGATCTCTGCCAGATTTGTAGTGGATTGCTTCAAAGTGGCGCGTGTCTCGCTCCAGAGTTTTACGTACTCCGAAGTCCGTAGTCCGTAGTCCGTAGTCCGTGGTCTGTAGTTCGTGGTCCGGACCCGGGCTTAGTTTGGTTTAGTACGGCAGAGACGCACAGACGGACGGACGGACGTACAGTCCATCGCCGACTACATTTATTTGTATTGGTTGAGTGTATTTGATTATGCTCTCTACGGTCCGTAGGGTTAATTGAATTTGCTTTTCAGTTTCTGCCCACAGACAACGCCGCCCGACGACTGACGGACGATTTGCCATATCTATAAGACCGATGCACACTCACACACACACATCCACAAATATTCATGAGTTCAGACGGTTGAGCCGCCTCCGACTCCGTTTCCGTCTCCGTCTCCGTCTCTTGTTTGCTTTTGATTAATTGCATAAAAAGTGGAAAATTGCCAAATTGTTTTTGGGCACATTTCTGCTCAGGTTATTTATAGTTGGGCAGGTGAGCTTAAACCCCTTTTCATTTGCCAGCTACACATGACTGGGAAAAGCTCTTAAAGAGCAGCAATAAAATTGTACATTTTAGTATATATCTTGAATTTGTAGGGTATTTAATTGACAATAATTTCTATAAATGCGTATTATAATCAATTCTTTATTGGAGTTACGCAAAATATTAATCATTTACTTCATTGACTCTACTGATCAACAATTTCATTAGATATATATAATAATAAATAATTTACTATGAAGAATAAAACTGTAGAGAAGTTTTCTTTTATAAGGAATAGCCTATCGATAACACATCACAATTAAGTACATACTTATCGATAACTTATGTGTTTCTCTGAGACTTCAACACTGTAATAAATTAATCCTTAGTAAGGATTTGGACCAAGCTTTCTGCTAGACAGCTGGAAAAAGATCTCAAAGATGTGGGAATAAATGGAAATATTGGGCTAGGTACACATATACATATAAGAATGTATATTAATATATTAACATATATATATTATAATACATAATTAATTCAATCTCTCTATTAAAAACTGAAATAATAAATATTTGGATATTATAAAGAAAACAATCCTATAGCTATGCACAACATGGAAAATGAACATAAGGTATAACGAATCTTCTTCTATCTATGAATAACGGCAACGGTTAAACTATCGATAACTAATCATTTTGTTTGTTAAATTTCTTGAAACATAATCAGTCATCAGCGAGGATTTAAGCCATGGCTAACAGAAGTATTGGCAATCAGCAGCCATAAACTCATTTTAGCCTTTGGCCTCTTTCAATCGACTAAATGAGATAAGCAACACTGCCAGCTGCTCCACCCCTCACACACACATACACACACATGCACACAGATTGAAGCCCGTTTCCAATTACCATTCTTCACTTAGTAGAATCCAATCATCCAATAAAACGCACTGTGTGTGAGCAATATTTGAGCAGCACTTGAAACGCAGGCGAAATGAACATTTCCAACTGGTGCAACAACTGGGAATCCAGTTAAAGCCGTTTTACACCCAACTGGCTAATGGGAGCTAACGATCGAAGCATCCTTACAGATACTAGATACCAGATACAACGTACAACATACAAGATACAACCTACAAGATACAAGATACAAAGCGTTTAACGCTAAATAAAAAGCAAGTAAATAATTTACTGGGCGAAAGGACTCGAGAATTCCACTCGTATTTATTTGCAGTTTTCGCATTTTAAGCCGATAAAAGGCGAAACAGGACGTTGGATCCTGTGAGCGTAACTGTGACTGAGTGTCCTTCATTGTGTGTATATATATATATATATGTGTGTGTGTGTGGATAGTAAATAAAATGACAAGCGTTTGACAGAAGCACCGGAATATCCGTCAGTTTGGCGACGATGCGAACGATGCGCCCGTCCGGCAAAGCGGGACACCAAAAAGTTCCGTGAGTCGAGCTTCGTTTAGAAAAATGTCCTGCACTGCACAACAGTTTCTCTGCTCTCTTTCCCCCCTATCTGTGTCTGTCTCTGTCTCTGTTTTCCCTCATTCTTTCAGCCTCTGATGGCTGCGTGTGCGATGTTTGCTTGCGTGTTACAGTTACATTCATAATACAAAAGCATACGGGACTTGGCAGCCATCACAGCATCATTTCCTACGCCATTTTTACTTTCTGCCTGTGTCAACTATTCTAATAGCTTAGACTGTGTGTCTGTGTGTGTGTGTGTGTGCGTGGGTGGGTGTGTGTGATTTACAGTTACTCTGATTGCGGGGATAATGCTAGTCGCTCGCAACGGAAGACTCTGAAGCTGTCCCACACACACAGACATACACACATATATAGAAATGCACACACACACACAGAGAGAAGCAGAAACGCGAATTGCCGAGCGGAAGCAAAAGCTGAACGCAACCGGCAAAACGGATGTTAACTTAAAGGTATAAAGAAATTGAATCAAAGTGAAAATATTATAAAAATGAAAATAACAAGCAAGAGTGCACTAACCAAGCAATGAACAACTAGAAGATACCCTAGGCCTGCCGCCCAGCTGTTCTCTAAGCATTGAGGACCTTTTCGTATACATTTCGTATACACTATATAAGACTCTAATTAACAATCAATCATCGATAATCAGTATCATAAGCATAAAATATGATAGAAATGACGAAAATTTTCATCATAATTATCATTATAACTTTCTTTATTATGATAAGCATGTTGTGCACCATGACAATAATAAAAATAAAAAAATAAAAAAAAAATAATTTAAAATGATTGTTAAATTAATTTCATATTTCTACTAAATTTTAATAATTTAATATCCTTTCCGTCACGACTTTATATACAGGACTTATTCAATCATTCCACTCAGCTTTATAGTATTACTTATTATCACAAAGTAAAGGAGTATATAAGTTTTATTGATTGATTAATAACTATGTAAAACTGTTATTTAAGATCGCATTATATATATATGTGAAACAACAATTTGTGCCCTTGACATCAGCTAAACTACTACAACTGCATTTAAAGAGGAGTAAGTGTTTCCATGGACTCAAAAGCAATATACCCCGTTCACCCATTGCCATTGGGCCGAGGGTATAAAAAGCGCAACTAAGGGCGATTGCATTTGCCGTTAGCTAAGTGCCGCCGACTTTGAACTATGACGTTGGCTTTTAGTGTATTAGGAAAATGTTAAAGCGCCGCAGTCGAAGGAGATGAAGGTGAAGAAGAAGAGGCAGTAGCAGGAGCAGAGGAATATAGACAGTTGCAGCTACTTACAAGCAGGTGGCCCAGGAGTGGAGCGGAGGACATCAGCGTGAGCCGCCGCTAATACATAATAATGCAATTTTGCCAGGACAACGAAAACGTTAAGGAACGAGGAATTCATTTGGCTTAGAGAAAGGCCAACTGCAGGATCAGTCACTAAGTCAAAGCCAGATAAAAGCCAGAATGCGATTATAGCCAAGTGAAGACAATAACTGCATTTTAAATAATAAATTGCACTCAAATATTACAGATATTAAAGATGAAATAAATTCATATTTGAGTTAATATTCAGAATAGTTCAATTCAATTCTATATTTCAAATATACTTGTTAATATAAACTCACCCAAAAATTCACAAACGCACGCAATGTTCGATTATTGCCATCTATTAAAGGAGGGAGGCTGACTTTCATATATACACATCACTGAAACAAAAGAGGAAGCAAAGGAAATTTAGGCATAATTAAAATGAGAAAATGAGGAAGAAAACTAAAGTTAGGTTCAGATTAAGGATTTGATTTATAATTACAATGCTTGAAAAACTTTAGACCACATTAATAAAAGAGAATCGCATAGTAAGGCGGTAATAAAAAAGTTAGTTGGAATAGTACATTTTTTTTATTTTAATTTTATTTTGTATAAAGTATATACTTTTTTATACAAGCACGCCACTTGATATTTACATTAAAGAATGTATTGTCAATTTAATTAGAGTAAAAATCTATTCAAGATACGGAGTAAACCACAAATACGATACAGTAATTCTCTAGTAAAATTGTTAAAAGAAAATGCTAAAGATAAAGTCTAGAAGAATTATTTTTTAATTTTAATTTCATTTAAATTTCATTTTAATGTTCAAATAAACTTATGAGAATCGCATAGTAAGGCATTATTAACAAAAAAAGAAATTTTGCAAGTTTTTTTTTTTTGGTATGAAAATAACAATTCTTTTTCAGGACATCAATAAATACAAAAATAATTAAGTTAAAGAAGGTTCTATATGGTATACCTCCATTTCGAGACTTAAACTAAATTACATACCTTATTGCATATCTCTAGCAAATCATTATTTATAATTTCAACACTTGACAACTGTAAGCCACACATGAATCTATGAGAACCACATAGTAAGGCGATAATCAGTAAATAATACATAAATAGATAAGCAAATACTAATGTCAACTTAATTTGGTATACTCCATTTCCAGATTAAAAATAAACCATATTACACCATATATTTCTCAAGCAAATCGCCTCTGAGTGAGCCACATTAGGAAAATTGCTTAAGTATTCTAAGCTAATCCATTATATGCATACTTTATACGCTTGGAGACTGTAAGCAGTGCTTGTTACATAATGTTGTTGGGTAAGGCTTATGTTTCAATTTACTGTGTCTAGCTAAACGAAATGATTATCACAACTGTCACACAGTATAAATATGAATACGCTCGTATATGTATGTATGTATGTATGTATGTATGTATGTATGTATGTATGTATGTATGTATGTATGTATGTATGTATGTATGTGTTTGCGTGTATGTCCCTTCATTAAGTGCCGGCATTCGTAATTCCCTCACTTCCATTTCAGAATTACATTTCAGCCAACATAAATGTTATACTATATTTATAAATCCCAAGCCACAGTAGAGTTGACTTCCTATATGTGGATGTGTGTGTGTGTGTGTGTGTTTGTGTGTGAGTGTGTGTGTGTCCTGTATACTTAAACCCAATTTGTTGGCTATTTTTATTATGGCATGTAGATTTTTCATATGCATTTTTATTTTGGCCATTTATTGCTGCACTGGACCCAACACTCATATAAGCCATAAGCGCATTAACGCAATTCAATTTACTCTGTTTGCGTAGCAACAACAACAACAACAACAACAGCAACAACAACAACAGCAAGCAAGGACAACAGCAACAAGGATACAAAGCCCATAAAAACAATGTAGGTGGCGCCACCTGCGTGAGCAGTATAGCAAAAACAAAAACAACAACAACAACAAAAATACAATTCAACCAGGTAAACGTATTAACTTCCGTTCAGTTTTATAGGCACGGCCCGAAAACAAAACACAGGCGCAATATGCCGAAAACTTTGGTATGGCCATGAATCGATGTCCACGTTTAGAGACCACGTCCAATGGCCTATTATCATGCAGCAGCAGCAGCAGCAGCAGCAGTTGGAGCAGCAGCAGTAGGAGCTCACGATGTGTCCTCCTGCTTCTAACAAAGTGTTGGCTAACAAAGTTAGTACAACAACCTCGCTGCATACACTGAGCGAAAATGTGCTATACCTAACAACAAATTCAAGCCATAAAATGCTGAATCTTCAATTAAGTATTATAAACAGTATTTAAACAGTATTTAAGCTGCACAGAGAAAACTATCTATATTTTTTATACCAAACATATTTGTATATTTTTATTATTTTTATTTATTATGTATTTTTGTGAATATATAAATTGTGCTAAACGTATATTGAAAAATAATCATAATACATGCATACAATTTATTTAAAAAATTAAAAACAGAGTAACACGTTGTTTTCTCACAGTGTATTTAGACAACTCCCAGTTATACACAGCAGAGAGTCGAAAAGGGAACGTCTGAGGGAGGAGGGGGTGAGTGTTACGCCCACAAAGCAATCGCTTGCTGCTGACGTGTAGTGTTATGTTTTTGGTGGCATGTTGTGTAGTGTAGTGTAGTGTAGTGTAGTCCAGTGTTATGTGTTATGTGTTATAGGCTGCCTGATCTGCCCAACTGCAGCTGACAGTTTGTTCAATTTTGCATCGCAATCGCATCTTCTCGCAGGTAAAGCTCCCCCTTTTCTTTTTTTTTTTGTTTTTTTTTTTATTTCCTCTTTGTTTTGTGTTCTCTTTTGTTTTTATGGGTCAACGGCACAAAACGAAATGCAAACGTTTGTGTGTATGCGTATTCATTTGTGTGCCCAACCCCTGGAACAGGGAAAGCGACTAAAAGTCGAGCTGTTCGACATGTCTAAACGTTGTTGTACGTGTTAGGATTCTATTAGGTTTTCGGATTAGGATCGTTCTTTCAATTTGAATTTGAGTATGGCGAGAAAAAGGCATTCGATGTGGCATGGATTGTGAGCTTAATTGCAAAACTTAGTAACTGTCATTTACCTACATACTTACTTTTAACTTATATGCTGATATTTGCCTAGAAAATGCACATTAAATCTACACTAAGAAAATATAAACTTTTGTTGACCATTATTTGAAATTACACTTAATAATTCGAAGCCGTATTCGAAAGCGTATTCAAAATTCAATCTTTATAAAGATGAAGACAATTATTAAGCTAAAGGTAATAAAAGAAGAAATGAGTGAAAATAATAGCAAAACATATAAACATCAATTATTTTAAATTCAAATAAATTGAATAAGCTTCCCATGAATTTATTGTAAATATATAAACAGCATGTATTATTTATAAAGATCTTAGTTACAGGCAAAAGGAAAAGTAGCCGCATCCTAAAAATATATAAATTTATTAACAAAATACTGGATACTGAATACCAAATACTGATTCATATATCTAAAGTCGATTTGGACGTGCCCGTAAGTATGGCCGATTGCCTGTCGGTCTCTCTATTTGTACGAACGCGTCGATCTCGAAACATATAAGAGCTAGAGACTTGAAATTCGATTTGTATGCTCTCGTATACCAAACGCATATCGAGTTTATTCCAAATACTTGATTACTTTATTTTTTACTTAATATTTGCAAAAATCGATTTCACACATTTGTTATTTCAGCATATGTCTCACGTACACTGAGCTAGCCTACAAGCTTAGTATATATATATATATTTTTTTTTGTTATATATATATATATATTTATATATATATTTTTTACAATTCAAAAAGGTTTATGCACATTTAAAGTTTTGTAAATCTCCCTCACTTGTTTTATATGCACGATGTGTCCAGCTGGCTATTCAAAATATGAAGCTAGTAAAATAAATATTGTAATTTAATTTCCCTAATATAATCCCCACAATAATTCGCATAAATTGAAGTTTTGCTTGGGCGATGTAAAGGTCAGCAAAGTAAAACAGCAAAAGAGTAACAAAGTTAGTGTACAAAGTGAATGGGAAGAGAGAGAGAGAAAGAAAGAGAATGGTCAAAAGTTAAGATTTAAATGAACTTATGAAAGCTTTCAGCTGCAGGAAAAAACAAACAAGCATAAAGTAAGAAATCGTATAGAGATAGAGTGCGGCAACATGTCAACGTAAACTTATCAGGCAACTTCCGGTGGATGCCACAACAAGGCAGGAAGAACAGAACGTGAGCCACCCGTACCACCCGGACCACCCGGACCACCCAAGCCAGATGCGTACCCACAAGCCAGAGCAAGCAAGCAGGACAAGCAAGCCAATATCCTGCACAACATGGCAATACAATGCAAACAAACGGGGAACAGAAACTGGCACCTCCTGCATGTAAACCAACTAATGAAACTGTCAACTGGCCACAATGCAACCCCCAGGAGCTCAAAGGATGCCACATGGATGGGTTGGATGGGTTGGATGGGTGTGATGGGTCGATGGGTGGATGGGTGGATGGGTGTATGGTTGTTGCTATGTGTGTAGTTCTGGCTTTCACTTTTCAATATGTGAATCGTGGCGTCAGCAACAGGCAACAGGCGGTTGCATTGCATCATTGGAAAAACGTTCATTAAAAGACGTCGACACCAAATTGATTGCCCGGCCAGCATTTGATTAGCACTCAAGGCTTAAAACTTATCGGCCCGTCGCCAGTTTTGGCCACAGCCCAGCGGGAGACAGACAGAGCCGCCAGCCATTGTCCAAATGGGAAAATTCAATTTTCACAGACAATAGACACGGAAAAAAAAAAGAAATGGAATTGCTAAAAAAAAAAAAGGCGCACATAAAAATGAATGGCGAAAAAAAAAATACAGAAATGCATTTGAATTTAACTCGCGGTTTTTTTAAGCATTGTCATAATCGAAAATATGAACGCAGAATCGTTGAGTCAGTTATGAAAATGGCTTTTTTTACTCCACACACATATATATGTATGTATACATACATAGGCCCCCACGGCAGCCCCAACCGCTGCCCCACAGACATAACGGAACAGCTGCTTTTATGCTGTACAACTCACACAAAAAGTTCGCATCATGCCCTAACCAGAAAATGTGACTCCATTGAAATCTGAGCCAAGCAGAAGAAGATGAAAATTAAGAAGAAGAAGAAGAAGAAGCAGAAGTAACACACACATTTTCCGTTTCAATTACAATCTTGGTTAGCGATTCGACAAGCTTAATTAATTAGTTTTCATTTATTCAAATTTGTTGTGTATCATGTTTAAATCTCTTCTTAGAAAGAGTTGCAAATGCAAATGCAAATGCAAATGCAAATGCAAATCAATTTTAATTAAGTTTTTCCTTGAATTCTTAAGATTCGTGAAACGAAAACCAAATTAATGTTTAAGCGTAATTTAATAAATAAATCTATGTTTAATATACCAAATTAAATTTAAGATTGCAATAGTAAAATTTTCAATCCCAAATGAAAACCCTTAAGATCCCGAAATATGATATTTTATCTAATGCATTGATTTATTTAATACACATACTATATACATATATATATATAAATATATACTAAAGTCTGTTTTACATAAATTTGTGAAAATGTAATTTAAATTCAGTTTAAGACATCTTTAAATATACGTAGCTTTGTGCTATTAATTTTTACTAACTATAACTTAAAATACTCTTAAGATTTGGAACGTAAGTCCCGTTAAATACGGCCAAACATTGCATATCGATCTGAAGGAGAGAGTATTTCATTTCCTGTATGCTGCAGTTAAGTTAACAAAAAAAAAAATAATAAAAAAAAAAGAAGGAAAATACCGCTCAACCTTTCGCGCATATGGAAATTTATGACAGGTGGCAATGGCTGCCTGGCGGGCAGGTGGAGTCGTTGGAATGAGGGGGGGAGTGGGAGCGGAGGCTGGAGAATTTTAAAGGATGGCGTGTTCTTTGGGGGTCGTTGGCGGTATAACGGATGTGTACGGATATGTTTTGCCGCTTGAGTGAATGTTTGTATATGTGTTTTTATAAAATAAAAGAGTGGCCTTCTATGTGTGTGTGTGTGTGTGTGTGTGTGTGTGTGTGTGTGTGTGTGTGTGTGCGTCTGTCTGCGTGACTGTGTGTGCATGTGTGTGAGCGGAAGGTAGGCTGGTAACGGGTTTTTTGCTGGGTGGTTGAATCTGTCAACACGGCGCTGACATAAACGTGCCGAAGAGTCCCGCCCCACACGCACACACACACACACGCACACAAACACACACAAACACACACACACACACACACACACATGTGCACAACATTTGTTTGCACATGTTTGTTGCATGTGTTTGACGTTAACACGACACAATTAAGTCGCTCAAGTGCGCCTATACACACACTTGCACACACACACGCATATATACACTCGCATCTACCATATACATACGAAAGCCATTATACATTTCAATTTTGAAGTGACACGAGAGAAAGACAGAGAACACATTGAAATGAGAGTCCATGAGAAAAGTTCACTCTCTCTCTCCCTCTCTCTCTCACTCTCTCTCTCTCTTTCTTTCGGTTACTGCGATAAGCGACAGCGAGAACTTTCTTAATGAAATTTCAATTTATGTGCCTGGTTTTTCCACATACTGGAAAATGAAAATGTGTGATATGTAAATTATAATTATGAAGTGTCGCATCTGCATTTTTCATACTCGAATTAGACGCATTGTTCCCTTCCATCAAGCTTCATTTTAATTGCGCATATTTTTTAATTACACGTTGGATGAAAGCGGAAGAAGAAGAAGTCCTCTTTTCTGGTCAATGGTGCAGAGAAATATTTCTTCTTTTTTTTCTTTTTTTTCTTCTTTTTTGCTGCAACCAAAAATAAAATTCACTCAACCGAAATTTGTTGTCAAAAGCTTTGAATGCTATTGAAGCGAATGATGCAAACGATTTCGTATTAGAGAAATGCAAATGCTTTTTCAATCTTAAATGTGGGAAAATTGTGGGTCGCAGGTTGAGCTGTGCGAATAAGCCAAGCGATGGGCTTGAAATCAAGAATTCTGACTTCAAGTGTTGTCTGAGGCAGAAACTTTAAAGAGAAATTCATAAAGCGTGTGTTTTCAACAGGGCGCATGAGTAATATAATTTTAATTGATTTCAGATTATGCAAGGGATACGTGCTTAACAACTAGAAGGGTATACTGAAGGAGCTAAAATAAACAAAAAAATTAAATTAAATAAATAAAGAATCCTTTCATTGAGATTTAAGACTAACAGAGCCATTAAAATAATTACTGATTAACATACATATATGTAGTTAATTTATAGCCTAAACTTGCGCAATTTTTTTTTAATCATATTTAGCTGCAAATAAATGAAGAAGATTTCTTAAATTTAACTCCGTCTGAGTAATTAGAATAATTAAGACATTAATTTAATGTATGGGCTTATCTTAAAGATATTTCTGTTTCTGAACACATTTAGCTGAGTGTAAAAGTTGAAAAGTTAAGCAATTCACATTTGCCTGCAGCAAATTGCGGCAAGTTGCGGCAAGTTGCAGCAATTTGCTGCCACACATTTTGTCATTTAAGGTCCCATTTGCCACACATTCACAATTCTAATTAGCAACTCATTAGCCAGTCAGCCATTGCGCCACAATGGGCACGCATAGACGTGGATCAAGTGGGTGGCTTGGTGGTTCAGGTGGTTCAGGTGGTTCAGGTGGGTTAGGGGAATTGACGCTTATCACAAAAGTGCAGGTCCTGTGCATAAGCTCAGCTTCCATTTATACATATATGAGGGGCGAGGCACCTTTATTGTTGTCAGCCAGCGAATTAAAAGTCGTGCGGCAGATATTGCTTTGGCCTCATGAAAATTGAAGCCCCCAATGGAAAAGCTCTGCAATGGAATTCATTTGCATTGTCAAGCTAACGAATCAATGTATCAATGTATCATTGTATCAATGGCTGACCAATGCAGTCATTGCTGGCCATTCGATACTTTGACTAAGAATAGCAAATGAACAATGAATATATGCATAAAGCAGGCGCTGTGCGGGGGGAGTGTAGAGTGCACAACAGGTCAGCTATTTCCAATTATCGATAAATAAGTAAGCTGAAGAGCTGGGAAAATGCAAATTGTTCCCTCGTTTACTTTTCCTATTCCCAGTCACATGAAACTCGTCAAATCAGCCAATTAAAAAGAAAGTAAGAAATGCAGAAAACATCACAGCTCACAAATATTTGATGCTCCATCAATCAATCAATCAATCAATCAAAAAATCTATTTTAGCTTTGGCAACTAAAAACTGAAGCAATAGTGAATTTAATTTGGATATTGATTTAAACTTAAAACGAAAATCCAGAGAATTTATCTTAATATTATTTAATTGCAAATTGAAAAGTTTTTCAATTTCAAATGCTTTCGTTAAAATATCGCAACTATTTTTGAATATAAAAACTTTTAGCTGGCATTTCTAACAACATGACTGAGTTAATTGTGAAAGGATATACATATGTATGTATGTATATAATAAAAACAACTCTGAACTGCCGAACGAGATGGGAACATGTGAACATGGCCAAGTTGATAGACAAAGGCGAAAACTTGGTCGGAGGTCAGGTTTGGGGTCAGGTCTGGGGTTTGGCACATGAGCAGACATTTCAATTTTATCGAACCTATGACAGACAGGACACGAGGAATATGGCATAAAGAGCAACAGAGATGGCAGCGATTAATCTCTCCATTTTTGTCCTTTTAGCAACATATTCTATAACTTGACATTTTTACGGATCTTTGCGATCTGCTGAAGTCAAACATACCCTGAATTTATTAAAAGTAGTTAATCAGGTATAAGGTTATCATTCAACAGGTATATAATTCTTCGTCGTCTGTCCGTCTATTCATCCATCCATCTGTCAGTATGTATCAACGCTTGAGGCTCAGAAGGTTTAAGAGATACAGACTTAAAAGTTTATATGAAGATTCTCCTATACCATGCGCAGATGGAGTTTGTTTTTATTAATCGATATATGTGATATGCTTATTATCGATAACAGGTTTTTTATTTTAGAGTTTTTATAAAGGTTCTCCTATACCATGCGCAGATGGAGGTTGTTGCAAATAATCGATATATGTGACATGCTTATTATCGATAACAGGTTTTTTATTTTAGAGTTTTTATAAAGGTTCTCCTATACCATGCGAAGATGGAGGTTGTTGCAGATAATCGATATATGTGACATGCTTATTATCGATAACAGGTTTTTTATTTTAGAGTTTTTATAAAGGTTCTCCTATACTATGCGCAGATGGAGTTTGTTTTTATTAATCGATATATGTGATATGCTTATTATCGATAACAGCCTTTTTATCTTTGAGCTAGAGAGTCTAAAGTTTGTGTACGTATTCTACCGAATAGTATATAGTATATATAGAGTATATAGTATAGTGGCATAACTTATGCTATAAAAGTGCATTAAAATCGGGAAATAAACAAAAATATAGCCTCGAGTATTCTTGAAATTAAAAAAAAAAACGAAGCACATCTCCTCTAGTTCTTCTCTTGGCATTTAGTTAAGCAACAATATCTTAAGCTGCAATACAGCTCTTGACTTAGGGTATCTCATAGTCAAGCACACTGGTGTGTGCTTTCTTGTTTTATTCATTTAACTACCTTTTAAGCCACTGAAAAGCAGAAGCAGGCAACACAGAACTGAATACGTGGATGTATGTGAAAACTCGACGGCGGTTCCCCACAATTGAGCATGCTTCACAGCACAAACAAGTTGGGTTCAGTATGTAGGTGTGTGTGTGTGAGTGAGTGAGTGGGTGGGGATGGCAAAGACTCCTTTGTCCATTGGACATTGATAAACTGTATTAAAAGTGGCAAAGGACACGACCAGCTGCACATGCTGAGCAGAGCAGAGCAGAGCTGAGCGCATTTTCACGAGCCGCTGCTCTTTAATTTAAATATGTTTCATTGCACAAAGCTAAATTAAAATGTATTTATAAAGCGAGGGGTGGGGCGAGTGGAATGCTAAACATGTGATCAACCCTTTTAATGACTATTTTTATAAATATGGACTACCTTGCATTAAGTCCTCTAATAAGGATAAGCATGCTCAGCCTTTTTGTGCACTTGCTTCATTTAGTACAACAACAGCAGCAACAACAACAACAACAACAACAGCAACAACAACAGCAACTACATTTCATTTGTCACACGCTTAAAGTGTGGACCACAACAGCTGCCAAAGTCCTTTGCCCAAAGCCGCCGCAAAACCTGGCACAAAGGGCTTGCGAGACGGCGGGGGTTATTATGAAAAGTGCTGTCAAAATCGCTAAAGAGGGTGACAGAATCTCTCCGGATTGCCTGATGGGATTGCGGTGTGAACTTTTTGTTAGGAACTCAACAAGAATCCATTAAATTATATCAACATATTATCACAAGAGTTTTCAGAACTTAACCAGAAACTTTACTTTTTTATATAATAATATATAATTTATATATAATACATATTTGTAGATAGGTCAAAAATAACAAAAGATACATTTCTATTAGCTAAGATAAAGATACGTGTCAAAAGATTTATGGCCAGACTGCGGCATCTATAGCTCAATATTAGGGCTATAAATAATATCATTAAAGTCAAAAAATCACACTTAAGGTAGGGCAAATTTTGTTAGTTAGTGCCTGTGTTTACTGTATAGGGTTTTATGCTGTTTTCGTTCCTCAAACTGGAATTCCATGAATTCCATTCCGGGCCCACATTTCGTAACGGACTGCAGTCGCAGCACGTAGAGCCGGATTCAACAATGGAGTGTTAATCAACAAGGCAGAGCGTACACAGAAGTCCTTTGAAAGTAACCCACAGGCGTATCGATAGATCCACAAACTGGCGCAACGAAGTGCTTCAATTAGCGCAGTTAACCAGCTAAAGCAGCCACAATTAGCATCACATACAGGAAGGAGGCTGCTGCCAACTGCTTTTGCTGTGTTGGCCCACATTGAATCGCTCACTTACGGCCAAAGTGGGTGCCAGAGAGATCCCAATGGGGAGCACCAGAACTGGCACAAGAAGAAGCATCTATCAAAATGGAGTGACCAAACCGGAGGTTAACACATTTTGCAGTTTGCTCAACCTCATAATCAGCAATAATGTGGGCACATACTCAGCAGGAGCTGCAGCCCAGTCACATGCACAGTTTTTGGCTTAGCAGTTTACAACAAACAACAACCACAAAAACAAGATGAAGAGCAAGAGCAAGAGCAAGAGGAAGAGGAAGAGGAAGGGGAAGGGGAAGAGGAAGCAGTGGAAGGCAGAAACGCCCAGCAAACAGCTTCATGGCCGTTTAGGTTAATTTCCCTTTGATGATGATGATGGCATGTTTTGCGCGACCATTCAGGCATGCAATGGACTTCCTCACTCTGCTCCGTGGGGGCGTGGCACTCTGTGTGTGTGTGTGTTTGTGTCGTCCGCCCACAATGAGTAAATGAATGCGCTTCGCGCTGTGTGCGCTTCAATAGTTTTTGGAGCCACCTTCCCTTCACCCTGTCCAACCTCTACCCTCCTCCTCCTCCTCCTCCTCCCCCTACCCACACTTTTGAGCGGCGAATCGGTCTGGTCTTCAGCTCAAGCAAACTTTTGGGCAGGCAAAACAAACTCAAACTCAAACTCAAGCCGATTGCGTTCTTCCTCACACCTCTCTCCCTGTCTCTCTTTCTCGCTCTCTTTTAGCGCTTTGCCAAGCTCAATATTTATGCCTGCAAACCAGGAGAAAAAACCAAACCAAATAAAATTTTCAGCTGCGTTATAATAATCATGCTCCTATATAGTACATTTATATATATACTACATATACACATGTATATATATATATATTTATATATTTATTTTATATATATTTGTATATGTATTTATACTTAGCTGCCTAGGCAATTTGTTCGCCTAGACGGGCCGTAAAAAGGCAAATTCAGCGAGAAAAATTGAATTAGAGTTGGAATTTAAATAGAAAAGAAAACCCTGAAAGCCGTTTCGCAGTCGCCCGAATTTTCCGTTTTTGTGTGCGCCTTGTTTTTGTATAAGCACAAATTATATGTTTTAATGATTTCAAACGTTGCTTAAGCAGCAAGAAGCAGAAAAAAAAAAAAAAACGAAGCTTGGCGTCAGAAATGTCTTGACTTTAAAATTCTCTATGGAAAACTTCTTGAAGGAAAGTGATTGGATCTTAAAGAAAGTTATATGTATAGAACAAAAGAGAGAGAGAGGGAGAGATAGAGAGAGAGAGAGAGAGAGAGAGAGAGAGAGAGAGAGAGAGAGAGAGAGAGAGAGAGATAGAGAGAGAGATAGAGAGAGATAGAGAGAGAGAGAGAGAGAGAGAGAGAGAGAGAGAGAGAGAGAGAGAGAGAGAGAGAGAGAGAGAGAGAGAGAGAGACTGAGAGAAATAGCTAAAGAGAAAGGTGATCGACAGAAGGAATAAAGAAAAGAGATAGCCTCAGAGAGATAAGTAGAGAGTTTGCTAGATATAGAGAGGGAAAGAAAGAAAGAAAAAGGCAGTGAGACGAGCAGAGAAATTAAAAAAAGACAGCCAGAAAAAAAGAGGGACACATAGAAACAGAGAGAGACGGAAAGAGAGAGAAAGAGAGAAAATTAGCCAGAGATGGAAAAGAGAAGAAACAGACATACGGAAAAACCAGTGGGTAGAGCAGAACGTAATATAGAGAAAGTAAGGGAGACAGAGAGTGGGAGAAAGGGAGAAAAGGAGAAAGAGAGAGAGAAAGAGGGAGAGATAGAAAGGGAGAGAAAGAGAGAAACAAAGAAAGAAAGACAGAGGGAGAGAAAGAGAGAAAGAGAAAGAGAGACAGAGAGAAAGAGAGGGAGAGAGAAATAAATAATGAAAGATACAGACAGAGAGATGGCAAAAGGAAATATAGACACAAATACATTAAAAGTAAAAATAGAGACGAAAGAGAACAGCAGAAAAAAAAGAAAGAAATAGATAAAGAAAGAGAAGGAGAACAATTAATAGAGTGAGGCGAGAGCATGAAAGGAATTGATAACGAGAAGGAAAAAGAGAGTCAAAAGGGTTAAAGGGACCAAAAAAGAGAGAGAAAGCCAAAAAGAAAAAGAGAGCAGTAATTATTATACTAGTGAGAAATAAAGAAAAGCATATAAAAATTATTTCTTTATTATATGATTTAAGAGAGCTCCAACAGTTGAAAGAGAAAGCGAGCTTAAGAGAAATTGAGAAAATAAATATAAAACAAAAACGAATGGAAATTGATATTAAATCTATTTATATTTAATCATTAATTCCCTTTAACTAACTTATCAATTTTGATTTGCATACAAGGCCTGTGCGTTAACCCCTTTTTTACGCCCAGAAACGGGACTCGGCCATAAATCTATATGCATATTTGTGGCTATATCTTTTACGTGTTACCTGAGTTAAAACAGACCCCAAAAACTTGCTGCCCTAAAGCACTTTATGATTACGGCGCATCATCAAACTCAATTTAGAGCCCCCACCCCCTCTCTACGCCTCCTCCTCCTCCCCATCCCCCTCTCCACCCACAAACCACTTTGCTGATATCGACTAAAAATCTCCACTGCGGAAATATTGAAATCTAAAAAGCAAATAATTTAATTCGCTTAAACTTTCGTGCAGGCAGGTAGACAGGAAAGAGGAGGATGAGGTGGAGGAGATGGAGGAGATGGAAGAGACGGCATAGACAAACGCCGCTGTCGGCTCACATCCGGGCAGGAAAAAGTCGGAAAACTGGGAAAACTGGAACTGGCGGCAGGACGTGCGCCGTTGTTACCCACACAGCCGCCATCAAATTTGAATTCAGAACCGTTGCAGATGGCCAGGAGAAAGGTTGGCACAGGGACCACCGGGGGGGGGCAGGACAGCTGATGCTCTGTGCTGGTCTGGGCCCGTCACGCATTACCAACCACTCAAAAAGCCAAGCCGAGACCGAGACCGAGACCGTGCCCGACACTCGACACTCGACACTCGGCATTTTTAGCGCTAGCTGTCAGAGTCGGCTAACGCAACGCACGGAGTGGATCGGTGAGTGGGTTTTGGTTGCTTTTTTGTTTTTTTTTTTGTTTTTTTTTTTGGGAGTGGTCTACGTAACGGTGCCTGGACCGGGACAGCACAGCGACATCCGCATGTTCCCATGTCTGCGAGCCGCATCCGCATCCGCATCCGCATCCAGATGCGCCACCTTGTCCCGCATCCCCGCTGTCTCATTTGCTTTCAATTTTTATTTGCCGTGTTACAGCAACAAAGTTGAAGTTGCCGTAAGGTATTTGACGCGTCGCCGTCGCTGTCGCCGTCGCAGCCGCTTAAATGCTTTTACGACGAACGGTGGACGGCGGCAGGTGGTTGGCACCACAGGGAGGCTGGTGGGTTGGAGGCGACACAGTCTGTGGCTGCGGCATTGTTAGCACTTTTGGACAGGCAGCCGTGCCCCAGCTTCACTTGAGCAGATAATTTTCACTGTTGTGCTGATAATGATGATGTGCAAATTTCATAGCTTGCTTTTCCCTCCCACCTCCACAGCCATCTACTTCTTCTTCTCATTTTCTGGTTGTTGTTGTTGTTGTTGGTGGCAGCTACGTGGTAATTTAAATTTGCTTTCGCATAGTTGCTGGATGACATTCCCGGCTTACGCCGTCTCAAAGTGGGCAATTAAAAACCGTCCGGCAGTCTTTAAGATGTTTGTTCGCTGAGAGCCAGCCATGAATACGAATTAGGCTGCGGCACAGATTTGCGGATGCGTTTCTTGTTGGTCATTCAGCTGGGGAAAATGCCAAGGGAAAGCTGGCTGTGAATAGTCGCACATTTTCAAAGTCTCATTGAAAATGTGTCAACTGTCAGTAAAGGTACATCAATTTTTCATCAGCTGCAGCTTAAAGGTGAGGCATGTGTCAAGGGCAGTTGAATATAGCTTGGAAATAAGCTATTTTTAGGTAACCACATAATTGACACAGTTATCAGACAATAATACCAAAATTTCCCATATATATATATATATATATCATAGAAGTATTTATTTGATGCCAGCTCTTCAAGTTTCGTATCGATAGAAAACTGTTTATGGATGAGAAAAGTAACATAGATACTTTTTCTACATATCAACGAATACATTTACATTTATAAAAGGTAGCTTGTATGTGCCCATACACACACATAAATGTGTAAAACACTTTGTTCGATGTAGAACCCTCGTTACCCAGTTGCACACTAAATAGTGGAATATCGCACTCTGTCATCTTGACTTTACGATTTGCCTATTCAAATTTCCTTCGCGTTGACAGCAGCTGACGTTTGGTGTCGCTTCACAATTGTCTCTGTCTCCGTCTCTGTCACTGTCTCCGTCTCCGACTCTGTCACTGTCTCCGTCTCTGTCACTGTCTCCGGCTCGGTCTCAATGTCCATTTGCCTACATCTCCGACTTTATCCGGAGTGGAATCTGTTTACATGCCATCACGTCTCTGGGGGCTTGGTTGGGGACTCAGGATGTCCAAATGTTGTGCCCCTTGGTAATGGCCATCGGCACTGCCACCGCCAGCGGCAGCGCCACCGCTTGCTGCATTTCAAATCAGTTTAGTTTGCACGTCCTTTGGCGCATAACAAAAAGAAATTGAATTTGGGTTGGTTGGCAAAACGTTAAGGACACTTTGAAGTCCTTTTTTTTACAAGAAATAAGCAAACACCGAAACAAACAAAACAAGACAAAAATCAAAAGTCGTTTAAGAACGCCTATCCTATCCGTCCGTATCAATTGATATTGCTTGAGATTTCTAATTTTCTGCATTTGATTGACAGACCAACCGAGTCGGTTAGTTGTTTATTGAATAACTGATTGACTGATTGACTGATTGACTGATTGACTGATTACCTGAGCTCTCTTTCTTTGTACCTGTCTAGCTGACAAAGGGACGTCTGGATAAAAATCCTTTTCTGATTATCATTGCTGGAAAGCCTGAAAACCCTTTGAAGTATTTGCTGTCAGTTAAGTTAAGGTTCGGTTTAAAAGCCAGATATTTTTAAAACAGAAAATAAAACTGTTATTATACGAAATTTAAGGATTCCATTATTCATATTCAACATTCATTCATTTAATCTAGTTAAATATTATTTTTTAAATTTATTGAGAAATTAGTTTCACAGCTTAAATTTCGAGGCAATTGCTGACATTTTGCTTGGATAGGTTTTTCGAGCTATCCAAGCAAAATGTCAGCAATTGCCTCGAAATATAAGCTGTGAAACTAATTTCTAATTTGA
Organism: Drosophila pseudotalamancana; assembly: GCA_037075185.1. Taxonomy (NCBI): domain Eukaryota; kingdom Metazoa; phylum Arthropoda; class Insecta; order Diptera; family Drosophilidae; genus Drosophila; species Drosophila pseudotalamancana. The sequence continues at coordinate 273,918 of JBAMCK010000606.1, read as the reverse complement.
AGTATTTGCTGCCAGTTAAGTTCGGGTTCGGTTTGAAAGCCAGATATTTTTAAAATCAGAAAATAAAACTGTTATTATACGAAATTTAAGAATTCCATTATCCATATTCAACATTCATTCAGTTAATCTAGTTACAAATTATTAATAATATTTAGAGAAATATTTTTACTATTAATTTAAAAAACTTCTCATATAAATTGAGAAATTAGTTTCACAGCTTAAATTTCGAGGCAATTGCTGAGATTTTGCTTGTGCACACATGCGATTAATCATACATTCATTAGTCCGCATTCTTATTGGAATTATATTAAATGACTCACAATTCCGATTGCATTGTGAATTTGCATGCTCCTAATTTACTTCCGGATTATCAGTGAAAGGAGAGTTTTTTGAATTGGCGAAGAGAAGAAGGAAAATAATGCAGTGTGCAGGAATCATAAGTTCGAATCTCAATGCAGGGTTGAGTTTATTAAATAATTTAGTTCTCTTTCAATTTAACTTGAATCATAAAATGAGAAATGGATTTTAATATTTATTGTTTAATTTTATAGTAAATATATAAATATTTGTGCTAAGAAAAGTCTCAATTAAAATCGGCTTAATGATTAAAGTGGGTTAAATAAGAGAGAGTTGGACTCTGACATATACACACACATATTTGTATTCTATTATTCAATAAATACAATTTGTGTTTTAAATTGCAACGCAAATAAACGAGACGTATGTGTGTGTGTGTATGTGTGTGCATTGATAACTTTTTGTTTTTTATGTATATTTGTACAGAAATAAGCTTAAATAAAAATTGGAAAATAAAACACGGCACGAGGAATTCAGAGTTTTTGCTAGAAATAGTCAAACGCGACTTTCTTATTTCTATATTGCTGCGTTTCCATTATTTTATATAATAAGCTCTACATTACGTTACAAAATAACCGTAACGGATCATTAGGTATGCCAAATTACACTTTTAATTGCTTTATAATAACATTCAACATAATTAGTCGATATTCATATATCTATATTTATACATTTATAATTATATACTAGATTGAGTGCTCAACTGATGGGTAATGAATATACAGCCTATTCATTAAAGGGTAAGTTTAAGCATATTTTCTAATTTTTTCATTATTTAGCATAATAAAGTTTTGTTCATTCAAACATTCACACTTTTTCACATTTTAAGCTCATAACCGGTTGGAAGAAATTCCGAATGACTTCATATCCGGCAATATATAACAAAATATTTGAATTATACCAAATTATATGTATATAATAGATTTTCTCGATTAACTGTACGACGGATTGATTGATAATTAACGTAGAGGACTCTTAAGTATCAATTGCATTTTTTTCGTTTAGTCATACTCTTCATTTGGTAGTATATTAAGACTCTGTATTTGTTTTAACATAACTAAAATGTGCAATTATTTATTTTTTATTTTATTTAATTTTAGTGTAAGAAAATTATATTTGTCTGCAGCAAATTCATTACATTTTTTTCAATCTTCTGTCACTTGAAAGTAAACCTTTGTCAAAGCTTGAAGTTTTTTATCAAAAAACCAGTTTAGTTCTAATAAAAATTCACCAGCTGGCCAAGGAAGTTGTAAACTATCATAACTTAAAAAAAGTCCATCAACAACAAGGTCACCCTAGACAAAATATATAAAGCTGTTAATACATATAAAGATAATAGCATTATAATACACTATAAGTAGTTTTTTTTCTTACCGTATAAGGGCAAGTGTGATTCAAATTGGAAAAGCTTTTTATCATGTTATAAAATAAAATTGTTACAGGATTATATTGCTTCCTTAAGAATCGACACATATCAATTTTTGGCTTATAAAGCCATGGCATATAACCATTTCCTTTCAGATAAAACTGTGATTCAACAGTACTATCGTTGACAGGATTCATGAGAGAGGCGTTAAAGTTTAAGACTGTCTTATTCCGATTAATTGCCTTCAGGCGACAAGTGTTCATTATAATCCACGATTTATTATACGACTTGCAGACCGCATTGGTAAATTTTATTTGAGCTCCATTCTAAAATATTTCAATTATGCACATAAGTTATGTAAATTAACTGTAAACTTACAAGAAAAATCAATTTGTGAGTGAGGAAAAGTAGAAAAATGATCAAAATAAATATCGACTTTTGCATCGCGACAACTGGAGCTCAACTAACTGTCCAAATACAAAATATCAATTTTAAAACAATTATTATAATAATAATTCAATAACCATTATTGAACAAGATTACTAAACCAATTAGTCATAGTATATTTTTTGTACTATGAAACATATTTCACGACTAGAAGATACCCTGAACCCATTAAATATGAGCAGACAGGGTATAATGTTTTTAAAGAAATGTATGTAACAGGCAGAAGGAGGCGTGGCCGATCCCATTAAATATGTCTTAATGATAGGAGAGCTGTTGGATATGAATACTAATTCGAAATATACATAGGTTGAGTCTGATTACTTTACAAGTTTCTCAGTACAATATCTGAGTACCTTACTAGACAATCAGTAGGTAAGGCATTATTTTGATCCCAACTCTATATGTAGTTTACACCTTAGATATTCCTACAAATCCCTCAAATTCTAAAACTTCTATTAAAATTTGCTGATAAGGTAGTGGATAAGTTACTATCAAAGGATCGTGTTATACAAATGAACAAAGAGGGCAAAAAATATATCGTTTGCTCTGCTAAAATAACGTATCTTGAAGTTTATCTTGTCCGGCGTTTCATTTGGGGAAGAAGATGTGGACGTAAAGAGAATGCACTTAAGAATTAGCAAAAACAAAATTTATTGTATACTAAAATACTCATCATTACAATTTCTCAATCTTAAGAAATGCAAACAGTTTCAACATTTACAATACCATTTTACACGTAATAGATAAAATTATAAAGTATATAAATTAAGAGATAAATAGCAGGGACTATAATATGACTGCATCTTAAATACAGGGAATAAATATTCAATTTAATGCTTAATTGCGAGAGAATTTTGTGGGAATGGGTTCAAAATATCTTGCAGTCAATAATTATATTGCATAGTATATAAAAAAATAAAATTAACAAGTCATTTGCTATATCGTGATCGCTTATGGTCATTAAAAGTACTTTAAAAAGTAATTTAAATGTATTTCTAAACAGTTAGTTTAGCCCCAGTTGTTGCCATGCAAAGGTCGATATTTATTTTTGGCGTTTTTCTTGTATGCCTTACTCAAAAACTGATCTACCTCGTAAGTATCTTTTCCATTTTACATATTTTGTTTATAATTTCAATATTCTAGAATGGAGCTGAGTTTAAATTTACCAATGCGGTCTGCAAGTCGCATAATAAATCGTGGGTTATAATGAACACCTGCCGCCTGAAGGCAATTAGTCGGAATAAGACAGTCTTAAATATAAATGCCACACTCGTGCAACCGATCAATGACGTTTATCTTGAATCACAGTTTTTTTTGAAAGGTAATGGTTACAAGCCTTGGCTTTATAAGCCAAAAATAAATGTCTGTCAGTTCCAAAAGAAGCGCTACAATCCTGTGGCAATAGTTGCTTTTAACTTGATAAAGGACTTTATCAATTTTAATCATAAATGTCCTTTTAAGGTAAGAAAATATGTTCTATATCTTGATATGATGGTAATTTTACAAACATTATATATTCCGTTCAGGGTGATCTGCTCGTTGATGGACTTCATATTCCATATGACAAAATCCCGGTTCCTTTGCCAGCTGGTGAATTTTTATTCGAACTTAATTGGTTATTTGATAGAAGACTTCAATTATCCACAAATTTTTACTTTTTAATAACAGAAGACTTTAAAAAAAACTAAATAAATCAACAGAAAATTATTGTTTTGTCATTTTTAATATTCGCAACTAACAAAAAAATTATAAAATTTAAGTTTGTTGATTAGCAATCAATAGGTGTATATTTTTATTATATATGTATATAGAAAAAAATATAGAAATACATATATTTTTAATATTTGCAACTAACAAAAAAAAATGACAAAATTTTAGTATATATAATATAGTATATTTTATTATATCATTTTTAATATTCGCAACTAACCAAAAAATTACATAATTTAAGTTTGTCCTATGTTGATTAGTATTCAATAGGTGTATTTTATATATATATATATACTTACATTTTATCATTTTTTTTTGTTAATTGCAAATATTAAAAATATATATATTTATACATATTTATTTAGATATATTATATATAAATAAATGTATTTCGATGTTATGTGGAAATGTAATTTAAGCACAATTAAAAAGTAATTTTGAATATTTTATTATCGAAACTGGGTTTTGGGTAAAGCAATGAAATATTTAAAATTTCAATTATGTGTATTTCCAGCAATATCTGTATATCTTCCGAATCTTAACCTATAAAAATAAATTTAAAATAAATTTTGTTGCAGAGCCAAACAAAAGAACTCTATAAGAACTCTATTAGTTTTAATAGTATTCATTTATTTTTGAAATTCAAGAATTTAAAAGTTGCTAATTTAACTTCACAATCGATTTTATAAACTTTAAAAGCTTGTGTTGTTGCACTTATAAAGATAATAAATTCCACTAAATCAAATTTTACTTTTTTAAAGCTTGAATTATTTCGTAAGCATTTGCCTAATTAGTTACTAAAACGTGCTCATTAGCTATTTAAAGTGCACTTAAGTTCAGAGTCTAGAAAAACGTCCTCGACTAAATTGAAATAAAATTTAAATTTAACATGAGGCTCGCACTCTCTCACACCCGCATTCTCTCTTTATCTGCCTCTTTTGCTCTCTCACTCGCTTTTTATCTCTCGCACGGTATTCTCTCTGAGCGCGCTTAATATGCAAATTGCTTCGTTTCTAATTAAAATAACTGTGCAGAGCTTTTGGTTTTTGGCCCGTTTGGAAAACACATTTTTGGCTGACTTGTTGGAGCTGCTGCTGCCGCTGCTGCTGTTGGCCCAAACACTGAAACCCAAGCGTGGCATTATTCATATTCCCAAACACAGGGCGGGGCCCAGAGTTTGGAGAGAGAGATTGGGTTTTAGCTTTGGGGATCTATTAGCGACAACATTGCAGGTGCCCGCCTCCTACGCCGCTGACAACCTTGCCGCAAAGGTGTGAGTGTTTTTTTTTTTTGCCGTGTTTTGGATTACAAAATATTTTTCATTAGAGTTGCTTTCGGCCACGTTGTGCGGCACTTACAAAGGGCAATGCGTATGAAGAGAAACGAGAAGCATTGAGATTTACCGATACCCTGCACTTTAATGAGGTTGTAATGAGTGTTGGCCCCAATAAGGTGCCAGTTACCTGTAATTGTGATGAGCGGATTAAGCGCTCATTATGCATGCGAACAGGGGATTCAGGTGGTAAAAAATCGCTTAACTCAACTCTCAACCATAATTGCAAGAATAAACATTTTTGTAATTTATGAGCGAATGCAAACTGATTAAATATACAGATCCAAACTTTTTATTCAGAAAGAAGTTGCAAGCAGCGACTCAAATATGTAAGGCGAATTAAAAAAAAAAAAACAATAACAAGAAATAAAATTGTAGTCGGGTGCGACCGAATAGAAGATACGCTAATTAAATAAATTCTACCCTATTCTAGAATATATTTACATCCAATTGAGTGACTTCTGCTGTTAAGACGTACAAGATATGCTCAAATAAAAATTTTGTTATCGATGACAAAAAGCGGAAAAAATTATCGACTATATTTGGGAGTGTCATAGAGGGACCTACATATAAAGCTTCAAGTCTATAGCTTCACGATTTTCTGAGATCGTCGCATTAATACACAGGAACCGATGGACGGACAGGTCTAAATTGACCCAAACATTGCTTTTGATCTAGGAATATCTTAATTAAGAGTATCCTGTTTATACAAATTAAATAGCAGTGTGAATTACATAAAATAAATAATCCCTATTTGAAAATATATGTCCCTTGGTATTATTTCCGTGTACCCGAAATGCAATGCTTTATAAATAAAAATCAATTGCAGCTTTAATTCCCATTTGAACTTTTCAGTTTAATTGAAATTGCAATCTATAGTTTGCAGTTGGTGGCTTAAAAGAACTATCAGCCAGCACACAAACTTTTCAATTAATCTAAGTAATTAAAGTATGAAACCGAATAGGAGTTCAGAGCGAGATGGAGCACATCTATGGCAACGTCTGACAATAGATGCGAAAGCCCCAAAATATCTGCAACAAATCAATTTGCAAGAACTTTTCCATTGTGTTTGCAACTATTTTTATTGGTCGCTTTAGTTTGGCAATGCTATTTGGCCAGAGAAGTCTGGTCATGTTGGCTTTTCACAAATATGCACACACTCACAAACACGCACACACACATACACATACACATGCTGTATGTATACGTTCAATATACAAGGACAACCGTATATATTGATTTACTTTGCCGATAAATTGACAATAGCCGAGCACAAATTGGTGCCAGAGACGGAAAACGGAAGGCGGAAGACGGAGGTGTACGGAAAAGTTGAAGTGCTCGCCTAACCATGTGGCGAGCCAAGTGTAGGGTGTCTTGTGTCGGATATCAAAGGACTTTAAATCAAAATTCAATTACACTTTTCACTGATGCTCTCAAGACTTGAGCGGGCACGTCCACCCGCTGCGCATAGCGAACCGGCATGAGCCTTTTCACCTGTTCGTGATAGTGAAAATCAACAGCAGGCAGTTGGAAGCTCCAAATTAAATTACTGCTAACCGACCTTCAAATACACTTTAGTTACATAAAGGCAAGTACTAGGGTAGATGTTAAGCAAAAAGTAAAATATTCACATTCAATATTCAATTAAAAATATACAAAAATCAAATGGCTTTTTCTGTACCTAATAAATACTTCCCATAATATTTCACATATATTTTTTTGTATGCGACATTTTCAATAAAAAAAAAAAAACAGATTGATCCGATAATCCAAATATTTATAAAAACTATACGTATACTAGAAAGTCGTACATTGTGATTTTCATGTCAAAACTTAGTTTCAAGGGTGCAACTGAAAGCGTGTCGAGTGTTCGACCTGAATGACATTCAGTTCACAGTTTACAGATTTTCGAGTGCTTTTGTTTGCTGTGGTCGTCAACAGGATGCTGTTCGGGCTCTCTGCCACCTTGATACGGCCCTTCATACTCCCCCTCTCCCTCTCCCTGAACCTCTTCCTCGCCACTCTCCTCTCTCCAAAAAATGTAGCATTCGCAGCTCGTCAATTTGTTTGATATGCAAACAAGAAAATCACCATCATGTCACATTTGCATTTTAAAGAGAGAGAGTTCATTTTGACCATGCATATCGATAGAATGAATATTAGCTTCCTCTGAAGCACCGTTAAGGCTTTCCTATGATGCTTACGGCACACAATTTCATTTACGTAGCTCATGGTATAGAGACTGACTAATAGTGGGGAGGAGCAGGCCGGCTATAGGAAGGGGTAATGCAATAGCGAGCACTTACAACAATTTATAAATAGCCTCAGTCTGTGCAAATTTTCACATTAATTAAATTTAAGCGACAACGACGAACACACACACACACACACACACACACATACACACACACAGCCCAGTCGAGAGCAGATCCCAAAAAATAGAGACCTGCGACGGCGTCAACGGCCAACACCGTTGACATATTGAAGGAAAACGACAGATTTAGTACATAATATATAGACAACAATATATAGACAACGCATAGTCCACTATAGACAAGAGATACCATGCCGCAGGGTTGCATTAAACAAATATCGATTAAGATATAAATACATAGAATAATCATTGGTTTTAATTTATTGTGAGTAAATATATTCTAAAATGATAATAATGAAAATGATGATAGTAATGATAATGATAATAAATGATGATTATTATAAAGACAGATAGTCATAATAATAACGATGATGATGTCATATCTAATAATGATAATAATAATAATAAAAAAAATAATAACAATAATAATACTGTCAAAAATTACTATAATGATACCTAAATGATATCAATAATCGCAATGATAATTATATTTATAATCCAAACACAACCAAATACAAATATTTTTTAAATAATTATCACAACTTCTATTAATGAACACTCAACTTTTTTTTCAAACATAATGAATCAAAGTGAATAATAATAAAGAAAAGTAAAAAATATTAAAAGAAGAGGAAATACGTCAATAAAGCATTCCACTTATGTTGATAGTTTTGCACTAATGAAGCTCTCTTCTTTCTCTCCATCTCCCTTACTCTATCTAATCCGATATTCGAATATTGAAAATGCTTTTTGGACATATTGTCATTCGATGGGATTCATTGCTCCAATTCTATAGAAGATCCACTTATTGAGACGCATAAACATTTGAACAGACTGCCGGTACTTCAAGTCTCTTTTCTCTCATCCCCTGTTTTTGTTGTGTGCAACGCCAACCCTGTGACATCTTGAGTACGCCGTGATGCCCTTGTTCCTCCCCCTTCCTTCCCCCTACTGCTACATATCGAAAAGTCCACTGCATTTGGCAACGCGATGCGAATCCGAGGCAATCGCTCGCCTCGTTCCCAGCCGATGAGGAGGCACTTACCCAGTGCCAACTCGAGTCGTCTATATTTAGCTGCACTTTTTGCCTCCATTCTGTTCTTCAGTTGCAGCAGCTTTTACAATGCTACGCAAAAATTTCAGAAATTGCAACAGCAACAATGACTACAATAACAACAACAACATTGGGTACAAGCAGAAATATTTGCTGTAATTAATTTTGATTTTGTAAATGTGCTCTGACCAGCATTTAGAAATGCATAAAAGATTGTTAATTTAATTGTACAGGGACATGTCCGATATTTATTTATACATATACACATATCCCGTATATATATATATATATATATAAATATATATATAATGTATATACCATGTATATACTTGTCTCAAGTGTCTAATATATGAAATAAGCTAATTGGCTATTGGAGCATGCTTGACAACATATCTTGACAGTTATGTCATTTATTTAGTGGACATTTAATTGCATTTTAATCATATTCAATTAGATATTTAACATGTGCTCAAGCAGCTTAACGGTAAATTTAATTGAGCATAAGGAAACATTTCAAAATGTTGAATATTTTTATAGATGGATAATTATTTCAATATCTAAGAAAGTATGGATAGTGCAATCGTCAATGTGTTTTTTATATTTATTTTGTATATTTATATCACGAATGGGATATAGTTTAAAAATCTGTTAATCCTTATAATAACATTGGCAACTAAAGCGCAACATTTATAAGAAATCACGTTTTTAAAAACTATATTTTATGACGAGAATTAAGAACTCTTTTTTTTGGACCCAAAGAAAAATCTTGTTAGTAAGTATTTTCTTAAGCTTTGTACATATGTCAGATTTTTAATTATGATTACATTAAAATTTTCATTTATAAATGAAATATTTCAATAACTTGAGAACTATATTTCTGGACTAGAAATTTTAAAAAATTATTAGTATATGTTTTCCTAAAACTTTTAATGTTTCCTTAAATTTTCAATGTTTGCTTTTTTTTAATTTTTTTTTTTAATTTTTATGGATTTATTTAAAAACCACTTATTATTGAACTTAAGTCTGTGTTCTACTAAGCATTATTTGACTAAAACTGTACAACAATAGTTTTTATTTTCACAATTTAGGAGTTTTATATCAATTGAAACCTTAACAGTTATAACGTTTTAATGTTATTTTTATCTTTAGATCATATTAATGAGTAATAAATTATAATACTAAAGGTTCTATAAGTTGAAATGTATTTTCAATGTAAGTTTGGATTAGCTTCAAGGTAGTCGCAATTTTTCCATATTTTAATCAGTTGTGTACGATAGGTACAAACACAGTTGTATATCAAACCATTTATACAATTATATAGACACTTGGCTAATCAATGGAATACTCCAAGTTCGCCGCGAATTCAGCATGGTTATTCCACCATAAATCATAGGAAAGGAACATAGCCACTATCTTTCGTGCTGTACGTGAGCCAAATGCAAGTTGTCGACCTCAGTTTTAATGAAATGTTGCGGTTAGCTCACCTCAAGCTCTAGCTCTAGACCACAGCCAATCGCTAGCTCCGAAACTTTTAATGAAGCCCGCCTGGAAACGATTGCCAGACATCAATCTGAAATGCCAACTCGAGGAGCTTCTGCTTCTGTATGAGGTTTGAGTCGAGTCGAGTCGAGTTGAGTTGGGTATGGGTTTGGGTTTGCATTTGGGTTTGGGTTTGGGTTTGGGTTTGGGTACTGCTCAACGCTAATCAAATTTGAATTCCCCAGCAGGCACACACCTTTGAGTGGATATTATCATCGAGCAGGATTTGCGGTCAGCCAAAGACTGTCGAAGCAAGCGTTTCGCATATTACTTATCATTAATTATTTAACGCTCTTGCCGTTGAGCTGTATATTTATTTAAAATTTTAATGAGCGGGCGACAGAAGTCAAAATGGGTTTTAAAGCTGCTGTCGCTGATGTTGCTGCTGTTGCTGCTGTTGCTGCTGTGGTTGCCTTGACAAATCGCATGCCACAATATATTGCCAACTTGTGTGGCATGAAGCAGCAACAATGAATTCCACAGAGGCAACTAAAATGCAAGCGGCAGCAGAAGCAGCAGCAACAGGGAATAAGCTACTTAAGTGCAAAAAATGTAGCATACTTTTCTGCTGCACATGCAGCAAAGACGGCACGTGATTGATGTGACATGAAAGAAAGAGAGAGAGAGAGAGAGATAAAGTAAGAGAGAGAAAGGCAGCTCCAAAACTAAACCATTTACTTTCGAGGAGCAGACTTTACTTGCTCTTTACATGGCCATTAGATATTTTTTGCGAGTTATCTCTAGAAATAACAAAGCTCAGCGATAAAAGTTTTCGTTTCAAGAGAAAACAATGTATTTGTCATTTGATATTAGGGATTTGATATGGCATAAGAAACGTATATGACTTTTTGACCAAAACTGGCAAAAAAAAAAAAAACCAACATATAGATTAAGATTGTATTCTATATTGACCTTTAAAATATTTTCAATTGAATTTCATCTCAGACTTGGCATTGTTTTGATTTAACCAGAATGTGTGATTGTTATAAATTATAATAGAATATAGGTAAAAGTCAGAGATGCTATTCGAAATAGAAGTTTGAACCAGATTGACATCAATTATAATGTAGTATACAGAAATTTCATATATCGCTATTCTACAAATATTTTGAATGCAAATTATTTTCTTCTCGGAATAACATTTCATGACTGATATATGCTATAAGGGCATATATAGTAATTTGAATGCCGTTTCACGTTTCGTAAACAGTCAAACGCAATATAAACTCAAATTAATTTCTTCTCAGAATTTCAATTTACATCAATTTACACTTTGCTTCTGATTACTTATTTATGATTACTTCCTTACTTCCACCTTAAGTAGCCTTAATTGAAATTGTCTTTTGACACGGCTAATTTATATATAACGGTACATACTGGTATGTATGTATAGGTAGAATTGCCGTTAGCTGCAATTTGAATTTTGCAGCACCTTCGCATGGAAGCGACAGCCAAGTTTTTTAGAAAAATGCACATCTTTGTGCGATTGCGAAAGGTCGACGACGGCTGTCGGGAAAACAACAAATAAACGGAGAAAAAGAAAATCAACAAAGTGCGCAAGTTGCAAATCAAAAGATGTGCATTCCAAAATGAAAACCAAGCGAAGACAAAGGGGTAGAAAGGAGTGCGGTACAAACTTCAGATAAATGAAAAGAAAAGGGATTTTGTGCGGAAAACGATATGCAATTTTTTTCACTTTTCGGCAAAGTTGGCCCAAGTGGCAGCGGTCTGTCAGGGACAGCTCGAAATTGGCCAATTTACATGCGTTTGTGTTTTTGTTCCTTTTGGCAAAGCAGAAAGAGAAGATTGCACTTCAATTTAAATTGTCTGTGTGTGTGTGTGTGTGTGTGTGTGTAGGGATTGGTAGCTGTCTTAGCTGAGCAGCTGCTGATGCTGCGTTCAAATGCCAGCAAGAAGTTTCAGACAAACGCTGCACTCAACTAGTCTTAAGAGACAAGGACAGAGATGAAATAAGTAAGTTAGTATATATATAGTATATAATCATTATAATTTGGTTTTCTTTTATTTTAAGCGGAATCGGGAGACATACATATATGAAATCTGAAATATTCAAAGTTATTCAGCAGAATACATATGTACATATATAATTCTAGCTCTTTATGCTTCAGAGGCTAGCATTACACATTAGAATACACATGTAATCGATAACAAGCAATCGTGTAAGCTTATCGATATAAACTCAATCTGCGAGTTCTATAGACTTACCCAAATGGAAAATTCCAATTCTGTAGCTATAACATGTTCTGAGATGCACAGATTCATACATATGGACACACGGACAAACAGAATAGTCTGAGCTGTTGCTGATGCTGATACTGATGACCACGCCTTCCTCTGCCTGTTACATACACTCTCACAAAAACAATATACTCTATATACACGGGGTATGAGATGAGTTAAAGATATAGAAAGGAATCGCATTAAAAACGTTAAGAGCCTGCCTAAGCAGGTGAAAGTCGCATTGTCTTATACACAATTTACAAAGCATTTAGTTAAAGTTCTGCCGCAAATGGGGCGTATGCGTAATGCCACTTAACTGACATCGTTGCTTACATTTGGCTAATAAGCTTATCGTATGCCACAAAATGTAACTAATGATGACTGCGCTCCAGAATATATATATATATAGAAATATATATATATATATATATGTATATTTAATGCCTGTTGGTTAGCAGCTGAGTGGGTGGGTTTTATACACCATGACAACCACGGGTCGGATGTGTAATGCGAGCTGTGTTTCCATCTAAAGGAGCATCCATTTGAAGCATTCGATTATGGTGTAGTATATAAATATAAGAAAGGTGAACTTTTAAAGAAATGCTTATTTTTCAATCAGTTTTCGTCTATATACGAATTCAAATTTTAGTGATAGTTGAGTATTAAATGTAACTATTTACTTATTTAGATATCTTTATATAATGCACTGGAGTATTCAAGTATAGTTGAAAAACCTTCAAAACCATTACTCAAATAGTCTTTGCCTTGGGCTGAGAAAACACATTTTCCACTCACTTGAATGGAATTCGAACCAAGAACCTCGTTGTTTAATTGCCCGACTAACAGACCCAGTTAGATAATTCATCGACTAAGAGCTGCGTAGTATGGCATAAACTATTTCAATTAATTTGTAACTAACGCTAGGAACATCTCAAATGGATATTTTTAGGAAATTATCTTAAAAATCTGTATACAACACTCCAGAAACTTTTAACCGAACTATGTTATAAACGTGATATGATACGACATCGTTAGGCTAATTACATGTCGTATACGTAGCGAACAATTTAAAAGTTATACAAAGAGTGAAAACCACACACTTGTCACTAAACTGTGCAATGGTCAGATAAAAAGGAAAATTCAGCAAAAAAGAAAAAATATGAAATAAAAATGAAATAAAACAAGAACTAATAAAGGACACGTCAACAGCAGTTGGGATAGGGACGATTTGCTCGAAGCGAAAAAGCATTTAACAATTTAGCTGGAACAATATTCAATTTCCGTCTGTCTAATAAGTTTTTGGCTGGCACCATTCACACACACACACTCACACACACATACACACACACTCGCACTCACCCACTGTTTCGGAGTCGGGGCATGTAATAAGCCAAGTCCAAAAAGGCATTCCTGTCTGTCTGTCTGGCTGGCTGGCTGCCTGAATCCCAGCCGAGTATCTTTCCTGGCAACTTTGTAAGGGCCGACAAAGTCCCATTACTCAAACTCGAACAGCGACGCACATTTTCCTTTAATTTCCTTTTTAGTTTCAACGCCAACTAGTTCGTCACAAAAATTGCTTTCCTTTTCTGTTTCTGCTTGTTCATTTTTGTTTTGGCACTCGAGAAATGTCAGCTTAAAGCATCGATGCATGGCCCCCAAGCTTTAATGAATGCCCGCGAGGCTATCCAAACACAAATGTAACGGTTAACGTACCCTATAAAATGCACTCGGGTAACTAACTTGAAACAGAGCGAGCGCGTTTATTTGGTAACCAAATGGATCCCAGGTCCCACCCACAGTTTTCCAACACAGCGGCAGGTGCAGACTTTTCCTATAGCTGCCGACACACACACATATATATATGTATATATATATATATATATATATGTATAGTTGAAGGATTGTCAATGCTCCATACAGCTCGGAGAAGGAAGCTTTTTTTGCGCAAAAGTTTATGCGCGCAGGGAAATCGTGATAAATCGATTGTATACTAAATTAAATATTTATATATATGAACATATATATCTTTTAAATATTTATTTTAAAATATTATTTGTGTATAGTTTTTTGATTTAGTTAATAAATTTTATAAATAAATAGCCATACATTAATTTACAAACTAGTTAATGATACATATATAATTTTATATATATTTATTATATATATAAATAATGAGAAAGTATTTTTAATAAGCTGTTCAGTTAGATAAACAAATTTTGATTCTAGTTATGTTTCTTTCTTAATAGAGATAATATAAAAAAAATATAGAGAGAGACTGTGAGAGAGAGAGAGCAAGGAATACGCATGTTTTATTGAATACAAAGCAATTATTCTATATATACAAAGCTATATTAAGCATTAATTGTTTTCAGGGAATACCCATTAATATTGTAACTATTCCATTGACTATCGCATAAACGTAGCTGCCAGATGATTGCCTATAAGTTGAATCGTGATAGAGCTGTTAACTTCGACTCCGACACCGACTCCGACTCCGACTCCGACTCCGTTCGACCTTTTGCCGTAGTCAACGGCCGTGCGAAGGTAATGCATATCGTTAGGCGCAGACTGTTTGCAAATTGGGCACACTTGGAGCCTCGCATTGGGGTTGGGGTTGGGGTTGGGGTTGGAGGTTGGAGGTTGTGTGTTGGGCGTTGCTCCTCGCAACATTGCGGTTGCGTTGGACAACGAGAATCCCATGGAAATGACAGACGATGTAAAAGAGTTCATTAATATTGCAAGCCGGACTGTCGACAGCAGCAGCAACAACAACAACAACAACAACACAAATACCAAAAGCAGCACGAACAACAACAACAATAACAACATTTTGACTGTGCGCACAATTATTTTGTAATTTGTCATATTTTGTAGGCTCCCCCCGAATGAAAGAAGAAGAAGAAGAAGAAGAGGTGAAGCAAATGGCCGCCTACGCCGCGGCGCCTTTGTCCGAAAAATTTCAAGTAGCAAAGTCTCGGGCTCAAGTGGCCTACGACGGCCTACTAAATAGGAAATGCGGGCTCGTTGGGTACCAAATAGAGGAAGAGGTTGCCTTTGCTTTGAACGGAGAGGGGTATGCGGGGGAAGGGGGTGGTAGCACGTATCCTACCAACAAGCTGCATAATTGTTTGTATTTTACGCTTTACATGAAAGCTAAGCAAATCTTTTGTTACACTGTCTACAGCAACAAGGCTGCGCCTCCTTTAAACAAGCCACGCACACACACACACACACATATATACGTATAGGTATATATATATATATACACCCACATTATCCGGCCACCCCTCGCAACATCTGGCAACCCTTCTTACAGCTTTTGTTGGCCTTACGCTTTGTGTGCATATTCTAAACATGGCAGCGCTTGGCGGCTACCTCAACCTACTTTCGGGGCCAGACTGCGTTGTCGCCGTTGTTAAGACCTGCCCACACAGGCATGCAGCCCCCCACCCCTCCACTTCCCTATTCCCACCCCCAGCGCCCCTCTTCCTTGCAGCAAGTCAGCAGTGAGGCAGTCAGTCAGCCAGTCAGCCAGTCAGCCAGTCTTGTTGTTGTGCATATTTACCTAGCCCGCTCTTCAGCGTCCACATCATCTGCAGCATACCCTAACCGAGAGGCAGGGTATCACAGCTAACTCATTAGGCTTGCAGCATATGAATAAACTTTACAGCTATCGTATACGCTAGTTAAATGCATATCAAAAGAATTAATATTATAAAAATAAAAATATGTACATATACATATGTATATAACCCTAAACTTAAGATCTTTAGAGTATTAATATTTCGTTGCAGTTGCAAGCTTATTCTTATGTGTATATCATTCGTCATAATTTTTTTTGTGATATGCAGCAGTTGGGCCACGCCTCCCTCTCGCCTACCAAACGGCCACAACTCTTGTCCATTTCTTTGGCTCGCTTTCGCTCTTGTTTTATATATATATATATATATTTTTTTTTTTTGTTAAATTACATGCACATATACACAGTCAAATATTTATTTAAAACTTATGCCCGAGGTCTTTCATTACTGTGCACCTAAATATATATATATATATATAAATATATGTATGTATGTGTTTATATATATATATATATATATATATTTATATTCTGTTCTGCTTTCTGTAGTTTAATTCTTTTTCATATTTTACTTTTGATATTTTCCCTAGGCAAATGCACGGAATGTTTCTTTGTGCTCGCCTTTTTTTTCGTTATAAAGTAAACTTTACTTCTATATTTCCAATTTTTTTCATATTTCCTTTTTATGGAACTTCCCATCAAAATCGTGGCTTAGTTTATTTACATTGTCCGGTGCCGTTAAGTTCGTTATATCCTCATTTCCATATTTTCTAGTGTCTAGCGAAGTTCTAATTAGTCCTCCCCGCCGTGTGCGTGTCCTTGTTCACGTCTATTGTCCCGGCCGGAGAACAATGGGCTGTGACGTAGTGCAGAAGCCAGGGCAAAAGTTGTTCAACATTTAATGGGATTTACCCACCGAATTGTTTTAAATTACATTGCCCGAGAGCCTCGAGCGCATCGCTGGCATCGACGTGAATACAAAAATTAGGACTAACCGAAGAGCTTAAAAGCCACAAACTGATTAATATTGGGTTCTTAAATAATCTAACATTGGGTGTACGAATCAATCAAACGTGCCTCACACATGAGTTTGCAGTTACAATAAATTAAGAAATTTGTAAGACTTGATTTTAAAATCGAAGTGAATCATTTTTTTTTTAATAATACTCATAATTAAAAACCGAGTTCCCGGTTTCGTATTACTGGCTAAAATGGAGATTTGTTGTTGTCTTTATACATATCCTTAGTTGCTGTTATTATTCAAAAAATGTGCTACTATATCCTATTGATTCTCGTATATATATGCATATATAAATCATACATAAGACTTTAATCAAGAACAAATAGAACACCACAAAAGAAGTTAAGGCTATAATACAAGAAAAAGATAATGTAATCAAACCATCCGAGCTGCAACTTTTAAACATTTTTGCTTCTCAGTTTCTGATTTTATATCTATATATGTATATTTATATAAATAAAACCGATACCAGGTATACTGTACTATATTACACTATTTCCCGATTAAATCTCATTTAATACTGTAAATTATTTAATACGTCAATCCATATCGATAATCCCATTTATGCCCATTTAATACGTTCTTATTGTGGAAGCAGATTAAAATTTCGACTGGCAGCCCTTAATGAAGCAGCAATTAACGCTAAAAATATATTTTATATGCCTCACAGAGTTATTTGAACATTCAACAGAAGGTCTTTTAATTGTAATCGTTATCGTGTGTTTATCGATGCGCATAAACACAAATTGAAAAGTTCTATTATAGATGAACTACAGCCACAAAATAGATGGTAGTAAATATAGAAATTGTTGATAGATAAAACTTACCTGTTCAAATTAATGTTGGATTTATTTATTTTATTTTGTTTTGCGTATCTCAATGTTAATTTTGAACGCTAATCGTATCGACGTTTAATTATAAATTCTTTGGTTTAGTTCATTGATTGGTTTTGGTTACTGTTAATTGGTATCGTTATTATACCGTTTGATAATTTGGGCGCCAAAGTACAGTCAGAAAGCACGCACACACGCACACTAACAGACAGACACACGCTGCCACTCTCTCTCTCTCTGTCGCTCTCTCTTTCTTGCTCTCGTTCAGTTAGATCTCTGTTTATTATGACGTTTGTTGCGGTTCGGCGGCGTCTGTCGATTGCCTCTGGGGCAGGCGAATAATGCAGATTGTTTGTCTAGCGACGTTTATTAGATTGCGAAATATCGTATATGTGTGTGTATGTGTGTGACAAAGTGTGTGTGTTTTTGGGAACGCTGCGTGTGGCCAGATTTAAATTTGGCTGTCGGTCTAACGGCTGGCTGTTTGTCTGTTTGTCTGTTTGTCTGTCTGTCGGTTAAGCGATATGAAGCGCACACAGGACATACACAACTTGACTGAGCGAAACTGCACAAATAACTGAATTGAAATTTCGCCGCACCGAGCAACTGTGTAAGGGCAAATTGTAGGAGAGCAGCGCATCTGTGTGGGCGATAGAAAGGGTAGTCTGTGGGGGGGACAGCGGTGCAAGGGGGCAGGGGTGCAGGGGGGGGGGGGGTCGGAGGCGGGCGTTTAGGGGTTCTGCGGCAACAATTTTGCCTATAGCTTATTTTCGGCAGCGCACACGAGCAACAACAACAACAACAAAACACAACACGAAATTTCTTACAGCCGAGAATGCATTCGAGTGCATTTTAATTGATTTTTTTTTGCCACATGCACTTTCATCAGCGCGTACGAGCGAGAGCGAGAGCGCGAGCGTAATCTGTGTGCCTTACTCCTTTGTTACACGCGGCGTATGCGTAACATTTACAGTTGCATTTCGCACGCACCTTACTTTGAGTGAGTTTTTCTTGCCATTGCGAGTGAGCGAGTGAGTGAGTGAGTGAGTGAGTGAGTGAATGAGGGAGTGAGTGAGTGAGTGTTTTTGTTTTTTTTTTTTTTTTTGTTGCCATTTGCGATCTCCTCAGCAACCGTTCTAGGTCAATTAATGTTGTCCGTTTCATATTTTTCAAGTTTTAATTACCCTTTTTATTTTCAATTTCAACAGGCCGGCCAAAGGGAAGCAACAACAACAAAAAATATATAAAAATAAAAAATAAAAATCAACGAATAAACTGGCTGTGGCAACAAATTTTTAATTAATTACATGCAAAAATCCAAACCAAAAATGAGTAGCCCTCGCTTGAGTGACGAGCTGGTCAAACAATTAGCATTTTATGCCAGTTAAAAACAGAAAACAAAAAAAAAAAAAAAAACACACACAAAATAAAAAAAGAAAGAAAGAAAGAAAAACGTATAATGAAGTTGCAGAAGGATGCGGCTTGTTTCCTGGCTTGTTCGCTTGCCATATAGAAAAAGTTTTTAATATGTAAAGTGTTTTTCAAGGGGGGGGGCTCTGCCATGTCTGAAAGGTAAGCAGTCGGAATTGTTGGAGTGAGTAAACAAACATTTAAGCTCAACTTTCCATTCAGATACCAAATATAGAAATCTGTGTCAGCTTTTTGGCAGTTCCCTCCAAAATCTGAAGCAAAAAATGTCAAGTTGTTGAAAAGTCAGACAGAAGTAATTGTTTTTGAAAAAGCAACTGTCATTTCCATTATTATATTCGTAATTTGGGGTCCAGCTACTGAGGTCTGAAGGATCTATTGTGTCAAGAACTCTCCTACTGATGGAGAATTTACGAAAGATTTTGTTAAATAACATTTTTCATGGTAACCTACAGTATAATATGAACAGCTTCTTCTGCTCTCTACTCTACTCAACTCTATCTTATATATCTTATACAAATATCTTATCTATATCCCAATCCAACATCTTTGCCTTCTAGATTTATATTAGGCGAGCAAAGCTATATTCTGGCAGAAAAACTTAATTTTTGATATTAACGTACTTCTCTCAGTAATTTATAATCTCTCTCTATCTCTCTCTCTCTCTCTCTCTCTCTCTCTCTCTCTCTCTCTCTCTCTCTCTCTTTCTGTCTCTCTCTCTCTCTTTCTGTCTCTTTATCTCTGTCTCTCTCACTCTCTCATTCTCTCTCTCATTATCGCTTTCTCTCTATATTTCTCTCTTTATCAATTTCTCTCTTACTCTCTCTCTCTCTCTCTCTTTCTTTCTCTCTCTCTTTCTTTTTTTTTTCTCTCTCACTCTTTCTGTCTCTCTCTCTCTCTCTCTATCTCTCTCTCTCTCTCTCACTATCTCTCTCTCTTTCTCTCTTTACCAATTTCTCTCTCACTCTCTCCTTCTCTCTCTCATCATCGCTTTCTCTCTATCTCTCACTTGCTAAGTAAAATCTTCCGGTTAGACGATCATCTATGAAAACTTTAAAGACAAACTATTCACTTATCATTTATTTAACAGCTTAAGAATAAATAAAATAGCAAGTATTAATCGATCTAAATGTAATATCTATCAAAATTTTTATACAAATTTCAACTTTACTTAAGTTCAGTAAATAAAATATTAGGCATCGCAGAGTGCTCGGTTGTATAAACAAAGTTTGAGCTGAGACATGCGCATAGGAACAGAAACTCAATGAAAACTCACTCAAAGCTCACAACATGCAATAAAACACCTGAAGCCAAGCAATGCAATTGCAGACAGGTGAGCAGAAAAAGAAGGTAAAAACAAACAAACGTCAGCTGCATGCAATGCAACCCAAGGCACAAAATGGCATTGGAGTAAAATACTAACGAACAACAACAACTACAACAACAACAATAGCAACAACAGCAGGTGCAACAACAGTCGCCTGAAATTTGCTGCTGTGAAGTTTGCAGCTATTGTTGGCTAGTGTAATAACACATACCTACACAACTTTGAGTTGCATTTGTAAATTTATGATTCTTTTATCCTCCATTTGTTAACTACAAAAAACCACAGTCGAATTTAAGGATTTCCATTCGGAACTTTAAAACATAGAATTAGAGAAAATTTATGTATTCAAGTGATGCTTTAAAATATACAATTGTAGGGAATATTGGATGAACACTTATATTTTTTTCGAATCCTTCAGAAGAACAAATATACCAAATATAATAATTCTAGCTGTTCAGATATACGAACATAAATTACTATCGATAACAAGCAAGCGGATAAAGATATCGATTAATTGGAACATATAGGAGAATCTAGCTAGAAAATTTCAAGTCTCTACCTTTATATATTTATGAAATCTGCTTCTAATCTTAAGAAAAACAATATACCCTGCTTACCTATTTCTAACGGGTTCAGGGTAAACAAACTAGAAAATTTAAGTGACATATTTATAGGCGCAATTCGTTAAATCTATATTTCAGCGCCAGGTAATATTTGAATAATAGTACAGCAAAACTTCCAACAGACAATTTTAATAGATCTCAATTTAGAGTAAAAATACAACTCATGCAAATTGGAATAGTAATAGCTGTTAATTACAAGGCCAGTAATACGAGTAAATGGTTAAGTAATGGACTTGCTGATTGGTCTATGAAATAGACAAATGGTTTCTGTATAGGAATCAAATTTATAATATTGATTTGTGATAATTTTAACTAAACTTGTAAGGAACTTTTGTTGTTTAATTGACATAGTTAAGTGTTCTCTCTTCTACTTTTATAATTTCCCAAGCCAGCAATAAATAAATAGTATTGTAAGTAGTTCTCCATAATTATTTTTTTCACTATCCAAACTTTGTCATTAGTTCTGAGTCAACCAATCTTAATTAACCGTGCTGGTAAACAACAATTATGCCTGAAATCCTTCACAATGAACTTTTATTGCATTGGAAACCCCACCAAAAAAAAATCATTCATAATTATATATACCAGATCATAATATGTGGTAAGAAATAATTGCTCGCGGCTGACCTCATTTGAAGGGCGTTGATGAGCATTGACCATTCGGACCATTGAACCTCGAAAAAATGGAAATCAAAAAAAAAAAAAAACAAAGAGAGACAGAAAAACACGAATAATCCCACAGTTTAAGCTTTTAATATCGTGTCATCAAATGTTAAGGGTAATGACTATGCATATATATATTTGCATAGAGCCAGATCTGGAATTGGTGAATCCCTGGAAGCAGAAAAACATTTTTTCAAATGCGTGAAATAAAAGCAAAACAGTCGTGAGTCATACATTTAATTCCCTATTTAAGTAAAATACCTTGTAATTTATTATTTTTATTGCTCATTTTATGAAATAAACAAAACTGTTCTAAGTTTTAAAATACAAAACTCTGTAATCATATTTATCATAATATTCATTAAGATTTAAGTAAACTATCTGTAAAATATTGTTTTAAGTTTTGAGAGTTAAAATATATTTATATGACATTCAATATTTATTTTATTTTAGTTTGTTGTTTTTTCTTTTTATTTTTTTGTCCTCCTATTTATAATAGTACCATTTAAAAGTAATGGAATGTAATGAAGGTGTTTACATATGTAAAAATTAACATACGCAATGTGGGACACGGTCCAATGATCAAACAATACGCAATGGAAAAACAAAAAAAAAGATGATGAGCAGTTGAATGGGCTATGGGGAACGATTAGACGCCATTTAAAATCGCTTTATTGTGAAAATTATGTTTGTTATATATTAACAACGTATATATAAATAGCCAACACAATAAAATTCTCAGTCAGTGTTCACGAGAGTTTCAACGGGATTAATGAAGAGAATTTTTTTTGGAAGTATGTCAGGCCAACAGTTAATCGCAAATCGGAAGTTTTTTCTATACGTGGCTTTGATTACGGCGCTGCTGCAGAGTCAACTGGTCCACTCGCAATATAGTGGATTTCCGTATTATGGTGTTGGAGGAGCCACTGCCAGCGCTGGGTATGGAGGTGGCATGTTTGGTAATGGCTATGGATATGGTTATGGATACCCACAGTATTACTCTTATCCCGGCTACGGCTACACATATCCTGGCTACGCATACGGAACTGGAGGAGCAGGCTTAGGCGGAGGCGGCGCCTACGGTTACCCCAGCTATGGTTATCCTGGCTATGGCTATGGTTATCCTTATACGGGCACGAGTAAGTAGAACTCGTCACACATGTTAACATGTCTTCAAGGGTATCTGTATGCATTATGTACATGTATTAGTGTTTTGGACTTGTTTTCTTTTATAGACACAGCCTATGCAAGCAGCAGTGGAGGATTCGCCAGCGCAAGTGCCGGCGGCGGAGGCGGTTACTACGGTTAAAAATAAGCACTGAGCGAATTTTTAAGCTAATTAGTCACAATGTGTACATATTAAACATCGTACTTAAGTTGATTGTTTAGTTTTAATTTCATTATTTTATATAAAAAGATAAAAACAAAAACCTACTTTTGATTTTATTTACTTCAATTTTATTTTTTTAAGTTAATAATGCACAAAATATTTGTTCGAACCCGCCACATAATTAAACCGAGCAGTGCTGAAAAAGGCGGCAATGAGTCGTATATCGATATTCGTGCCGGCAACTCTTAATGTCCAACAGTCGATTATCCATGGAAGAGATAGTGACTTCGAAACTATCGATAGGTATCAGCTGTGCTGACAAATATAAATTTAAAATGAGCACACACATACACACACAAGCACACTGTTTTAACGGATGGATACATAGGTAGTCTCGTAAAGGCCAAACAAATACAAAGACTTCGCGTAGCTTTTGTTCACTTCGTATGCAAAAGTCCACAAAGTAAGCGTAATTCTTAGACAATTTTTGCAATAAAGTACAAAAAAAAATTAAATAATGATTAAACTAAAATCTGAGTGCTCAATATAAAATCGCATTTATGCAAAAAAAGTGAATGTCAATGCAAAAACATAACATTGCGTAATGGGGGCACATACAACACAACAAATGCTTAAATTTGTTGCTGCATGGACGTGTTTGTGTGTGACTGTATATCTAGCTTGCAACTGAGAGTAGTTTCAATTGTGCGCATGTTTTACTTGGCCTCAAAAACTCGTGACCATTTGTGACAGTACACATACGTTTAAACATATTCATATATATATTTAAATATGTACATATATATGTATATACATACGTACACTCTGCATGCACTTAAGTTGCCGCCAGCGCCTTGGTAAAAATCAATTAGTGTTAACTACATAAAGAATATATAGATATGTATGTCAATGCCTGCATAAGCTTTCTTGTTATTCATTTATAACAACAAAACTATTCAAAAGTGCTGTCACCACATTATTATAGACAATACTGGGGATGATTTTGTAAGCTCTTTTCATTTCTCTCTCTCTCCCTCTCTCTTTCGCTTTCTCCGTCTCTCTTACACGCTCGAAGTACATTAGGCGTATTTAGTTTAGAGAGAACAACAAAAACTATTGACGCAAACTGGTGTCCAACCCCCTCTAGTGGACAAGTTTCGACAATCGGAAATTTCCACAGCCGAAACGGTGGAAAAAACAGCTGATGCTGTCAAAATTTGCCGCTACATTTGTGTGTTTATAAACGTGTCTGCAAATGCAGAAGCTTTGCGTGAGTGTGAGTGTGAGTGTGAATGTGAGTATGCATGCGCATATTGAGAACTATAAATGATACTGGAATATTTGCTCAACACTTGTTCATTTGTCATTACATTGCACGAGACTCCTGATAGTAAATATGTATTTGTAACAAAAAAAAATTGTAACTTTGTATTTATTTATACCGTTTTATTATACCGTTTTAAGTGGGTGTGTCTCACGTTTGGCTACTTATCAAGTAAAATCACGCTTCGTTTCGCCGGCTGCCAGTTCAAGGTTGCTGATAAAACGGTGCGCTTCTATAATTGGAATTAATGAAATGTTTTTTTTTTTTTTGTGTACGTTTTCGTTATCTCGCAGGCAACGACATTCTAGTATTTATATAACAAAGCACAAGCGAGAGACCCCACACGAATAAGAACCATTCCCATAGTCAAGATGTTACGATTGATGCGTAATCGGATCGTCAGCTGTGCTGTACCTCAGGCCGCCGTTAAAAGGTATGATTAATAAGTAATTAAAGTGTACCAAACTAAATGTATATTTAATCACCAACAGCTATGCACGCAGCCTCGGCAGCGTTGTGTTGCAACCAAATCTGGAAGATGTCAACATTTGCAACGAGCCAATATTAGGCTATCGCAAGGGCTCTGCGGAACGGCAGGCTCTGGAGCAGGCATTGAAGGCCACGGCAGCAACCTGTGAGGAAGTGCCCATTGTTATTGGCGGCAAGGAATACAAAACGGATAAAGTTATGCATCAGGTGATGCCGCATGATCATAAAAATCGCATAGCGCAGTTCTACTACGCTGATAAGAAGCTCTTGGAGCTGGCAATCAAAACAGCAGTGGAAACACAGGTTAAATGGGATCGTGTGCCGCTGGCCGAGCGCTTAGCTATCTGGAAACGGGCCGCTGACCTAATGGCTGGTAAATACCGCCAAGAGCTGAATGCAGCAACAATGTTGGGACAGGCCAAAACGGTCATACAAGCGGAAATCGATGCAGCAGCAGAACTTATCGATTTTATACGGTAAGACTCTAGGCTAGCATCAGTATTACTCCCTAGAGATAGTCTCTGATTAACAACTATGTGTTTCATTGACAGCATTCACGCCTATTTTCTTATGGAATGCGTTAAGTATCAGCCCATCAGCGAAAACGTGAAGGTTACAAAGAACTCGATGCGTTATCGTGGCATTGACGGCTTTATAGCGGCAGTCAGTCCTTTCAATTTCACGGCCATTGGTGGCAACTTGGCCTATACGCCTGCATTGATGGTTTGTTCCTAATCATAGATTCTACGACTTATTTTACTATCTATTTATATGTACTGCAGGGCAACGCTGTTCTGTGGAAGCCGTCGGATACGGCTCTGCTGTCCAATTGGCGTATTTTCAACATTATGCGCGAAGCTGGCGTACCCGATGGGGTTGTTAACTTTGTGCCCGCGGACGGGCCTGTGTTTGGGGATACAATCACCGCCTCACCCCACTTGGCGGGTATCAATTTCACCGGCTCGGTGCCGTAAGTTTTTTGTGTACTCTGCACTTTATTGATTTTCATAATTGAAACTGTTATTTATATCCAGCACATTCAATCGACTGTGGAAGCAAGTGGGTAACAACCTTGATAAATATGTTAACTTTCCGCGCCTTATTGGCGAATGTGGTGGCAAAAATTTCCACTTTGTGCACGCCTCAGCGGATGTTGAATCAGTGGTTACATCCACAATACGTTCAGCCTTCGAATATAGTGGACAAAAATGTTCAGCTTGCTCGCGCATGTATGTGCCAGAATCATTATGGCCAGACGTAAGCTTCAGTGCACCCCTCGATAGTAACTCTATATAAAATTACATTTAATTTACCTACAGATCAAATCTGGACTCTTAAGGGAAGTGAAGAAACTAAAGATCGATGATGTGCAGGACATGAAAACGTTCACATCAGCTGTTATCGATGATAAAGCATTTAAACGCATTACAGGCTACATTGAACATGCCAAAAAGAGCCCTAACCTAGAGATCCTTGCTGGCGGCAAATATTCTGATAAGAAGGGTTACTTTATCGACCCAACAATAGTACTAAGCAAAGATCCCAAGGACCGCATTATGGTTGAGGAAATCTTTGGTCCCGTCATTACTATTTATGTATATAAGGATTCAGATTTGCACGAGGCCATGAAACTGGTGCACTCCTCAACACAGTTTGCACTGACCGGTGCTGTATTTGGACAGGATGAGTAAGTATTAGAGTTTAAGCAATTGAATTATCAGTCTTTACATGTATACATTTAAATCTTGTAGAAGCTTTATCAACTGTGCTTTGGAGGAGTTTAAAATGGCAGCAGGAAATTTCTATATTAATGACAAGTCCACAGGATCTGTGGTGGGCCAACAACCATTTGGCGGTGGTCGCAAGTCGGGCACCAATGACAAAGCAGGTGGTCCACATTATATACTCCGCTGGACATCGCCGCAGTCCATCAAAGAGACATTTGTGCCGCTGCGGGACGTAAACTATCCCTACATGAACGAATAAGGGAAAAAGGGAGCCAATTACAAAACGACAGGAATCTCATTTAAATACTAACTCGTATATATGTATATAAATATATTATATATATATACGAAATGTATATGTATTTTGTTGAACTATTTTTAACATACGCACCTTCCTACCAAACGGCCCTTAGGTAACCGATTCATCTGTATGTAGTTAAATGTTATATCAAATCTTTGCTGTATTTTTATCGCCTCGAATAATCAACCCAATGCCGAAAGAAGTTGTAAATTGATATGCTGATTACATTTAAATCTCACCCACAAACATAATGTTGTTCGAATTATTAAATACCTTCTTAATTATAAAGTAATGTGTTACAACCACGTGTGATTATTTAATTATATAATTTGTAATCATGATTGATTTTAATCTGCTTTGTTGTCACGGCTAACGCAATAAAGTTACATGTAGTTACTATTCCTATATGACTATATTTACATATATATATATATATATATACATAAATATATATGTATACAGCTTAATGTATATATATATCAAGGTACGCATACACTATACACACAAGCAAACTACTTGACAATACCATTTAATAATATACTAAATGTGAAAATATGAATATGAAAAAATAGCTAATAACAAAAACGAAACAAAGTTACATCAAATACACAAAATTGAAATTCAGTCAAATAAAAATATAAATTCAAAATAGTCAAATCTATAATTACATAACGTTAAGGTGAGTATTGTTAAAGCTTTAATATAAATATAAATATTTATATTTTTATGTTATGCATTTTGAAACAAAGTTGAAATTCATGTTTAATGAAAAATCTAGACAAAAACTCGCGTTTCACGGAACTAAACTAATCGAGCCTATGAACGCAATCTGTGCTAAAACTGGTCTTAAATTGGGAGTTTTACACCGTATCTACATAATTAATTATTTAAATATACTATTCGATGCTGAGTAGAATAGGAATTTGTATTTGTTTTCAGTCTAATTTGATTGTAGCAGGCGTTTATATTAGTATTATGATTACTTTTAAGTTGCAAAAGATTTCTACTATTATTGTTCTTTACTTTTTTATTTTTGCTAATATTTCATACAATGGATCCTAGACGCCATATACGTTCTTTGTCTCTTCAGAGTAAGAAATCGACTGCAACGCCAACGGAAGCTTCCGCCGATCTATTCGAATTGCTATATTGCGAAAATGTTGTGGAGGATAAAGTGAACAATATATTTGCTAAAGTAATATCTACAGAAGACCGCGTGAGTATCTCAGAAAATAAAAATAAATATTAGATTCAAATAATACTTTGTGTTTACAATAGATGTGCGACGAAGAGTTTGTCCAAGTGGAGAACACCTCACAAGACTCGAATAAACCAGTTCTTAAAGTGGTGTCCAAAAGGAAAACCAAAATTTTCCAGTATTATCCAATATATATACTCATTGTTATAGTCACTGTAGTCGTCAATTGGATATCAGATGCAATGTAAATAATACAACACAGTTTAGTTTCATACGTTTATTACACATAATTCACGTGCTCACTCTATCCACTAAATTGTTAGCTGTTGTTTATCAGTTGATTTACAAATATGTGTTTTAATGCAGTAGAGCGTAACTTAATTTATTTAAGTTGATTATTGTTTGCTTTTGTTTATATTTATTTTTATGCACTGACGTTCACTAAAGCAAAAATATGTATCGAATTTACAATGTAAAACAAAGATTTAGAGCTGCAAATTCAAATGGAACATAAAACATAGTTTATTTATATATTGGTTTACTGAACGTCGGTTCATAAGGAGTCAAGTGCCAAATACTAACGAAAATTAACATAATATTTAAAACTTGACAATTCATAATTATTATAATTGAAGTTCTGGCTTTACAGTTTTGATGGGTTCAATTGGGTTGGTTTGGCTTTTTACAAACTAAATATTTAAAGTATATAAATTTAAATATGTATATGTATATGTTATGTTATGTGGTAACATAAATCTAGTCAAATTTTATTGAATTGACGCCCGTGTCAATCTGACCGCCCCGATAGCTGCCGCGCTTCTTCTTGGTCTTCTCATGTTTGAAGGATTTGCCGCGTGTAAATTTAAGATCCTGATTGGCGCGATCTCCCCAAGAGCCGGCAGCGTTTTTCTACATTTTTATTTTGTTTTTTTTTAATTTAAAAGTATACAAAATTTTTATTATTTTTTATATAACAAATATTTCGTTTTGTATGTGGGTGGGGGTGTGTGTGTATGTGTGTGCATGTATGTGTCTACTTGGAGACTCATTTTAAACCTCAGAAATCAGGTTGTAAAAAGGATTGGAATTGAAATATTGTCGAAAAATGTTGGAGCGCTAATCCACATTATTTGTATCCATATATGATAGTTAATTCATGTGGTTTCCATTATCTGACGTCGTGTGCTGGCAAATATTTCTAAGCTTAATATATTAATTATCGAAAGTTATCTTCTTATTGGGTTTTGGCCCCGAATCGAAAGATTTGTTGCCAAATCCGCCGCCGCCGCCACGTCCACCACCGCCCCGTCCAAAGCCACCGCGTCCGCCACGATCGCCGCCACCACCTCGTCCAAAACCACCGCGACCACCACGATCGCCGCCGCCACCACGACCAAATCCACCGCGACCGCCACGATCGCCGCCACCGCCGCGGCCGAATCCACGACCACCACCACCACGTCCGCCGCGCTGGCCATCGAATGACTTCCGCTCAAAGCCGCCAAAGCTCTTGCGTTCGCCACCGCCGCCTCCTTCCTCGCCGTTTTGATTATTGCTCTCCCACTTGCTACGATCGGGACGACCGGAAAATCCAGAGCCTCCGCGTCCACGAGGTCCATTATTAAACTTTTTGAAGCCACCGCTTTCCTAGAATAAAGCAACACAAAAGGGTTAAACACAAATTAGCCAAGCCCTGCAAATGGCAAATACAGAATTAGAATATGGAAAAGGCAAGTGCCACAAATAATTTGAGTACGGAAGGCGCTTTTGCTAATTTGTGTGTAACCTAATGTCGCTGCTTGGGAAAGCCCGCCCGTGGATTATGCCAAAAATTGACCTAAGATCTGTGTGTTCCACCCACTTACACATACAGAGACACATACACACATACAGCGCGCCACACTCAAATGCATTTGTGGCACTTACCTTTGCCTCAAAGGACATGTCCTGAACGCGTGAATCTATGACAACCTCCTCGGTGCGGACACGCCGGAAAGGCGACCGCCGACGACCACCACTGTTGTTGTTCAACTGTTTGTTGTTGTTTGTATTATTAGGCGTGGAGGTGAAAAGGTTATTGTCCGGCTGAGACTGACAAATAGTTAACATGTTAAGTTAAATACGAAATACGATTCAGGATTGACAGTAAAGGATTAGGAGGAAGACATCTTTCGTTTAAATTTCCTTATCTCTTAATAAGCCATTATTCTATTCTATTAGTTAATACTGTTATTAATTATTCTTCTGTTATGTTTCTTCTGCATCAACCATTAACTCTTTAGCCTAATGCTGTATGTATTTTAAGCTGATTACTGTAAAACTAGTTTTTCTAAATCTTCCAGAAATTGTATTGCAACATCTGATTTAAATTAAATTTAAAAGTATCTTCAAAATAACCGCCGTAAAAAAAATTAAATTTGAGAAACTCTAATCGTAAAATAAACCATTGTTTACGTATACCCCATTTAGATTTATAATGATGGAAAACTTACTTGCTGATCGCCGGCCTTTACGAAATTGCTGTATTTTTTGTTGGGTGTTGCTTCATCCGCTTCAGCACCGCTGATCTTGCGCTTCTTTCCAGCACCGTTGGCCACCGGTTGCGGCTTAGCGGGCTTTACTTCACCGGATTCCTCACTGTCGCTATCGGAGCTATCTTCTTTTTTGGCCGGCGCAGGTTTTTTCTTAGCTGGCGGCTCATCCTCATCGGAAGAGGAGCTGTCCGAACTGTCACTCTTTTTGGCCGCTGGCTTGGCAGCTGCTTTAGCTGCTGGTTTGGCTGGCTCCTCATCATCGGAATCATCGTCCGATGAAGATTCTTCTTTTTTGGCTGGTGCAGACCCTTTCTTGACAGCTGGTTTCACTGCAGCAGCTTCCTCTTCAGAGCTACTGTCCTCGGATGAGTCTTCAGACTCGGCTTTTGCAGCTGGTTTTTTAGCTGGCGTCGCTGCTGGTTTCACCGCTGGCTTCTTGGTTGGTTGCTCTTCCTCCTCTGAAGAGTCAGAACTCGAGTCTGCTGCCTTCTTGGCCGGCGCTGCCTTGACAGGTGACGCCTTTTTGGCAGGTTTCTCGTCTTCAGAAGAATCGTCGCTGCTAGAGGACGCTGCCTTCTTGGCAGGGGTTGCCTTAACCGGTGTCTTGGCCGCAGTTGCAGGTTTCTTTTGCTCTTCCTCGGAGTCGCTGCTGTCACTGCTGCTAGACGCAGCCTTCTTAGGTGCTTGCTTAGCAGCAGCTACAGGGGCTTTCTTCTTTGGCTCCTCTTCACTGGAGCTATCTTCCTCACTGCTGGATTCTGCTGCCTTCTTGGGCTTGGCAGCTTGCTTAACTGGAGTGGCGGTCTTAGCGGGCTCTTCATCGGAAGAATCTTCACTGCTGGAAGATGAAGCTGCTTTCTTGGGAGTTGCCTTTGCCAACGACTTTGCCGCTGGTGCTTTCTGTTTCTTCTCCTCCTCCGAATCAGAATCACTGCCTTCGCTGCTGGTATATGTGGGCTTGGGAGTTCCGGCATCAGTAGCCGATGACTTGGCTGGCGTTGGCTTTTTGGCCGTCTCCTCATCGCTGGAGCTGTCCTCGCTGCTTGAAGATGCAGCCTTTTTCTTTGCAGGTGCAGCCTTTACTGGTGACTTTTTAACGGGCTTCTCATCCTCAGACTCCTCTTCACTGCTCGAAGAATCAGCATTCTTAGCTGCGTTTCCATTTGTGTTGCCATTGCTAGCCGGTTTCTTGACCTCAACTTCATCCTCATCGCTATCGCTGTCATCGCTATCCGATTTCGCCTTTTTCACAGGCGGTATTTTTTGTGACGTTTTGCTTTGATAAAAAGCCAAAATTTCTGTCAGTTTTGGTGTATTCTTTCCCACAGTCGGCTATAAATGCATTAAGGATAGCATTAAAGAAAAGTTGTTGGGTTAGGGAAACACGTGTTTTCAGCATGGCGCACTTTAACTTGAACAATATTCGGCATTTGCCTCTTCAAATTGGAATTTAAAATTTATCG
Source organism: Drosophila pseudotalamancana (assembly GCA_037075185.1). Taxonomy (NCBI): domain Eukaryota; kingdom Metazoa; phylum Arthropoda; class Insecta; order Diptera; family Drosophilidae; genus Drosophila; species Drosophila pseudotalamancana. Next base: position 241,656 of record JBAMCK010000606.1, on the reverse strand, counting down.
ATTGCACAAATTTGACATTTGCCGCAGAAACCGCCTTGTGCGCACATGCATGCAAATTGCATTGCAAAAAAAAAAATAACAAATAGATGTAAAACTATAAGAACTTACCACTTTTGCTTTCTGCTCAAACACTTTTGCTAGGTTTTTGTCCTTCGTCTTCAAATACTCATGCACAATTGCATCCGTCAATTTTTGCAGTTCTGCCATTTTAGTGACTATTACACTATTTCTTTTTTTTTAGTTCTCACAAAATATCTAGCAACGACTTACCCGTTGCAGTCACAATAAGAAGCATGGAATTGGACAACGCACACACACGTGTTGTTGCGATATATTTAAAATACTCGATACATTCGCTGTCATGCGACTTTTAGTTTTACAACACTTACAAAATACTGTTCATAAGTGTGCCCTTTCATACAATTATTTCGCGTCACGTTGTAATTGCAAGCTTACATGTAATATTTAATTCAGTGGGTGTACAATTAAATCGTTGAATATAAAAATGACATTATTTCTAATTTTATAGACAAGGTATATATAACCATGAATTAAAACTTAAATCTGCAATCAGTCACAACTACAAACTGTTCAAAAACTAGTTCGATTAATGTCGCTCCGAACGAAGGTTGACAGCACTATTTTTCAACACTGCCTGCAAACAGCTGTCGTACATTTTGTTTGTTATGAGGCGAATTTTTATAAACTTTGTCTCTTCTTAACTAGAACATATAGGCTAGAACTTGCGCACAATTAAATAGTAAGCGATTGAGAAGAAAATCGTTATAGGGTATGTGCTAATATTGGAAATACATTTGAAATACTAAATTCAAAATTTACAGTCATGGCAGAAGAGCCGTCAAATGCAGTTGCCACGCCCCCGACGCCTAGCGAACAAACGCCCGATATATTTAAATTAAACAATGATTGCTTAGAATGTATATTCGAGCGTCTGCAGGATCTACGGAGCGAAGTAGCATTTGCCAGAGTTTGTCTGCGCTTTCAATGGGTATGTCTGAATCGATGGCGCGGCTCCCATACCTACGATCAACTCGACATGGAGAAGTGGCGCGAATTGTTGCCAAACTATGATGATTTGTGCTATTTTATTAAACAAATGCGTCCGTTTATACGCCACATGACTGTGTCGAGTTGTCTGTGCACATTATTGAAGGACCTGGACGAAATGCAAATTTATGTGCTGCCAAATGTAACCAGCTTCTATTATGATCCAGAAGATGTGGATTGTTATCCATCGGATCGCAGCATTTGCAAAATGGCCAAGATGATGCCAAATTTGTTACGATTGCGTCTAACCACTCCCATTCAGGGTCGTTACCTTTCCAACTTCAGACATCTACAGGAATTACATTTGTACGAAGATCAACACAAGGCATATGAATTGCAGCAGGAATATCTGGACGAGATCTGCAGGCAAGTGAAAACACCTACTGAAAAGTAATATAAAAATTAATTTATTTTTCATTTACATAGTCAATTGCCTAACTTGCAAGTGCTGGACATACGCATGTATGATGTTATAAGTAAACTTCGCCTCAATAATTGCGTTGACTACCTCCAGAATCTCACCATCTTAAAGCTAAACTTGGCAACATTAAAATCTGTTTTAGCAGAGGTGCTAAATCTACCGGCACTTAAGCAATTAATTGTCCTGCTGGACACCGAGTGGTGCATACCTCCATTGGCTAGTGTGGATAGCTACGATCATAAAATTCGCGAAGTGCAGGAATTCTATGAAATAATGGAACGGAAGGCTCCGGATATTATAGGCGTTGCCGTTGACGGTTATTACATGCCTTTGGAGCCGGGATGGGATGCGGAATTGTCCATTTGGAATCATTGCAAGCTACAACGTTTAGCAATTTGTAGCTGGACCCATGCCGTTGACTTTCTAGAACGTTACACCTGCATGACAAATCTTCAGCTGCTCTGCTTACGGAATTGGACATATTTGTGCGACGATATTCTAATCAAGTTCATCGAGCTGTGTCCACATCTTCATCATCTTGATGTTTCTTATTGTCGAGAACTGACACCAAATTTTCTTCACCGTGCGCTCAACATTTTAAAGCAGCGCGAGCCAAACAAACAGAATAATAAATACTTGCGATCACAACCGCTATTAATTTATTATGTTCTATGTGGTTTCGAGGATTATGTCGATCTGAAGGTGTGTATTTGTTAACTGTTTAGGCACTATTTAATAATAACTCACATTGCAGGAGCTTAAACATTCACCCGAATACAAGGAGTACATTTTATTCATGGACGCCTTCCCCGTCAGCTCTGAGCGAGGTCTCAGTTTTGTGGATCGCGGCTATCAGTTTGACTTCGAGTAAAAATGGGTCGGCATCCAATTTCTCTTGTATATAACAAACAACACGTCGGTTTTTGTAAATTTTAGTTTCGTGACATACATACATATATTGTAAATTTATGTTTTGTATTAAGCAACAGACAGACAACAAACCAATCGCAGGCACATATTAATTATGTACATAAAGGTCTATGTACAATTTATTAAAGTTCACTTATATGCAAAAATTAAGTAATGAATAATTTATTTCTTGATCACAACATACATGTTTTTGAATCTATTTGAAATTTGAATGTCAGAGCTTATCGATAAGTTTCCAAAGGCAACTATGATTGGGAGCTATCATCTATTAGATATCTTGGATATAAACTTCAGATATGCTAATCACATTTCATATTATATAGTTTTGTTTAAAATTGTCAATTTTAAATTATGGTTGAGAAAAAAATAAAAAGTCCCGCGGGGAACTTAAATTCCATCAACACCGCTAATGTCTTAAAGTTTATCAACTCCGAAATCAATACCCCTCAGGTTAGAAAACAATTGCGATTCGAACCAAAATAAATAGGTCTTGTTTGTAGAACAAAGTATTGCTGGGAATGGGAGTAGCCGCAGCTGTTGGAGTTTTCGGATATATAACTTATATCCGTCATAAATATGAACAACTTGGTTATTATTTGGCTCTAAGAGAAGACGGACGTACGGAATTTATAAAGAAGACATCCAATTGGGAAGTATAGCTTTACAGATAGTTACTTTTCTCCAAATTATAAAAGGTGTGCCCCAATTTAGGATAAGTCGTGTTTTGCGATCTAAAACCAAAAAAATTATTATGTAACCATAGCCACAAGATTATTATATTAATTGATTTAGAGAATTTCTTTTAAATTATAAATAAATATAAGCATTTTTTTTTAAGAAATTCAAAACGTTGATATTTATTCAAATGATAAATCGGATCCCGGCTTTAGTGATGAGCTGATGCTTATCGATTATTGTGATGCGCGACTATCGCAGCTATCGATATTCATCACACATGTTTTCTGTTTACTAGAATTGTGCAATGTGCTCGTGAATTATAAAAAATTGAATTGAAGTCCATTGCAATGAGCGAGAAACAAACGCAAAAGCCCGGTGAGGGTTTACGATCCATGCGTACCACCGGTGTTTTTAGACTGATTAATTTTGAACTGTATGCCAAACCCGTACGTAAACAATCAACAATAATATGCAACATATAAATTTATTTTCCTTTCATTGTTTTGTAGAATAAGATTATAATGGGCATTGGATTGGCGGCATTAACTGGAGTTTTCGGTTACATAGCTTACATGCGGCACAAATATGAGAATCTTGGTTACTATGTGGCGGTCAAGGAAGATGGTCGCGAGGAGTTTATTAAAAAGAAATCCAATTGGGAAACATAGACAAAACCAAAGAAGTGTTTTATCTGGAAACTATTTATTACTGTGTAGCACAATTTGGTACATACATGAGTTTATTGCTATTGTTGTGGATGCCAAAATATATATTCAAAAATCACAATAGTAGAAAAATGTTTTTTAAACTTTGAAAAATTTGCGCACGTAAAGAAAACAGCACTAACATTTCATTTTAAATCAAATACAGGAAGCTCGAAAGTACATAATGAGGGGGCCCTGAAAAAACAAAACTGGACAGTTTCGTTTTGTCGCTGTTGGTGCAGAAAACTCCTTTCTTCATTTTTGTTTGTTTGTTTGTTTTTTTTTTTGTTTTTGTTGTTTTGCTTTGTTTGTTGTATCACACATTTAACAGTTGATGGCATGTCACTTAGACGGACAATTTGAGCGCCTTGAGCTCCTCCAAATACCTTGCCTCCATTTTAATTTTGTTTAACTGATTCAATTCCAGAGTTGCGCCTTGACTTTGACGCGACTTCAGCTTTTTAATGTCCGCTAACTTTTTGGCCACACTACGTATCTTGCGATCCTTGTCGCTGTTGTTGTTATTGGCATTGTTGTTCAGCGGAACATTGCCATTGGCATAGTGACCGGGTGTACCAAGCTCAACCGTGTTTTGATGCTCCTGCTGCTGATGATACTGCTGCCTGGGCAGCGGGCGCTGCATTTGCGCTGGTCTGCGCGGCGATTCACCAATAGTTACAGCTGACCCTGTTGCAATCTCCTGCTGCTGTTCCAGACCGTCATTGGGAGCTATTGCAGTTGCAGCCGCATCTGGTGGTGTTCCATCGCCAGCTTCACGCTTATTGTTGATGTTATTATTGCCCTTTGCTTTGTTGCCATTGGTATTCCTTTTCTTATTTTTGCCACCTGGAAGGAAAAGATTTAAATGCCATTAACTAATGCAAAGGGTTAACTAAATAGTTGAAAGACAATTTTGATGTTCTAAAAAAAATGACCGACGCAGGATATTTTTATAATATTCATCTTGTATATATTTAGACACAACATTCCAGAAGTCTGAATATTTAGGGTAGAAATCTCGAATTATTATAGAAAATCAAAATACAAATTTTTTCTTCTCATACAAACTACAAAGTCCCTTAATCTTCGTTATGAATTAACTGACCCTTGGAAAAAAAAGAAGTAAAAAATGAGTACAGAAGAGGAATATCTTGGATATGCAGCTTTACACTTTGTTAGAAACAAAGCAATGAAAATATATCTGAGAAAAGAATAATGCTACGTAGATATATTTGTTTGTTAATAAGTCTAAATGGCCATTTGACTAATTATCAAAAGTATAGGAAAGATTACCTAAATGGTATTTAGGTGCATAATATTTGGACCTAAATAACCATTGAAATGTTGTAGGCAATGTACTTTTTTACTTACAGCCACGTGCTCTAATATCCTACACAATGCATTTTGGGTTTTGTATGAGTGAATTGGAATGATGAATCTTTACAATTTAGTAGCGCTTATGCTGGTAGGGTCGGTAGCGTCGATTGGGTCGCGTCGAGCTGGCACTTGAGCTGCTATGGCCGCTGTTGACCACGCTCGTTACCAGCTGGCCCTGGCCCTGTTGCTGCTCGCCCGAGCATCGTCGCATTATCGGATTATCCAAGTCATATTGTCTATGCCAAATTTTCCTGCTGCTATTACCTGGTGCTACTGCTGGAAGTCCCGGCACCGTCGGCTGCGGCAAATACTTTTCCGGATTTTTACCCTCTTTTAACAAACGCAAATGGGGCGGTGTGTAGGCCTTCTTGCTGGCCTCTGGCTGACTGGACTTGATGCCCTCATGTTTGGCCTTCGTTATTTTTGGCTCGGCAAACGTGTTATCCGCATACTGCTGCCACTCAATGCCGAGCAGTTCTTGACCCTGAGGCCACAACGTTTCATGAAGCAATGCGCCCGAATAATGATACACCTTGAATCTGGTATAAAATAAGATTTGAAGATTTCAATAAAAACAACAATCATTAGTTAAATATGTGCTCTTACCCATTACTTATGCGCAGCCGGGGTGCGGTAGTTGCAGTAACAAACCACTCCCCATTTGGATGCCATTCAAAATGCGTAGTATCCGCGCATTTTAGATTTGCGATCCTCTCCCGTTTGCTAACATCCCACACTTCAACGGCTCCGGGCAAATTGCCAAAGCCACCAAGTACAATAAGGTTGCCAAATGGATTGAAGTAGGCGCAGTTGCGCGGTCCTTCACCAAAATCAAAGACGACATCGCACTTAAGGTTATAAAGTGCCGCTTTGGAGGGCATAAAGCCATAAACGACAACAAATTCATTTGCCTTGGGGCTCCACTTGACGCTATGCACAGGACCCTCCTTGGACAATGGCACAGAGCAAGTATCGCCCTTTGTGGCCATAAAATGCACCGCCTGATTTCCATAGTAGGAAGCACCACTCTTGTCCACCTCTGTGCTGGTTAACAGCAGAAGGCCACTGCCTCGTTTGTTCCACAGCATCTCGACGCGGTCAGCTTGATAGAAGCTCTTGCTGGCAACAGTTTGGTTCTGACCCAAAGCCGGATATTTGTAGAGCTTACACATGGATGGTGCTCCCTTTGCACCAGGAATATAAAATGCCAAATATGGCGGGCTATTGCCCGGACCGAGGGATAACATGCCGCCACGACTGCCGCCAATCTTACGGGATGTACAGGCAAATCCTTCAGCTGGACCAGCTGCCAGATCATAGAAAAGCGCCTCGCCACCTACGACCAATGCGAAGATCGATTCATCAGATGACCACGAAGGCTGCCAATCCGTTTGATTCTTTTGAACAATGGCAAAGACCTCAGTGCCAGTGGCCACATCATAAACAAGCAAATTTGCAGCGCCTTCGGGACGATCCTTTGTAATGGCATAATGCTCCCAGGTGCACAGATAATTGCCGCGCGGTGAGAACTTGAGATAGAAGGCCTTTGGACGCGGCAGCGTGCACTGTACCGGCCAGCAACCGACGTTGCCAGTGTTGGAAGTGGGCACGTGTAGCACCTTCACCTCAGCACCATTCGAGTATGCGAAGTAACGACCATCCGGACTAAAGCAGATCGAACGCGAACTTTTCGTCTCCTCTCGCGGCAAATTGGGCTTGTGTTCGTAGGGCTGCTTTGCACCAGCTGACGACCACAGCTCAACAGCCACGCTAGAGCGAACTGCAAAGAGTCAGCAAAAAAAAAAAAAAAAAAAAATTAGTGACCAACACATATGTACACGCGGTTAGGGCCGTCATACAAAATGTATGTTTTATATGGTTTAACGGCGACCCCAACGCGCGCGCAAACTATTGAATTGTGTGGGGGACCTAAAGATCTATCACGTGGCATACAATTAATTGCATATTAATCGTTGTATATTTACTTGCAAGGGTAGGAACCACACCGTCCACAGCCGCAGCCATTGTCTTCAATCTCTCACACACACACACACGGTCACTGGCAGCAGTGTTGGTCAACAGTTGTTTGTGTACGCACGGTTGTATTGTGTTGTAATCGATAACGCTAAAGCAACATGCATTGGGCGCGCGTAAAACGAACATCAACCAAACGTATTCAAAAACTGCAACAAAATTTTATGCTCTACGTGAATTTCAAAACATTTTTAGACTAAAGAATTTTGTTACTTTCAAACTTCAAGGCAAACTTTGTGCATAGCACAAAATATGTTGCTCAGACTCAACGACTTTCTCTGTATATCAAATTCTATACGCAACTTTTGAGTTTTCATTTCTTTTGGCAAACTATTACGACAGTTAATGTTTAGTTGTTAAGTACAAAAATAAAAGTACCGCACAATTGGCAGTGGAACTCGTTCAGTTACTTTCGCTGAAAATTGTGACCAAGCAACGACCACTGCACAGTGGTACTATATTAGGAAAATTATTTAAAATCGTTGAATAAATTTTTAATTATTATTAATGATAATCTAAATATTTAGCAATACTATTTTGCTGTCGATACAATCGACAACAATACAAAAGAATATTATTCAAAAAGATGAAAGAATTTAAATCTTCATATGTAAGCTTAGCAAAAAATTAAAATAGAAATACTATTTTTTTAATAAATATTTAAGAACGGAAACAAATTTTGTGCCACTGTGCAAAGCACTCGATGCGTCGTTGACACCTGTGAGCGGACAGTGGCACAAGAAACGTGTAACGGCGGCTCATGTATCAGTTTGACAATGTTTTCATTGTTTCAATTGTTACTATTAATTTTATTTTATTTTATTTATACGCGTATGTCTGGCCAACGGGCGAACACTTTTTCTGCACGGCGACGCCGACGCCGACGCCGACGACAATTGACTTTAAATTTCTTGCATTTACCAAAGAGAAATGTTAACACAACCTCAACTTTGAAAGTTTTGTAACTGAGTATGCGTGTGTTAATTTTTTTTATTTCATCTTTTGATAATAACCATCACAAATTGAAACTAATATAGCTCGCCGACGGCAACTTTCCCAAAACGAAAAGCGCCTTTAATATAGACAAGCATCATCTGTTTGTGCCGATATTTACAGAATATGCGATTGCATAACAATATTAATTGTAATTCAATTAAATGCTGCGCATGTCTCAGCCATTTCGTAATGCTTTCGATTTTTATTTATGCCGGTGAAAACTCTAACAGTGTATCATGTCTGATGGATATTTTATGTACTTGTATGAAGTATTGAAGAAAACATATAAGCTGCGATTCTATCATTAATTATAATGCAAATACATATTTTAAGGTCAATACATTTATATAGGACAACTCTTTTACTAACTTTATGGATTATTAAATGCACATTTTTGTGACCTAAAGAGGTTCATCTGACAATCAGAAGTAAAAGTAACCGAATCTACAAGTATATATGTACTATTATATTCTCTCAGGAAGACCAGTTGGGTCTATCTAGTCATTTCCGTCTGTCCGTTTTTATAAACTTACTTAACAACTTTAAAAAATACATATAAAACCTTGTTACCTAAACAAAACCCGACCAAAGATAATTATAAATAAATAAATATTTCATCTTCATTAAGAATCATGCTTTGCCTTCCGTGGATAAACTTATCGGAGAGTGTTTTGTCAAAATACTTTTGATAGTTAATTTTTACTTTAGAAAAAATATTTTTTCTATATAATAATGTCTCTTGCGCATAGTTATTATACTTTTGCATATGGCCATTCAAAAAAAATATATGAACATATCAAATTAAAGTTTTAATAAACCACAATTTTATCGCTTTTAGCTTCTTACTTGCGGTCTTTAACAGTCAAAGTCATCATTTGCAAAGCAGCACATACAGAGGGCGACAAAAGGTATACAACATAAACAAAGTAAACAAACGGTGCAGGAAGCTATTCCAACAATAATTGCCGCTATTATTAAAATCCTATAAATTCTAGATTTCTTAGACGTTCCACTCATTTTATTTTATTTTTTTGTATTTTTAACATATACAATTTAGAAAAATAATTTTGTATAACATTAAAGGAAAGGCACATTTCGTTGCCTATTCGAGTTTATATTGTCAGTGTGAGCGGGAATACCCTTAACCGAAATATTATCAATCATGAACTGAATACTAGCCCTAATACTGGAAATGTAGTTTTGTTATGGGACTGAAAATTAATATATAAATCGAATTTGTATTACAGGAATACCTCTTAATTAATTTTAGATTTGATTTTTAAATAATGAAGAATAATCACAATCAATTTCTTTACTTTTCTTTACCCCTTATAGTGGAATATAGTTTCGAAATGTTAAAGAAATAGAGTAAATATTTTTAGTCAGAGGAGAAACAAAAATCTGCAACAAATATATATTTATTATATGACTAAATGATAGTATTTGGTACACTTAAAATTTATTTTGATTGCAATTAAAGCATTTTACGACAGATTTTGATTTATGATTATAATGTTCGTCATCATTGCCCTTCTTCATCTTCGTTGGATTGCTCGCCACAGCAAACTAGGCAACAACCCAAGAATGCTAAACAGGGTGAACATAATATAAGAATTATACAACAACAGCAAAAAAATACAAGGAACACAACGCCCGCAATAATAGAGAAAAGAATATTCTTTTTCAATGCCATTTCTATGCTCCGAACCTAATTTTAAAAGTCGCAATTATGCAATTTATTAAATCTAAAATGTCAATTTAATTTAGGCTATACTAAATAATTTTGAAATAATATTTGCGATTATTATAACATCGCACACTTTGTTACAAAAAAATCTTTCTTAGAGATCCTTATATATCAAATCATAAAATGCAGACCCAATAGTACAAAAAAAAAAAAAAAAAAAAATAAATAAATAAATAATAACCAAAATTTTGAAATGCTATGCTTCAAGAACATAACATCTCACTTTATATATATATAGATATAATTACAATTCAATATAAAATTTTCTTTTGACTTGTATATATATTTAATTAAAAAAATTCTTAAATAAATATTTTTGACATTTCGGAATACTCGAAATATATACAAATTGATATAGTTTCCAATAAGAATATCTTGCAAACTTTTTTAAAATCGTTAATGAATATGAATATATATATGCATGATAATATATATATATAGTTAGTTTTGGGGTGTTTATCATTTATATTTGCTGTTGCAGTTTTCCACACGCATGAGTCTCGACCGTGGCCAATGCCAAGAGCCAAGAGCTGAGACCCATCCCAATTCCAGAGTCAGCAACAGGTTACGAGCAATGCGCCGACGTCGCTGCGCAGTCGCAGCCGCAGTCAACGCCGGCCGACAGCCGATCGGCCAAGTGCTTAAGGAATGGTAAACGTTACCTGTGCACGTCAGTCCAAGGTGAGCGCTCGTGCTGTTCGGTTTGGTTTAATTTGGTTTTGGTTTTGGCTTTGGCTTTGGTTTGGTTGTTTGGGCCGCGTTTGTTCCACTCCTCAAAGACCAAGACGCTGAGCTTGAAATTGAAATTCTTTTGTGCTGTCCCTGAATCGTGTGCTCTGTTACGTGTTTCGATCAAGTGCGGCGCGGAAAGCAAATAAAATTTGTATACATAAGAAATAAACCAAAAAAACAACAAAAAAAAAAAGTTAAAAAGAAACATAGCTGCTCCCAAGTACAGCAAACCAATAAACCAACACACACACACAGTTTTAAAATGGAATACCGGTGCTTAAGTAGAAGTTCTGTCAAAGTAAGTGACCCCAATAAGCCAACAAAAAAAAATCAAGCAAGAGTTCTAACTTCTCGACTTGAGGATACTCTGTAGCTAGCTGTTTTATAATTTGTGAATTGCAATAAATAAATATATATGTGCCGATATTTGAATGATGCAAGGACTATTAGAAACGCAAGGTTTAAAGAGTTGATTATACAAGTACAGGGTATAAGGCGCAACTGCAGACAAGGAAGCTTCCGCTCAGCTCTCAAGCTGCAGGCTCTCCGACTCTTTCCATTGAACTTGGCATTGTTCTCAGTTGGCGCTGTCGTCGTCGTGTCTGTATTCCTTATGACGCTGCAAACCAGTATACCATATAGATATATATTTATATATATATATATATATGTATATATACATGGTGCAGGCAACACACTGATGAGTGAGTGTGTGTTTGTGTGTGCATGGCCCAACCCATCTGGCTGCAGTCACCCAACACCTTGGTGGTCCAATAAAGATTAAGTGAAGATTTTGGGTTCGGCTGCAGCTAGGCTTGCAATCGAATCTCTGCAGGAATTTCATCTGGAATAGCCAAGCCACGACCTATTTCTGTAGCGAGCCAATCAGTTGCTAAAATTATCACCTTTCTTTGACTTTCTTTTTGCCTGCTGTGCACCTCCACACACACTCATACACACACTCATACAGTCACAGTCTTAACGAATTTTTAATGAATTTACCGTGTTTAAATAACTTTTACTAGCTGCTTTTTTTTTTTTTTTTTGTAACTCGCGTCACGTTTAAAATGTACATTTACGGCTTTTACATGGAATAGGTCTTAAATATACCCAAATTGGGAAAAACTAGAGAGTTTGTGTAACTATGGTAAAAAAATTTCGCAAAGTAAAACTATTTGTGATGGTTTTTAAATGGTCTTTTGCTTCGAAATGTTGGGATAATACTCAATTAGGTGATGAAATGGATGAATATATTAGAAAGAGAGACAGAGAAAAAGAGAGTTAAACAGATTGAATTTTAAACTCTGAGTTTTGCATAAGTTCGAAACCTTAGGAAAAGATAGAGACTTATATAGATATAGATTAAACAGAACAATTATGAGAGTAAGGTAAAAAAGTTGAAAATAAAAGTATTTGGGATTAATTTCTCTATAGTCATAAATAATTATTTGCTTGGAAATGTTACTATATTAAAGGTAATGAAAGGGAAGCATACAAATAGCTAAGAATTATTATAACAAGTTCAAAATTTTGGAATTTTTTGTACTGATAATGAAGCAGAAGAATATATTCAAGTAAAACTAGAAGGAATTGGTTTTGCATAAACTTTGGGCTTCACAATAATCGAGTATTAGCTAGTATTATATAAATAATGAAATAGAAAAATATTTCAAAGGAATGTGTATCACTGGAGAGTCTCATATAGTGAGGTTTTTCTTTTATATACAATCGAAATTTGTTAAAAATAAAATAAATATTTAAGCATAATATTTGCATATTAACAATGTAAACATAATCAATCGGCCTACTAACTTGCCTAATACAATTCACCTTTATTTCTGTGCCATTCCCATTGTATGGGCCAAAACGTGCTTGCTCCAAAAGCGAGCTGAAGATGACTCAAAATTGGATACCAGACTGATTGAATGGGACGCTAGCAGTTGGCCCAAAGCAAAACGAAAAGTTTGTTTTCTTGAAAAGTAGGCTAAACATATTCATACTTTGATTTTTATGGTGTCCCGTGATTGTTTTTGTTTTTTTTTTTCATCTTATTTTGGGTTGCTAGTGTTTGGAGCCGGTCTTTTTATACATACACACGCACACGAACACATACACCTTTGCCTTTGGAGCGTGAAAATCTCATTCATGCGTGCCTTGCTTCAAGCTCCTCTGATCTTTGTTGTTGTTCTTGATCTTCTTCTTGAGTGTGACGAAGAAGAACCCAACCTTAAAAATAATTTGAATATTTGCAAAACGGTTTATGTGAGGAATTAAAAACTGTAAAACAAAGAAGAGTATTCAGTTTCTGGGTCACAAATGTTGGCATTGTGTTCCTTCTTGTTGCCAATTTCATACGATAAATACGGAGTGTTTAAATGTGTGAGTGTACGTGTGTGTGTATGTGACAGATGAAAATCACGGCATTTTCATAAGTGTGTGTTAATTGGTATACAGATTTAATGTTGCGCCAAGAAGAGCTAACAGTACTTGCTTACCCCTTATTGATGAGACACGTTTGCCTCAGGCAGAACTATAAAATGTTGTTGTAGAATTTCTTTCTGAGATCTTCAAAACAAAAAAATGAAGTCTTAATGAGTAAAAGTGTCAGCGACGGTAGCTAATTATTATTATTATTATTGTTATCATTATTATTTCGGTTCTACTTGGGGGCAGCGAAATTTTTGTTTTATTTGCTGTTAACCTCGTTTCCACGAGCGATCGCCAACCGTCAGCTTCAGCCGGACAATGGCCAAAATACGCACGCAGCATGCGAAGTGGCCCAAAATGAAAGCTGTTGTCATCGTGTGGGAGGCAGAGAGAGCGAAAGAGCGATAGATAGAGAGAGAGAGAGAGAGAGAGAAAAGAGAAGCAACGGCAACGGCAACCGCAGCCATTGCACTTGTCTGTGTCTTTCTCTGTCACACCGATTGCTAGCAGCTTCTAACTGTGCTTCTCAAGCTTCAGAGGCTACTTGTGTGTTGCTCTTGTTGTTGTTGTTGTTGCGGTGGTTTCTGCGTCTGAGAAAACGTGCTTTGCATGCCTAGAGAGCGAATGAAAAAAAACCGCATTGAAAGTTTTGTCGCTTGGGGTTATCACGCTGAAGCGTAGAATCTTGTTGTTGATGTCTTGCCAGCTGCAGGTAAAATAAAAAACGGTCTAATGGGCAACGGTTAAAAAAAAATCACAGATATGCCGAGAACTGTTCAACTTAATTGTGTTGCAGCTCTGCATTCTATTTATCGTCATCGTAATCGATTGACAAATGTTAAGCATGCAGAAACAGACAAGCGAATGAAACAACCAAATTGCAAGAATGCGTGTTTCTAATTCAATAGTTCCGCACACGATATGTTCTGGCTAGCAAGCAAGCAACAACAACAACAACAACAACAATAGCCTTGAAAATTGTGCCATGCAAACAAAACAAACAAGCAGCAAATTATTTTATTTAATAGATATTACCATTGAGAATATGGAACACGCTTATCAATAAACCAGTTTGAAGTTGTTTGCCATTTGCTAGCTGTCAATAATCTGTCGTCGCCCCATTGCTCTGATCTGTAATGCTTTCAAGAACCAATTTTCACTTGGAACTACATATTGCTGAGAGCGTCCCATATTTGTGCTTTGTATTAGTATTAAATATTGTTTATTAAATGTTTTATGCTTTTCCAAAAGCTAATAGACGAAGATCTAAGAGCGCGACATATGAGTGATTGAAAGAGCAAGAATGAGAGGCAGAGAGGGAGATGAATGTAGGTCGTTAACCTCGTTATAACGGCACCTTATGTATGTATATGTAAGAGCTCTCACGTGTACGTATATATGTACATACATATGTATGAATGTATGTACATACATACATGTCTTTGCATGTGTATACTTGATAGTTTTTGCTGTTTCTTTTTCTGTAGTTTTAATTCTTATTCTTTTCAACCTGCCTACCTTGCTTTTTATTTGTTGTTGCCAGTTAAGTCACTCACCAACAACAATAACAATAACATTTAGTGCGTTGCCGGTGATTTTTTTATTTTTAAATGTTGCTGCTTTTGTTGCTGTTATGTAAGAGTTCTTTTGTTGCCGCTTAATGACTGTGCATTAGTCCGAAATGTTAAAATTGTCGCCAAGAGCGACTTCAATGGCTTTTTGATTAATGCATGATTTTACAATTTCTAACCCAATTATAGCAGAGAAAGAGTGAGAGAGAAAAAAAAAACAGCTTGTCATAATTATAATGATTATATTTGCATGGTTTTTGTGTTCGTCAAGTCATCGGCGCGACAATTTCAATGAACTCGCCAGTTAAATAAAAGTAAGAAAACCCTAGTCGAATGTGCTCGACTGTTAGATACCCTCAACACCTGGCAGACATAAAACCTAAACCGCAATATTGAGAAAGGTTATAATTTTTTGTTTAATATTCGAAGTCACTTATATATATATATGTTAATGATACTAAAATGAGTATTTATGTTGAAAAACTACTTTCTATCTTTAAAAGTGAGGGGAGATATCGAAAATGTGTGTCTTCTATAGCTGAATATATATGTATATACATAGTAAGCTTAATTCTAGCTCTTAAGGTCTACGGGACATGCTCGAACCAAAACTTGTTATCGATTACAAGCAATCGGAAAGAGTAATCTTTTTTTCAAAACCAACTCGATCTATATGTCTCTAGATTTTAAAATTGCTAAATCGATGCAGCTATTAATGCTGATCGAGAAGATACACATATACCTAACGGAGTCTTCTGCCTGTAACAAACATTGTCAGAAAATGAATATACCCTGTTTATCCGTTTTCAATGGGTTCAGGGCATAAAAAGTTACCACTCATTACGCTCCATCTTTTCACCCAAATCGACCTGCAGGCAGCCAATGGGTATTGTCCGCATCCAATTGTCCAATTGAGATGCTCGAAATGCGAAGTGGCTTAAATGTGAAATTAGTTGTGTTCGCGACGATGGACTATGTGTTTATTATGATTATTAAACGAAATTGTTAGGGACCGCTGGCTGAAAAACAGAAAGTTTAAAACCGGCATTGACAATGGCGCCTTTAATGACAGAATTTGACAAAAGGGCCAGCCAGAGTTCAGGTGAGAGTGGTACCCAGTGCTGTAAAAAAGAAGAAGAAAAACTAACTGTAAAACGTCGACAGAGGCGGCAAGTTCATTAATTTCTTGTAATGAATGTGAAAAGAATTAAATAATAGAATTTCGCTTTCATTTACTTCCCACAAGCGACGAGCACACGCAATGGGGCATAATAAATTAGTCCGGTTGGCACTTCAAGCATTTCGTCAAATGTGCAATTGAAAAGAAAGTTTATAGTTTTGTTTTTGTTTCTGTTTTTCCGTTTTTTGTGCTTTCGCACGCAGAGTAATACAAAGCAAACCACCAGACACAAAAGCAGACATGCACATGCATGTACATACATGAATGTATGTATGTAATAAATATAATAAAAGAAATGTTTAAATCAATTTAAAAATACCTTAGCACTGGTATTGCAATTATTTTTTATTATTATTTTTCTCTCTTCTTGATAAACATCATAATTTTGTTGAAGACAAAGCACGTTACAACTTGTCCGGCATCTAAACTGAGCTAATTATCTTTTCAGCATACGTGAAATGATTTTCTCAGCGGGAATCTTTTTTTTTTTATTTTTATTTTTTTTGTTTGTTTTTTTTTTTTTGAAAAAAAGCAAATTATGTGCTGCTGCAATTTGATTCAATCGAAACAGGTTTTTCGGCGCTGTCCAACACTTGATCAACAAAATCTGCACAGAGAAAGTGAAAGAAAATACCACAAAAAGAAAAAACAAATCAAAACAAGGCAACGATACATAAAACTACGAGAAGTGGCAATAAAAAGTTCAGACCATATTAGAAGCCAACTTTGCATGTGGTTGAAAAATGTATTAACATTTTTCGTTTGCTGCTTGTTGTTGTTGTTATTTTTGTTGCTGCTGCTGCCAATTGGAATTTCTTCTTTTGTTTTTACTTTCACGTACGGATATGGGGGCGATTACGGTTAACATGATTATTTATGAATTCTACTAATTTGCTTACCAGCTACAAGAGTTAAAGAAGGTCAAGTCTTGATTTTCAGAAAAAAGAAATTTATGTTTATTCAGCTGGAGAAATGCTAGTGAGAAAACAAGTACGAATAAAATAAATTACTATTTAACTCTTTTATTATTGGACAGGGTATATTTGTTAGAAAACAAGTATTAATACAGCCAATTACATTTTATTAAACAGGGTATTTTTGAGTCGAGCATTTCTAGTTGTTGTCCTAATGCTTAATGACACAGCAACTTTTGGCTTGTCGCTTATTGGCATGTTCGCTGTAACCGTTATAAGTACAGGCTTGTCTCCTAACAATGTTGATAATATATTGAATATGCATTCATATGTACATATGTATTTCGTTTTTCGTCTCTCCACAGCAGCTAACGGCACTCTGCGTCATCAGCATTGCACTCACCTGCGCCAATGCGGCATTGTGGCCCAGCTTTAGCAGCGGCAGTAGCAGCAGCAGCGCGGACGACGCGCCGCCCAGCAAATGCGCCGGCGCGCGTGGTCTGAAATATTTGTCTGGTGATGCGTTGACAGATTCACCGGACTGCCTAGGTCCGAACAACGCGCCATACCCTAGGTGTGTATGCATGAATGTGCGTGTGTGCGCGTGCGTGAGTGTGTGTGTCACTCACTGACTCATTAGGCTTTGGACACAATGCAAAACTTTCTTTTCTAACGCCTCTGCTTGTCTATCGATTCGATTGCAGCGCGGCCGTTGCGCGCACATTCTCCAACTGGAACGGAAATTCGCGACGTGGACGTCAAAGCAAATTGCCCAGCACACTGGATCCAGCAATAACCACAAGTGCATTGTTGAGGGCTTATGATGAGGTAAACAATGAGGCTATCGGAAGCAATCGTTATGGTAAGTCGGTCAGCCGCAAATGCAAATGGCCGTAATTGATTGTTTGTCTGACTGATTGATTGCTTGACTCAACTTGTTAATTCGCAGGTCGTTCACTAAAGAACGCTTCGCCGGCGCAACAGTGCAAGAGCGATACGCCAGCGCGACTCTGCAAGACGCGCTACAATACAACTGCGCCAATGTATGGCGTTAGTTTGACCTCGGGTCAGCCGGTTACCATTGTGCAAAAGTTTCCCGATCTGCTGCAGCAGGTGGTCTTCGAAGTGTGCGAGTGAGTATTCAAAGCAATGTATTGTGGTTGTGTGTGTAGGTGCTTGTTTCATGTACCGTTTTTATAATTTGTTTGAGGAGCTGCCAGACTGACGAATTCTTACCTATGCTAATTACTCATGTTAAATGATATTAAAATCGATAATTGACTTCATAATAATCTGCAACTTTTGCGTAGATCCTCTGAATGTGATGTGGTGCGCGGCGAGTGCACGCAAACGTACGTGCCTTATTTATTCCTGGTTATACCTCTCGGCCCAGTGACGCTTACTGGTCAGGATTACGTGCTCGTTGAGAGTGGCTGTGTATGTAAGCCCAAATATTCGACGGGTGCCGCTCAAGAGCCGAACATGATACCGTAAGTGGATGAAGAGTGTAATTACACTGGTACACAACAGCAACCAAAAGAACTGAGCGAGTTTATGGGGTGAAGCGGCAAAATTTACTTAAATCTGGAATTATTTTTTGTAGCAAAATCATATTTTCAATGTTTCATATTTGATTTCGTTTGTCTTTCTTTATGTCTTCACTTCGCTGTTAAAATAAAATAGGCTTTTGCTCGAAAAATAATGCTACAATTAAGTTTTATATTATAATAATTCATCTAAATTAATTAACGTTAAAATGAAATGAGTGAACATCAGCTGTAAAACAAATTTTAAGATTTGTGTTAAGAAAGAGACAAAAGAAAACGCGCAGTTCATATGGCAAAACAAATTTAGTTTTTATTTACATATAATAAATTAATTATAACAAGCCTTTTTAACGTTTTGTTAAAATATAAGTGTATGTACTAATTTTAAATTTAATAAATTATTTTAAATAAACAATCATTAATGCTACATGGAATTTTATTTGCATTGATACATAATTGGTTTTTGAAATAATAAAATAATTTAAAGTCGGCTGCGATATGTTGGTTAATCGAAAGGTGAGTTTATTTGGTGAAATATCGCTTATATCAGAAACTTACCGCTATCGATATAATGTTGTGCAAAGTGCATGCGCTGCCGCTACAAATATCGCTCCTCACTTGCTTTCCGTGAATCGTTTTGTTTCGTGCCAGCTCTAGCTACACGCATAAATTTTTAGCGAAAATTTAGAAAACGAGCAACCAAAAGTTAACAAAAGTGCTTCGAGTGTAATTTGGCACAGACTTAAATAGTAACATTGTGTTATTACACTTATTACAAAGTTGTTTTCGTGCATTTAGCGCCGCATACTTAATCGCCCCGCACTCGCACTAACACACACGCGCTGAGTGTTTTGTGTGTGTGTGCGTGTGTGTGCATGCGCATGTGTGTGTATAGGTGACAATTTTGTTGCGTGGTGCCGGGTTACAGTTAAATATTACAGAATTTTGTTGATTTGCGAGCGCGCGCATTAATTGTGGCATGAAATAAAAACATCGCTAATTAGCCGGCCCAGTTAAAACCACGTAACGCTAGCGAGAGCAAGTGCCTTCATCTTCAAAATGATGTTCACGGTACGTTGTTGTTACGCCTTATGTTCTAAGGGGTGCTTTATTGCGGCCGACGGACAATCGATAAACGGCGCTGCAAAACTGCAAACCAAGAGAGTCCAACAAATTAATGAGAGTGAATTTTCATGATCAGCGTTGTTAATGCTATGCTTATGGTTTAGAATGCAATCTTTCCGCTCTTTGCGCTTCTTTTATTCAAGCAAAGCTTCGTCAGTGCAACGGAGCACAGAAATGTAAATGTGTGTATATATATATATGTGTGTGTAAAGCAATGGAATATGCGGCAAAAAGTCAAACATGAATTTGCACTCTTTGGTCTCCACTTGAAATGTTCGAAGTTGTAGCTTTTAAAATAATTCATCACTTAAATCTACGATAATTGCATTATTTTAATCATGAGAAATATGTACGGGGGCTAATTTGAATGTAAATTGGAATTTGAATTGGAATAAATCTTGTTTTTGTTTTTATTTTTTAGGGTACTAATCAGCAGCAGGACACGCGCTTTAGCGACAAGGAAAAGAAGCTAATGAAGCAAATGAAATTTGGTGATTGTCTCAATAAGCGCGTGGACATGTCTAAAGTGAAGCTGGACGTGCTGCGACCATGGATAAGTAAAAAAATCACTGATATCCTTCACATCGAGGACGATGTTGTCGTTGAGTTTGTCTATAATCAGCTGGAGGAGGATAAATATCCCTGCCCAAAAAAAATGCAAATCAATATGACCGGCTTCCTTAATGGACGCAATGCGCGCCAATTTATGGGTGAACTTTGGGCGCTGCTGCTCTCAGCCCAGGAGAGCGATAGTGGCATACCAGCGGAATTTATACAGCAGAAGAAAGACGAGATACTCAAGCGCGAGGAGGATCAGCAAAAACAGCGCCAGCAGCAGCGTCAACGTGACTTATCACGATCTCGCTCCCGTTCCCGATCGCAGTCCCGTTCCCGGGACAAGCAGCGTCGTCATGACAGATCTAAGTCGCGCTCTCGCAGTCGCTCCGCCTCCAAAATGGCACCTGCCGCCAACAATGGCAGCACCGTGGCGGCCCCCATCAACAGTGCGGCACGAGAAGCGGCCGCGAACGCAGCGGCTCGTCTACGCAAACGCGGTAATGGCTCTCCCGGTGCAGCAGGTGGAACAGGGGGAGGGACAGCAAATGCAGCAGGAACGGCGGGTGGTGGACGTGGCTCGTCCCGAGAACGTCGCAACAGTCGCCGCCGCTCACATTCCCGCTCACGTTCCAACCGCTCAGCGCAACGAGCGGCCTCAACGGACGTTGGTGGTACTGCCAAGACTCTAAATGGACGCCATTCTGTACAAAAGCCATCGCCGGCAGCTGCGTCCAAATCCAAAACAAAGGCCAAATCGCGCTCGCGTTCCCACTCGCGCTCAACACGCAGTCGCTCCAGGTATTAAACACAATAAAGGCTCAAAGGGATAATGATATAATTTAAGCCATCATTTAATTTAGTTATTCACATATAATCTCCTATTTATGAGTATTTTATTTATGTGATGAATTATGATAAAGTGTTTTACTATATCAAACATTTAAAAAGTCAAAATTAGTACTTCAAGACATCCGTACAATTTCTCTAACTTATGTCATTATCCCTTTAATACGAATATTTGTGATGAAGATTTTAGAGATTAACATCCCAATTATTTATTGTCAGAGGCTACAATGGAAACTAATGTATTTACCATTTGTAGATCCCGCAGCGGAGGCAAGGGCTCACCAGCGGCTCGTTCTCGTTCGCGTAGCTCCTCGGCGCGCAGCAATAGGCGTCGGCGCAGCTCCCGCTCACGGGCCAGCAGTATCTCCCTGTCACCAGAGCGCCAGCAGGACCAGCAGTTCGAGCATCGACGCAATAAAAACAGCGTTCAAAACAAGCGACAATATCGCAACAATCGTGATGATTCCGCTAGCTCCATTGAGCGTGGCGACGGTCGTACCAGACAATTCGGCGGCGGCGGCGGTGGACGCCGACCGCCGCCTCATGGCAGGCGCTTTTCGCCACGTGGACGCAGCCCGATGCGTCAGGATAATGGCGGAGGTGGTGGACGTTTTCAGCGCTCCAATTCCCGACGTCGTTCGCGATCCCGCATGTTATCCAGATCCCCCATGCGTTACTCTAGATCACCCAGACGGTAAGAATATACAATTATTATATATAAATTTATATATATGACAGCAAATAGAATGTTTATGTTGGAGCATTAGCCACTTAATTATTATTTAGGTATTTAATTAAAACGTATTCTGAAGTTTAAATATCATATGATAATTTAAATGGGAAAATACGATTATCATATATTTAGTATATATGCAAATATTGTTATTTTTCGCTGCACATTCGCGGAATTTACAGTCTCTGAATAATTTGTGTGCCGAATAGGTAGCTTATTATCTTTTCTGTTATAATATATTTGTGATATTCAAGGATGTAACATTCATGTTATTTTACAGTATCCATCACCTGTCCATCTGTCATATTAAGATTGTCATTTGTTTTGTCGACTCATTTGTCAAACGATACTTTGTAATCGATGCTGCTCGCTGTCTATTTATTGCTCATATATAGTATTGGCTCTTGATATATTGTGTTCATTACTAAATGCATTGCTTTTCGCATTATCCTTTAAACAGTTTTAATAATCGCCGACGTTCGCCGCCGATGCATTTCCGTGGTGGTGGCGGTGGCGGCGGCGGTGGTGGTGGCGGCGGTCGTGGAGGACGCGGTGGAGGCAACCATCGCAACATGTGGCAGCAGCAATATCGTGGAGGCAGTCCCAATCAGCGGGGCGGCGGTCGCATACACTGGCAGGCCAGACACAACAGTCCCAATGGCGGACGACGCTTCGATCGTCGGCAGTCGCCGTCGGGTGGTGGCGGCCAACACCGATACTCCCGCGATCGCCGCCCGTCGCCCGGCCTAGGCGGTCAGCAGCAGGGACAACAGTTCCGTAAGCAATTCTCGCCAGGACGCCGCTTCGATCGGCGTGGATCCCCGCAGGGCAACTATAATCGCTGGGATCAGAATCATCACGATCAGCGCCAACCCGTTGGCAACATGCGCAATCAACAGCAGCAGCAGCAACGCATGCGCCGCTCCAGCTCCGGCAGCGCTAGTCCGGCTGGTCGTCGTCACCAGCAGCGCAGTGTCAGTCCGTTGCCCAAGAATCGTAGTCGAAGCCGCAGTCGCTCCAGTGGACGGCCCACAAAACGCAGTCGTACCCGCAGTCGCAGTCGCAGCCGCAGCCAGCATAGTCGCAGTCGCTCCAATGGGCGACACCATCAGCAACCACAACAGCGCCGGCGTGGCAGCTCCGGGGCTGCGCGTCGGTCCGTTGAGTTTGCCGGTCCGACTGTCAACACCATTGATCTCTGTCGCGAAGAGCCGCCGCCCCCGCCGCAGCCAGAGCAGCAAGCAGTGCGAAAAATCGAATCACAACAACAACCGCCGCCATCGCAGTCTCAACCGCAGTCGCAGTCGCAATCAAAGCAAAGATCGCAGTCAGCGCGCCGCAGTCTTATCAGCCTGTCGCGCACACCCTCGCCGTTCCTTAAGTCGCATGAGCGAAGCGCTGCCGCAGCACCAAAGAAGGCTCGCGACAACAGTCAAAGCAGCAGCTCGGATAGCAGCGCCGATGACAGTGATGACAGCGACGATGAGGATCAAAAGCAGCAGAAGAAGCGCCAGCAATCGCGTCGCTCGGCGCCACGTGGCAAAAGCCTAAAGGCAAAGCCGTCAGCGACAGAGTCTAGTAAAAGATCTAGCAAGGCTAAAGCGTCTCGCAGCTCGGCCAGCAGCAGCAGCAGCGAGCAGAGCGACGACGACAGCAGCGATGAGAGGCATAAGAAAAAGTCGCAGGTGAAGCGTAAAGAGGAGGCGGCAACAAATAGAAGCGAGAAGGAAAAGCAGCGTCGAAGCGGGGACAAGAAACTGCAGCGCAGCACGTCCAGCGAGGCGATTCCCACGGAGGCATTGGCTGAGAAGCAAAAAAGCTTAGACAGGAGCCGCAAGCGAAGTCATAAAAAATCGCGAAGAGATGGGAACGGCGGAGGCGGTGCAGATGGAAGTGATTCGGAGGATGAACGTGTCCCCAAAAAGAAACGCAAGAAGTCAAAGAAAGCGGCTGATACCAGCGACAGCGATTCCGGATCGGAGGCTGAGTCGTCCAAGAAGAAGAAACACAAGAAACATAAGAAGCACAGCAAGAAGAGCAAGAAGCATAAGAAGCATAAGCGAAAGAGCAGCAGCAGTGCCAAGCATAGGCACGAGAGCAGCTCACAGAGCAGCGGGGATGAGGATGATGAGCATTCAGCAGCGAGGGCTGGCAAACGGAATGGAAAGCTGCCACTGCTACTCACTGGTCCTGGTATTAATGAGGATTTGGAAAAGCAGCTGCGCGAACGCGCCCTAAAATCAATGAAAAAGTTGGACTGAAAATCAACAAACGGCTACAAAAAACTGACTAAATTAAATCGAAGAAAGGAATAAACGTTAACAAAATGCGATCCCTCATACAAATAAATACATATGCATACGACACACAGACTTTCAGACAAACATGCGTAGCCATTTAAATACTAACGTAACATTCATATTTACATACATTAATTAATACTTCTAACAATTTATTTCATTCGTTTAAGTCACAATGCGCGTCGAACCTATTATAACAAGAATTCGTGCATGATAAATACAATTTGTATTATGTACAAAAAACAAGAAATTTCTCAACAAAAAAAAAAACAAAAAACAAAAAAAAAAAAAACAATAACAAATAAAAAGCCATTGTGCTTTAACAAAAAAAGCCCTTAAAATAAATCTATAAATCAAACTCGAAAAAAGTTTGTAATATGCATGTTGCTACAGTTATTAGGCAACAATGTTTGCTTAGAACACTCCCGTTTAATGTTTAAGTAGGTTTTACAGAATGTAATTAATGATACCTAAAACGAAATTTGTGTGCGTTTGAGAGCATTATTAATTAAAATAATATACAAAAAAAAAAATAATAAACAAGTGTAAATGAAATAATTGGTTATTTTAAATTTCAAATATTTCGCGCGTTCGGTGCAACCCTAAGACAATTTGACAGCCCGCCTGTGTAATGCGTTGGTAACACTTAAATGATACATGCTGGCAACGCTGCGCGCAGCTGTCAAATGGATTGACAACGCGTCTACTTCCTTTCCTTTTTTACGTATCGTACGAGATGGTAAGGCTGAAAATATAAATGGAAATAAAATACGCTGCCATCGACGCGGAATACAAACAAAAACCAAGTGATATATATAGCAAAATGCGCTGTAAATTGTATAGTTATTGAATATGTGGACATTTATGTGCAAGTGCTTGTGTTTTAATATAAAACTTCGGGTTTTTGTTTGTTGTTTCTGTCGATAACTTGAGAGTGGCAAAAATGATTATTAACTGGTGTGTGTACATCATTTTTGTAGGCTCGTGGACCTAAGAAACATTTGAAGCGTTTAGCCGCACCCAAGGCATGGATGTTGGACAAATTGGGAGGCGTCTTCGCCCCACGTCCCTCGACCGGTCCACACAAGCTGCGCGAGTCGCTGCCGTTGTTGATCTTCCTGAGAAATCGTCTTAAGTACGCTCTCAATGGCGCTGAGGTGACCAAAATTGTTATGCAGCGCCTCATCAAGGTCGACGGCAAAGTGCGCACCGATCCCACTTACCCAGCTGGCTTCATGGGTAAGTCCAACCATATTCGGCACTATTCGGAACATCCTATTAATCGTTGTTTATCATTTATTTGATAGATGTCATCACCATCGAGAAGACTGGTGAGTTCTTCCGTCTGGTCTATGATGTGAAGGGACGTTTCACCATCCACCGCATTTCCGCTGAGGAGGCTAAGGTAGGTTAAAAATATTGAATTTACAAAGGGCTGGCATACGGTGGGCTTTATCGAAGACCGATTAGCGTTTTCCGATACATTAATTGGTTCAATATAATGCCCAAAGCAATTTTTGATACGACGGTCTCTGATCTGAGCATATTACCAGCCGTTTCAGTAACTTTTACGTGCAATTACAAATTATTTAAAAAGTTATTAGTGAGGATAGTCTTTCAAAATAGCAGACTACAATGAATTTTTCTTATGTTTTGCAGTACAAGCTGTGCAAGGTGCGCAAGACACAATTGGGCGCCAAGGGTGTTCCATTCCTGGTGACACACGATGGCCGCACCATCCGTTACCCCGATCCTCTGGTGCACGCCAACGATACCGTGCAGGTCGATATTGCCACCGGCAAGATCACCGACTACATCAAGTTCGATTCGGGTAGGTTTATCAATGAAATGTGTTTACATCTTGGCTGGTTCGAAGACCACAAAACGCTCTTTTTAAAGTTGCGTGGTTCAAATACAAAGCCAAAAGCAATTTTTGATACGACGGTCTCTGATTTGTGCATTTACCAGCAATTTCAGTAACTTTTACGTGCAATTACATTTGCAATACTAGAAAAATATCAGTATGTGTAATACGAAAAATCTTTTTTAAATCCACAGGCAACCTCTGCATGATCACTGGAGGTAGAAATTTGGGACGTGTCGGCACCGTTGTTAACCGTGAGCGTCACCCCGGTTCTTTCGATATTGTGCACATTAAGGATTCGCAGGGCCATGTGTTCGCCACTCGTTTGACCAACGTTTTCATCATTGGCAAAGGCAACAAGCCTTACATCTCCCTGCCTAAGGGTAAGGGTGTTAAGCTGAGCATCTCGGAGGAACGCGACAAGCGTTTGGCCGCCAAGACCCACTAAGTAATATGCCAGCCGGACAGCATCAGCAGATTAAGGGACAAGAGTAAATAGGATTTTTACTTTTTAGCATAACTCTGTACGTTACAGCTACGGAATTACAAAACAACGTAAAAAAAAGTATTTTATGTCTTTTTTTATACCTTATATATTCAATGGAAAATCCATAAGATATTCCAATGTACATTTATTTAACAAATTTTAACTAGCCATTATCGAGATTCGTGGATGTCTTTATTCTTTATGATAGGTCTGAGTATATATAGAGAAAGCATCTTGGAACACTGTTAGGGTAGACAATCGAAAATCCATTGCAATAATTTGGTAATTCATGGCATACGAAGGAACATTTGTCGCGTGCGATGTTTCGCGCCCAAAATTATGTACGGTTCATTGACGACTAATTCTATTCGTTTATACACCGATAAATAGATTTAAAAATATCGGATTTATCGATTGCGGCTGTCAATATATACTTACAAGTGGAAGCCTTTTTTGCTGCTGGTACCCACAGGCAAAGGAAAACCATTGTGTTTTTTATGTTTACTCAATATATACACACACACTCGATCCCCCATGTTTGAATGCCTGTTGTTCATATGTTGATTTGTTCATGTGATTAATTTGTTCTGCTCCAGCTTGGTGGCACTGCCGCTGCAAATAGTCGTGTCTCAGAACCCAAATAGTACGAACCTCCCATAGTACAGCAGTAGAAAGGCAATTATGGTGCAGGAATTGATGAATCCAACTGGCAGCACGCGTCGCAATTATGGAACCACATATACTAACAGATTTGAGGCTGCCTCGAGTGGAAATTCCGAATTCAGTTCCACAGAATTTGAATCGCTTAGCGAGGATATTGGGCATAATATCACAACAATAAAGTCGAGCACCAAACAGTTGGAGCAACAACTGAAATTTGTTGGTTCAAAAAACGATTCCTCGGCATTGCGGGAGAGAATCCATAACATTAATAGAAAAAGCAATGTGATAGTCGAGTTCACCAGTCAGAATTTAAAGCGACTGCAAGAAATTGCGCGTTTTGGCGATCGCCAGCAGAAACTGCGGCAGAATAAGCTCACCGAAGAATTTCAGACCGTTGTTCAGAATTACTCAAAACAACAGCAGTGCATATCGCAGGCCACTCGA
This sequence comes from Drosophila pseudotalamancana, assembly GCA_037075185.1. Classification (NCBI taxonomy): domain Eukaryota; kingdom Metazoa; phylum Arthropoda; class Insecta; order Diptera; family Drosophilidae; genus Drosophila; species Drosophila pseudotalamancana. The sequence goes on along the minus strand of JBAMCK010000606.1, from coordinate 214,310 downwards.
CAGAGCTTTCGATTGGCCGCCGTCGCCGCCACCGCCACCGCTGAGCGTGAATATGAAACGTCCGATGAAACGCAGATACTCCTGCAGAGACAAGAACAAGCTGCCATAGAGAGACAACATAATATGCTGCTCGAACGTCAGCGACAGGTCGAACAAATCGAGGCCGATGTAGTCGATGTGCATATCATTATGAACAAGCTTAGTAGTTTGGTCGGGGAGCAGCGAACAGTAGTGGGTAAGTACTTATTATCATTACAGATATTTTATGAAGATGACCGATATTCTTTAAATTCCAATATTTATTGTGAACAATTTAAAAACATTCGATAAAGCTTGTGTTATGATTTTGTATGTGGCAGCTGATCGATCAGCTGTCGATAATGTTGCCGAAATTAAGCACAGATAATTTTGGGTGAATACCATTAATGAATTTGAGTCAATGTTCACTGCTGGTATGCATGAGATGTAGTCGGTGAAGAGGAGTCTCTATTAGACAACTCGTAGGTTGCACTAAAAACAATTACTATATTGAAATGTTTCTGCGGCTTAAATAATTTTTGGTAATTAAAAAGCATTGGAATACCATTGAATGCAAGTTCCGCGCGCCAAATTCTTTTTTCAACGTTCAGTGCTGATTAATTCAGTCCGTTAATAGGGCTGCAATGCGTCGATAAATTGCTAAGGGGTGTCGAATCTATCGATTGCATGTATTGTCTGTGTGTAATGCAGTGAAAGGCTTGCGCACTGGGCAAATTAGTTAAAAAGAAACTGGAAATCAACTCGCCCACTGAAGTAAATCCTAGGTAATTTATACTTATAATTGGAAGCCATATATCTGCTGGCACTTACAGGCAAAGGCGAACGATTTTCATGTGTGTAATCTGCTTGTGTGAATATTTGCGGTGGTATGTGCTCAAATATATACACATTCACAAACACACAAACCCACACACACACCAGCCCGCATATATACCCACATGCATGTTTGTATGCCTGTTGGTCATATGTTAGCATGTCTGATAAACTCTGTTGAAGTGAATCATTTGTTTAGCTCCAGCTCGAGTTTGTTTGTTTGTGTAATTCGAAGCGCATTAGTTTGTAGATAGTTGCGGCATTTGTCTCTTCACAAAGCTAAAGTCGAGCACTCTACATTCGCAGACAGTCGCGTCATAGAACCCAACGAGTACGCACCACCCACAAAAAAAAAAAATAACTAAAAATCGAAGAGACGCCAAAGACAGAATTATACTCGACTATTGAAGCCATCGTACCGTGAACTAGAGGTGATCAGACACACATACACAGACGCACATACATAAACAAATATCGCCATAGACATAGTACAACAGTGACCAGGCCCAATTATTATGGCGCAGGCATTGAACAATCCAACGGGCAGCACGCATCGCGATTATGGAGCTACGTCCAGTGCAACACCTGAGGTTAGATTTGCCGCTGCCTCCAGTGGCAATTCCGGATTCAGTCCCACAGAGTTTGTATCGCTTAGCGAGGATATTGGTGACAATATCACAACTATAAAGTCCAGCACCAAGCAGTTGGAGAAGCAACTGAAATTGATTGGCACTTCAAAGGATTCCTCGGCATTGCGGGATAAAATCCATAGCATTAATACAAAGAGCAATGCACGCGTTGAGATCATCAGCCAAGATTTGCAGCGACTGCAGGCAGTGGTGCGTTATGGCGATCGAGAGCAGAAGCTGCGACTGGACAAGCTCACCGGAGAATTTCAGGCGATTGTTCAGAATTACTCAATACAGCAGAAACGCATATCGGAGGCCACTCGACAAAGCTTCCAAGTGGCCGCCGCCGCTGAGCGTGATTCTGAAATGTCCGCCAGAACGGAGCTGCTCCAGCAGCAGCGACAGGAACAAGCCGGCCTGGAGCGACAACATGATATGTTGGTCGAGCGTCAGCGACAAGTCGAACAAATCGAGGCCGACATACTCGATGTGAATGTTATTATGAACAAGCTAAGTACTTTGGTCGAGGAGCAGCGAACAGCGGTGGGTAAGTACTTGTTCGCATTATAGATCCATTATGAAGATTTGCCAAAGTTGCAATTTTGGAAATAACGATATTAATGAAAATTCAAATTCGACTGTTTCTTGCCAGAAGTTCGAATTAGTTCGATAACAATTTTGTTTTGAGTTTTTGTGTGGCAGCTGATCGAACAGCTGTCGATAATGTTGCCGAAATGAGGTACAAATATTCTTTTGGGAATACCATTAATGTATTGAGTCATCGTAAATGCATATGTATTTCAATTATCAAAACAAAGCAGCCCTTTCATTAAAAATATATATATTTATATGTGATATCGCTCCACATTACAGATAACGTGGAAACCCTTGTCGAACATGCGGCCGCAGACGTGGAGGAGGGCCGCACTCAGCTTCAAAAGGCGGCAGCTAGTCGAAATAGCCACCGCCGTAAGATATTGATACTTTTAGTGATTGCTGTGATAATAGGATTAATAGTAACTGGCATTATAGTCGCTAAATTGAGTTAATTGTTTTATATACATGTACACACATCTACATACACATAAAATAATTAAAGTTTTGTAAAACTATTTTTATAAAAAATAAGGCATTAATCACAAAGTGAGTAAAAGGCAAACCCTCAAAAATTAACAAAACGAGTTTAATATTGGATGCGTTGTAGATCTTAGTTATGTGTATGAAAAATAAAATTATTATTAATAAAAATATATGTAAAAGTGAAGAAACCATTTCAAATTAAAAATATTTCACGCTTTTAATGTTTAGAAATTTGTACCTTTTAATTTATAATAATAATTTGAATTATAATTTAATGTACAAATTATTTAATCTTTTGTTCACTTAGGCGACCAAATAATCTTCTTTTTGAATGAACCCAGTTTATTGCTATCCATTTAATTGGTTAAGGTATTAAAAAATACTTTCATATAATCTGATTGAATTTGATGTACTAACTAGAATTTTTCGAAATTAAAACGATTTTTGTAGCAGATTTTATGAATTTCAATAACAGATACAATAACATACTCATTTCTGCGTTAACAGTGAGTTACAGCCGTATCGAAATATCAACCGACCACCACAAGTTATCGGCCATCAGCTGTAGCGACTTTTCCAACACGTGTTTTGTTTGGGACTTAATAGACTAGTTTACATCGCAATAAATTTTAATATAAAAATGCCACAGGGTAAATTCAAAAAGGCAAAGTTGCCTGCGTCCATACAAAACAAGAAGAAGCAGCAGAAACAACAAGCCTTCACGCGTAGATCAAGTGAGTTGTCCGCCTAAGCAACAGGTTGCAATCATTTACCAACATTTGCCGCTTTTATTTTCAGACGCTCCCATTCAAGCCAAGAAGGGCAAATTTAATGAGACGCAAAAAATAAAGGCAGTCATCTCAAAATCGGTCAACAAAAGCGTCGAAAGCGAACTGCGCTCGCGTGCACATGAAGGATACATTCAGCTAAGCAAAGCCCAAGAAGCGGTCGCTAAACATCATTCATCGCAGGCTGCAGCAGCAGCAAGCAAAGCTATGGAATAGTCTTGTAAGCCATTAGGTTTGTCTCACTGTTATTTAGTCTAAGAGAATGCACTGTATTACCGCAGATTGTTCTTTTTATTTAAGGATATATAACGTGACTGATGACCCTGTTAACTAATTGCCCAGCTGGTCTCTCAGCCTTAAAGAGAGGTGTGTCTATTGGTTGCAGGCAATAAATATATTGGATCAGCCGGAACTACTATAACGTATAATTGTCATTGACAACATTTTGTATAAAAGTACCTCTAAGCTAATCTTTAGCTTGTTAGGAATAGTCAATATTTCCCGTTTTATGGCAACAAGATTTGTCTTGCCTGACATTGTTGGAATAATTTTGTTGTAAGCGAATAAATATGTGAGATAAAAATATGGTCTGTTGATCTACTATATTATGAAACTGTTACAAGAGCCATCGCCAACACTTTGTATAAAAATAGTTATAGGATTGTCAACAATTCCTATATATCCTGTATTATGATTTGTGAGCTAAAAAGTTGGGCTTTTGGATGCATGATATAAGTAGTAAATTATTATATTATGATATACTAATGTTCAGTTTGTAAAGAATAGTGATGTATGGGTTGAATTGTATGCCATAGACCCAATAATTTTATACAATTTTCTATAATTCTACAATGGGTCCAAAATGCAGGAAGGAATTCAGTGGACAACGCATCAAACTCGATTGCAAGCGGCGAGTGGAGTTGTAATTGCACGCCGAGTGCAGTTCATTTGCATGCTGTTGAATATGCAAGGAACACTTCAATTCTCGCAGCATAAAACTAAAAACGTAAAACGTTCCAAACCCGTCGCATCCAAAAGTGGGCAACACCTGGTCCACACCTGGACGACAAGCTCATTTGCATGCGATTGACAGCGGGTGGGGGGAATGCAAAAGGGACGGGAATCAAAGTGCAATACGAATCAGCATAGAAAAACAAAGGCAACAACCAATTGACAGCGGATTTTTGTGTTATTCCATGCGGGGAGGGGGAGAGGTGGGAGGGCTAATTAAAAGCGCATCAAAAGCGACAAATTTGCATAGCAAACGAAACGAAACGTTGCAAAAATTAAATAAAAATTGTTAGTTTCACATTTTTCATTTGCAATTTTCAACTTGCCATTTGCCATGTGCCATTTTCCATTTTTACTTTTCACTTTTTATTCATGCCAATGCCGAAAAACTTTTCTGATGAGCCAAATGGGCGTGGCATTTGTTGAAGCAACACGCCCAATAAATGTCAGCAGAGCAGAAAAAGTTTGTTGCCAAACTATTTTTATAATTAAACAAACACAAACTAATTGCGATAAGTAGCAAAATGACTTGGCAATTTGTGAGCCTTCTACCTTCTCCTCAGGGCCATAAATTATCCAAATGTCAATGTTGCATGTTGCTTTTACCTTTGGATTTTTTTGATTACTGACCACCTCGTCTCCCGCCCTTTTGTTATCCGAAATGTGTTGTAAAGGAAACATTTCCTGCCTGTCAACGAAAGCTTGACCAAATACTTTATACATTAATTATCACATGGATAAGATTTTTACTTATTTATAAGTAGAATTAACAAAATGTTATGCAAGCACTACTATATTATATATACGAATATTCAGTTTCTTCAAACAGATAGGGGGATACAAAATATGATTGCAAGCAAAATTAATCAATACAAATAATGGTTTAAAAAAATAATGATTGTGACAATATTTAAAAATATCTGAAATTTTAAAAATATCTGTATTATAAGTTTTTTTTAAGATGCAGTATAAATGTTATAAAATAATATTGTATAACATATCTTCCGGGCTAAAGTGATATATACAAAGTTTCAGTATAGAAGCTTTTTTTTTGTTATTAATTATTTGAACCCATAAATTATTTATTATATGATCCTGCTCTAGGCAAAACTATTGTTTGACCTGGAATGAAAATTATATAGAAAGGACGCAATAAAAACTGAACAAATATCTGATATGTATATGCTTTACTCACGCAGTCAGGCTTCAACTCTCTTAGCTCCTCTCTTAAATACGAAAATTGCGGAGAAAGGTAGCCATACATATAAAAAAAAAATATTTTTTCTTTATAGGAACCAATAGGTAAATCTGAACCGAATATTTTTGATTAGCTGTCACCTATTTAAAGAGCGAAAAGGATTAAAATGATGGAAGCTGCATTCGGGTGTCTGTTTGATTGATTTATCTCACAGGGCTTAAGGTTTGCACTGGAATATAATAGGACACCCACACAGCTGTGAACCAGCGTTTGTCACACATCCGCACAAAGGACAATGGACAAAGGATAATGAGCATTACAAAAGCGGAAATCGCACGACCAAACATCCTTTACATGTTTTTCCATTTAAAGCATATTTGGCCGGCTACGCTTGATGCCCAAAAAAAAAAAAAAGAAAGAAGATGAAAATGTATTGAAGTAACGAATGGGACAAAAAACTATTTAAATATCGACGTGTGGCCATTGTCCACACCGTCCAGACTGGAATGTCCAGCCGGGCCTACCTGCGGCTTCCTCATTGTGTGCGATTCTCGCATGTAAATTTGTCCAACTGGATGCAAAGACAAACACTTGAAACGTTGAAAGGACAAACGGCCACGGCTGCTGGCCACCTGCGCCATTTATTATTACTATATATATATATATATATATACATATATATGTTTAATACTTTTTTTGCATACAATCGCGACTGGGTTAAGAGACATGTGTGTAAATTTTGATTTATTCAACAAAGGCGATGCCAAACGCAAAGGCAAAGGCAAAGGCAAAGGCTTTTATATGCAATTTTTTTGTTATATTTTTTTTATTTGTTGGTGAAGGCCAACATTATATTAGGTAGTATTTTAAGCTAATGCGTGGCATTAAAAGAAGCTGCCAAGCGTGAAAGTAAAATAATTCAATGTTAGACTTCAAGAATTTGCCATACAACAATAAAAGCAAATATATATATGTATATATACAAAATATATAAGCAAATGTTGTCAAGTAAAATAAGTAAGAAAACTCTCTTAGGGTGCGTCAGACTAGGAGATACCCTGTACCAGTGCTGCTTGCATTCGAAAAATTGTTGACTGCGGCATTTAATTATCGCACGCACACATTCACACACACATGCATACAAGCTGATTGCTATAAAATTTGCTGTAACTTTGTTATTTATAACTTGACGAATTTTTAAATTAAATTAATTATTAATTAAATATGAGTTCCTATCAATTTTTTGTGAATTGGGAACATATCCAAAATCTGAAATTATCAAAATTTGTGTTTTCTTTAAACAAATATCTGTATATATACCAAGTAAGACAATGCTAGCTCTTAAGAAAACTGCACTATGCTTAAAAATAATAATATAATAACAATAATTTAAACATGTTATCGATAACAAGCTAACTTATAAAGTTAAAAATAATATTTTAAAATAAATAAATTACTCTACGTGTCGATCTCAGAAGCTATAATAGATACAGTATTATAGCTTCTGAGATCGACACGTTCATACATATGGACTGATATGGCTAAATCACTCGAAAATATATATCTAATGAGGTGAGCAATGCCTCCTTCTAAATTTTTACAAAATCAATATACCCTGTTTACACATTTTCAGAGTATAAAAATACACTTCGATTGCAGAGTTAGGCTTGTGTTTGGTTAAGGAAATCGGCTTATAAAGTGCATATATATAAAAACATGGTTTTTAAGCAGGATTTTTATATACTTATGCATATGTATTTTGGATCTATATTAATATGTATCTGAAAATATATAATTATGCAGTTTGACCTTTTATGACGTTCTGCTTCAGTTTAAATTGCCTACATACCTTTTTATAGCCTTCCTTAACAATGTATTTGGTCTGTAAAAGGTATTAAATACTTACGCGTAGCGGGTTCAAAAATTGTGCTACGTATATGTTTTATGTGGCGCAACGGCGTTGATATCAAATTGTATCTACAACTTCAATTTAATTATAAGCCGCGCACGGCTCATCAAATTTGCCGGAGCAACCGTTGCAGGTGCAAATGTAGAACTGTCCGACACGACAGACAGTCGACAGTCGATCGAGACAGTCGACAGTCGCCAGTCGACAGTCGCCAGTCCTGTCCGATTCCAGCACATTTTCGGTTCCACATTATTATTATCCACGCTTCGGTCCGGCCCGATTCTCCGTTCCCCATTCCCAGTTCTCCATTCCCGTTGGTCGTTCTCACTCATTGAACCGGCGAACCGCATCGCAATTCATTTGCAAAGCGTATCCAAAAATGTTGATGGGATTATTATATGTTGCTCTTGAATGTTGAACTGCAGGTGGAATCTCAATATACCTGTCTACCTGTGCGTGTGTGTGTGCGCAGGTCTTTATCTTTTTAATGTCGTGGATTGCTTTGTGTTTTGCTTAAAGCATTAATTTATGTTTTAAAAGTTAGAAATCCGTGTGGACAGGTGAATATTGAAGCTGCCCCTGCGTATTGAATACATTCACACATATACATATACATATACATATACATATATAAATACATATACATATATAGACATATCTGGGGTAGTCATGCCATAAATATATAATTTGGTATTGCCAGTGAAATTGTTGATTATGTATGGAGATGATAATTTAAAGGACAGGTGAGGCCAGTTTAATGAGCATTACACCTGGGAATTTTTTAAAGCGCTCATGTGGGAAACTTTATACTTCTACGAAAAAAAAAGAACTTATCTAGATTACGTTAGTTTATAAATGTAATAATTAAACAAATTCGATTTGATTGCAAAAATCAGAAAAGGAAACGATTACTAAAAGATAAGTTAAAGAGCTGACATCAATTTTTCAGCTTCCGCCGGCTGTGAATTTCTACTAAAATCGGAAATAAAATACAACAAAAAAAAATCTGCTGCACCGGATGTAAATGGAGTCCAGCTGCATGCCAAAATGCAATTGTCATCAATATGGCAGCAACAACAACAACAACAACAACAACAATGGCAAGGACTACAAAGCCAATTCATAAAACAAAGGCAACCGACAACAACAACAACAACAACCAAAGGCAAAAAGCGAATTTCAATAACGGATGTAAATAAACCGCATGAGATCGATTACATCCCCAGCGTGCAGGACTTCTGTCTCCTCCCCCTCCCTTCCTCCCTCACGAATCTTTTTGTCTCACTCTTGCTCTCCGCTCACCTGCCTGTCGTCAGGATAACAGATGTGCACAGGTACAGCACACAGCATTTTTATCTGCTATGCAAAAATATCAGTTAACTGCATAAATAGAGAGCTACAAAAAATGCATTTAAGCAAGAATTTACCATAAATCTGACACTGTTGAGACTGTGAAATACCCTGTACATAATTTAATAAATTAGTAGGGACGAAAGGTGACTCTGTTTTGACTATTAAATACCTATATATTAACTGTATATGGTAGAGACCTGACAGACACAGTTTTGACTATCAAATACCCTTTAAATATTCCATATGTTTCGAGGGCCAAAGGTGGGACTGTTTTGGCTATGAAATACTCTATGAATTTCCTATTTATGCTTAAGACCTGAAAGACACACTGTTTTGATTGTGAAATACCCTGTAATTTTATAAAAAAATTTGTATTTAGTTTAAGATAGTTTGTCAAATAAGCCACAATTAAATATAAATTAATTATATATAAAAAAAAAAACAAATAAAAATATCTTTTAATATCAAATAAATGAAAATATAATATACAAAATATTGCAAACAAATGGGTACTCAATTACTTCAAAAGAAGTTCAATAAGACTTACAAATCAGCATACCCGCTATCGGCAAGCGAATAAAAATGTAAAGGGTATATAAATATAAAATAAATAAAGGGAATACATTAAATTATATAAATTAATCAAAAAGAGCGCAAACAAGATTTAAAAATCTCCTCTGTTATCGGCAAATACAACATAAATTAATTAAATTAACTAATAAATTTTAACAAGATAAAAAAGAATACAAATAAACAAGACTTTAAAATCAGCACACCCGTTGTAATGTTTCCTTTAAGGGGTATTAACAGCTGTTCACCAAAAAACAAAAAAAAAAACCGCGCCTGTTGCTTACAAAAAAGTGCCAAGTTAAAATTTATTTAAGCCGCAGATACTTTTTGCGTAAAAAACGCAGCAGCCGCAGGCGCAGAGGCCAATCGTTAAAGCACGACAACAACAACAACAACAAGAGCAACAACAACAACGGCAAGAAAAGCTCATTAAGGTATTGCACCAGGTGCAACTGGCAGACGATGCTTAAACTAAAATTGAAATCGAAAACTGGTCCTGGACTCTACGGCTGTTACGGAAATGGAGCTCGGGGGCGATATTGTGGATAAATATAATAAAGATCAAACTGCGGGCCACCATAAATGTGTTGATATTATTACGGTAAACAGGCTGATGCATTTTAAATTGAATTTAAGATCACGGCACTCTCTCTAATTGGGCCCATAATGCGGGACTGATGGCTTATTGAAAAGCCATCAATCGAATGGGTAAAAGTTTGCAGAGCGTTTATTTTAATACGCTTTCCAGGTGATGTGACCCAATTTTGATTTTTGCTTTTCCAGCTGGCCAAATATTGTATAGGGCCCCATTCCTTGGAACAATAATAATACAAAAGTCAAAGTCGGCCAGCCTCATCGTAAACCTATTAAGTCTCAAGGTGCGAAGAGAAGGTGAATGCCGACAAAGAGAGCTCACCGAACGCCTACAGATGCACAATGCCTCAATAGAAACAAAACCAAATTGTGTTCCACATTAATCATGTAGCTGGAATACCCCTACTATGAATATATATACATATATGTATGTTCAAGGCTGCAAATGTCGCCAATGCTTTAATAAAGTAAGCCATGCGAATGCTTTATGGCTTGCAGCTGAAAATGAAACACAGAATCCTTGTGGTCAAGATTGGGAAACAATGGTCGAGTATTGTGGACTGAGGACGAAGGGTCGAGGGTCGAGGGTCGAGGGTTGAGAGCAAAAGTCATTTGAGATTCGTTAAAGAAAAATTAAACGACGTTTTGTGGAGCAATTACCAGGTGTAAAAGTGCTCAAGGGCGTGGACTAATTGTTCGTCTCGGTCCAACTTGCGAAATGCCGCATGCAGGCACACACACATACACAGTCTACCTCTCTCTCTTTCTCTCTCTCTCTCTCTCTCTGGTTCCCAGTTTTGCAGTTCCTCGTAATCAAATGCAACGCAGTAATTTTTGGCCTCCTTTGTCCGTTGTTGTCCAATTGTTTGGCCACCTTTGTCGGAAGTTTTATTTGAAAAGCATCGAACAGAGCTATTGAGGATCTTTGTTCCCGATTCGTAGGACCGGCTTCTATGTATTGTCATTTGTGCGACGCTATTGAAGCGTTATTAATGTCGGTCCACCAATGGCCAAAATTTGCCTCTAACTACTGTGCCGCTTAATTTTTCCGTTTGACTCTGATTTGACAGCTGAAAATACGCGGAAATCTGTGCAGGGCCGAAGATTTATTGGTTTACATTAATATTTCCATATAAAATATCGAAAAAGTCAGCTGGAATCGAATACCAGATTGGAACTTGTGGTATTTAAATCGATAGATGGCATTATCTCTAATCTTGTCTCTTTTTTAATGATAACCTTCTTATAAATGATACGTTATTTATATAAACTATACTTCAGTATAAGACCTGTTCGTGAAATACCTTAAGGAATTTCGACTTATAACTAGCATATCTATTTTTATATTTTAATGATAATAATTTATGATATAAAGTAAATAATAAATAAATACTTATGTATCTTAAATTATTAAAGAATTGTCTGCTCTTTGATAACATAAAATGGGTCTGATTTATTTTTAAGTTCTTGATATATTCGATAGTCTTGTTTAAATTTAAGTTATTGACAGAAGTTTTAAAATATTTTGATATTTAAGATATTAAAATTAATATATAGAATTATATTTAAGAGAATCCAAATTTTATAAATATTTTATTTTTAAAGGATATGTTGTTAAAAGTTACTGTTGCTGATCTTATAAAGCAAATATATATGTACAATTCATATTAGCATAATCAATCCAGCATAGACTGTCTGCACATCAGGTTTCAACTTAATATCTTTCGATCTATCTATATTTTCATATTCTATTCTTAAATTTTCTATATGTCCTTCTTTCTATCTCTCGATATTTCTATCTTTTTATCTGTCTGTATTTTCAGTAGTTTATCTTTCGATCTTTCTATATCCCTATCTTCTATCTGTTGATTTGTCTTTCTTTCTATCTTACTATCTCAGGGACTTGAAAAACTTATATGTAGATATGTTCATTAAAAGAAAGAATCCATAGATCAACCCATTTATCCGATACCGGATTATAGAAGTTACTTTTTATATTGCTCTCGACTAGAATAATAGTGGAAAACTTTTGGTTAGCTGCATTAACGGCACTTTACAGTTTATCTGCTATTCATACTATTTACCTTTTCACCTGCAATCAAGCTTGTCCTTTGTCGCTTATTATGTTTGCAAATGATTTCTAGGCTTAGGTTTGATGCTTGCATGCACTCAATTTACTTTTTGCCTTTGGCTTTACCTTTACCTTTACCTTTACCTTTACCTTTACCTTTACATTTACATTTTGAGGACGATATCGATGGATCGTTTATAATCGGTTTAACTTATCGGGAATCCATCAAACCAAGAGGTTGCTTTATGCATTGCAAATGCAAAACACTTAACTTGGCCCAGAGCAGCGACTATTAGGAACAACCGCTATCTATCAGCCACATCGGCAACCAGCTGGGAGCCAACTATGGGCCATATCCGAAACTAAGTGTTGGGTTCTTCCACCACTTCCTTTGCATTGTGGTCGGGTCCGGAATGTATTCAATATCTACTTCTTTCTTGTTTTTTTTTTTTTTTTTTTTCATTATTTGGCAAGCGTCTCATGTGACATAGCAGAGGAAGTAGGTGTATATGTTGTGGTTGATTCAGGCTGCCAGCCAAGCATATACACACTATATACACAGGTTACCTGTATTTTGGAGTGGGAGGAAGAGCTAAGGGATGCTGCTACCCCTGGCGGTAAGCGGATACGAACACATTGGAAGCGCGCAATTTTGGCATTAGTCTAAAATGCGGTCTGGCATTTAATTTCTATTTCAACATTGCATTGAAATTCGAGCGCTTACCACAGGTGTGCAGACCAACGGGGAATTGAGAAGTGGGAACTGGGAACTGGGAACTGGGAGCTGGGAGCAGGTCTCACTCTACATACATGGTTGTGTTTGCTCTTTGGCCACGCTATTCACTTATGTGTATTTAACGTTAGTCCATCGCTTATATATTTATATGGCCTTTGAGAATTTCAGCTCAAATTGTGCGTGTGCTCGGCAGTTGACAGGTGAGGGCTCGGCGACTTACCTGTGGGCCGCTCTTGGCGCTCCTTAAAATGTCAAATGGTCTGTCTGCCTGGCAAAGGGGAGCGTCGCATGTGGCGCTCGCTTCTGCTAATGGAAATTGTGTGGCAAGCAACTGACGCACGACGTTGACTTCCTGCCGTGTAACTGTAAATTTATGCTAAAAAGCTGTTACCTGCGGCTGCAAATTCATCGCTGATACACTCGTATATCAGACATTTTGGATGCCTTTTGGCTTCTGCTTCTATTTGTGTGAAAAACAACATTTTTCTTCTTATTTCACTCGAGCCACATGCAATTTTCGCACAGTTTTCAATTGCGGCTGCGGGTATAATTGCTATGTGAAAATGATTGCGACTTCAAAGGAATTTCCCTTAATTTATGCAATCGTAATTTGTTAATTTCAAATTTTCTTTATGAATACTTTAGTTAAAAAAAACCCGTTAGGCTTTTGCCAGCTCTCAAATATTTATAAGCAACTGCTTTGGCAATAAATATTTGCTGATCTGTATGCGAATGCAAATGGGGTATATTTGTTTTTAATTTATTATTTTTTTGATATAGTTGGATAAGTCGTTTATAGATGATGTTTATATATATCATATATTTGAAAGGCTTAGAGCAATATCTTTGCTATTTCAATCAGATAAAATTTCAGTTTTGAATTATATAAAATAGGTCTGAAATCAAAGGTCAATAAAATGTTTTAAGTATACTAAAGTTTATATATTCAGATAATATTTTATATATTTGATAGGGCTATAAAATGTATCTTTTTATGTGAGCCAAGGGAAATTTCTTTTACAAATCAAATGACATTAAAATGTTTTAAGTGTATTAAAGTTTCGTCTTGGCCTGTTTTATTTATTTATTTTTTTTGGTTGGTGAATCGCAGCTCGTGTGCTTCGTGCGTCCTTTGCTGTTGGCCTGCGGCACGTGGCATGTTCCCTGCTTCAAGTTCACACTTAACAAACAACTGTACCGAATGTAAAGGCTGCCCTTTAACCTACGGACTACAGACTACGGACTACGGACTATGGGCTATGGGTTATGGGTTATGGTTGGGGCAATGGTTGGCGGTTGTTTGCTTTTTGTCTGCTTTAGTCTCCATCGCATAATTTTTCACTTGTATCCTTTTGTGTATGTCTGTTTTCCTTGGTGTTGCACACATGCAAAGCACAGGGCTTTTATAATTTTATATGTGTGTGTGTTTTTTTTTTTTTTCTTGTTCTTTGTACACACCCACACATGGATTTTTCCATTTCCATCTTTAACTGTGCGTATGTGTGTGTGAGTGCGATTGTTGATAAATTTGCTTAGATTATTATCCTTATGCGGTTTGCTTTCTGGTGTTATCTTTGGCTGTAATTAGTCTCGAGCTTGTTTGCGCCGCATTTACACAAAATGCTTTTTACGGCGCCACGCACGCACAGGACTAGATAGTCCTGAAACCTGAAAACAGGACGTCAGACGCTTCTGTCTGATAATGTACAATAGAGCCGAGCATACATTTATTTCTTGTTGGACTCTCAGGCAAGTCCTGTGTGGTCCTGTGTGGGGCCTCAACAAATTGCTTTTCATGTGAGAATTGTTTGGCCCGCCTTCTTGATTGAAAGTTGTGCTGGAAGACTGAGCTGTAAATGTTAAACACTGAACTAGATTTGGACATGTTTACTATTTAAGTTTGCTCTATGATGAGCTTGTGATGTTTAGAATTTTTGTAGGATACCTAAAGATTAGGTTAACACAGACAGCGCTTTAATAAGGTTTATTCTATGCTTAGGGAATATCTTTAGGTGTTTTTATCAGATGATAAGGAATTCTTGTTATGTTATCACAATTATTTTTAGATTGAAAGATACATTTTGTAAATGTCTAAAACTAAACTTTTTACTATTAAAGAACAAGAGTTTAGGCTAAGAGTTTGCTATAATTTAGAATTATCTAACATTTAATGTATTAAAATAAGGTCCATCCCATTTTTAAGGAACTTATGAATTTGAATATATGTGTCCTAAATATACTATAAAATAAATTCTAGTTCAAAAACTACTTCTAAGTTTTAAAAACTATACTAGTTTATGACCTGTTTACTATTAAAATCGAACCTTAATATCAGAGTTTCTTTTATTTTGGATTTGTTCGACAAAGGAAGTCCTTAAATAAGGTCTTAGGTTTTATATTTTCGGGTTTTTTATAATATACCCAAATATTTGCTTAACATATTATGTCTCTATCTATTGTCTATCATTTAAGGAGACAAATAATTGTTTTTACCAGATATAAAGGTAGTTCTGCAAATATACTGTTTATTATGAAGTCCACCCACAAACATATATTTTTGCTCTTAACTATTTCCGCTTTTTCCAAGAACTCGCTTGTCGAAGAACTTGTCATAGATCATTGTTACACCGAATTCGCATTCAAACCTCCAAATATTTGCAATACCGCCTTAAGGTATAATGTCTTAATCTAGGTCTGGGTCTAGTAAACATGTTGCAACATGCCTTAAGACGCTTAAGTCCAGCTCGGTGTGGCTTAGCCATGGGATTAAATTGGATCAAGGAGTTGCCGCAACTGCGCCCTAAAGGCAAAAGGTGAGATTTTCTTGCTAGGGCGTTTTTTTCGGGAATTGATCCTTTTTCCTATGGCTCCTCCTTGTTTGCGATGGGTGTGCACCGCATAATTTTGCACTCAATAGTAAATAGAAACCTCAAGCCATGAAAAGCAAGGCAGGAGAGTTTTTCTTTCTTTTCCTCGGCCGGGCTAAGTTCATCAATCATTTCTTAGCCGGCCGTCAAGGCAGGGAGGCACATTAGCATTTATGAAGTTAGACCGGTAAATTTTTACTACTTCTTCTTATACCCTGCACATATTCAAAATGGCTAAGCAGGGTATATTGGTTATGCGTTATAAATACAGACAGAGGGACTGTTATCTGGTATAAAAGGAAGCATTAATATTATTGATCGGAAATTACAGACGATTTAGGCCCTTCGTATCGTTCGTCTGTATGTCCGCTTGTATGAACGCGTCGATCTCAGAAGTTAGAAGAACTAGAGACTTGAAGTTTTATATGTAAATTTTCGTATAGCACGCGTAGATCGAATTTGTTTCTAATAACCGATAACTCTATCCGTTTGCTTTTTATCGATAACAAGCGTTAGTTATTTAAATATAGTTCGCCTAAAAAGTATAAATAGCTAGAGTTACCGAATTTACTACATATAAAATCCCTTTAAAAAAAAAATTTTTTTTATAAAGATAGAAAGTTGCGTTTCGGAAGGGATACACATTTGGCACTATGTTTTTTTTTTTAATATACATTAAAATTGAATAAAGTTCTGTAAACAACAGGCAACATTATCTAATCAGAAGCAAGGAGTTTAGGGTATCTCCTAGTCGAGCGCACTCGAGTTTTCTTACTTGTGTTTCCGTTTTTTTTTGGTAGTCTTTGGGCAACAAAAGGCTCATTCAATGTTCGCCTGTCTGGGTGACTTTAATAAGATTTTCATAATTTCATGCGCTTGTGCATATTTGGAGTCAATTAATGTCAAATGTAGTTTCGAAGCGGTGCAATCGATCAAATTATAAATGCAGCGCTTGGGAGGCGGCAAAATGTCTGCGAAGGGGGTTTCGTTGATGCAATGAAATTATGGGCCAGTTATTATCTATGTATGTATATGTATGCTCCCTATATGAATATGAATGATGATGACTTGGGCCAACGTTATGCGACCTTTTCCACTGCCTTCTCTGCATTAATATGCAATGGAAACGATGAATTTTGATGGGTGTTGATGTTAGCGATAAGGTGAATGCTTTGTGGGAACGCAGTGACAACAGCTAATGATTAGAGACTGCTGCATTTCTCAGCCATTCGATATGCTCATGGTCATAGTTAAGATTCTTGGATAAGAACTTTGGAAACAAGTCAGTCAAATGAAACTAATCGAAAGGTGCATGGGAGAAAAATTTGTCGGTTGGTTCTGATGAATAAGAATGTTTTTAGAATGGAAATCTATATTATAATTAATTATTTAAAACCATTTAATTTAAATATAAATATATACATATATACAGATATATTTCTGCTGTGCAGATAAATATTTAAGCCTTGGTCTAAAAAAATTGAATGTTATTTAATAATAATGATTATTAATTTATATTTGCAGTTCGAAGTTTTTTTTTCTTCTTTTGGTTGGCGAATTCGTTAATTAAATCGTGTACAAAAACATTTCATTAACTAAATTAAAATTAAGCAGGATAACCCGCAAACATTTAAATGGATTTTATTGGCATGTTGTGTGTTTTATATTAAAAGCGGCATTTTAAATACCATTTCATTTAATGCACTTAATCCAATTGTTGGGGTGTGTAAAAACGTCACGATATCAACTTAAATAATAAAAATAATAATAATCACCGACATGCTAATTAGTTAATTTATAATTTCATTTAAACTGCTCAATTGCGAATTCAATTAATGTCAAACCGGATTAAGCTCTAATTTAATAACTGACCAAAGCAATTGTTGCAACAAAATGTAGTTCAACAAACAAATCCGTTTCATAATAAACACTCAGAAATGGAATGGAGCAGCTAATGCACTTCATCCTGCGCTGATTTATGTCACAGACTGCAGACAACTGTTCCAGGATATTGAGTTCTACACATGATATGTGGGTATACGGTTTCCTAGAGGCAGACCAACATTTGTTGACACATGCTGAAGAGCTTGGGGTAAACCGCAGCAGCTACAACAGACCCGCTTACAAGTCACAGGAACGCCCACAGATACTTAAAGGAGCTGTCAATTGGCTTGGGTAATGTCAAGGATAATGCATTCTTTAAATGTAATTTATGCCAGACAGAGCTCAAGTGGATATGTTGATCCCTCAGCATCGTCCACGCCTGCGCACAGCTGCGGACGCGTAACCTAAGACATCGCCCGGATTTCCATACTGTGGGCTGTGCCTGTCGGCCACGCTGAATGCCAAGTTAATCATATTGTTGACTGCAACTGCAACTACAACTGCAACTAATTACAAATCAATTTGTTGCAGCCCCAATAAACAAAACCAAGCCAATTCCCCACAGGAAATGGAGGCCACAAACCACCTGCCGTTTTATGTGGTTACCTTTTGGACAAGTCTATTAAAATGTCTCCGTTTGTCGGATTTCCAGTTGAGGCATAATTAAAAACAGCAAATGGAAACTTTGTGTCATAAATCAGCGACTCGACATTGATGTGCAGTCACATAACAAACACATAAACAGTGAAGTGCGACTTTTGTGTACAGCCTTAAGTCCATCCATATCGACGGCATAGACCAAAATAATTTAACACCTGGGGAACACTTGAGAGCCGAGTCGTTGCTTTATTGCTGACAAGTTACCTTTAAGCTTTGAGAATTGAAGTATCTTATGCTATAGAAAACGTTCTTTACTTTCGGAAAGTCTATTTCTAGAAAATAATGAAATGGAAAGAGAATAGCCCTATGTAGTTGATTTGATTGTAATGGTGAAGTTTTTCGGCGAGTTCCACAATTTATAATTTTGGGGATAACATTGAAATAGGACTGTAGAGCCATAAAGCAATATACCTAAGCGGATGACCTCATTTTGAATCTAACTAGTAATTTATAATGCTCAATTGGTAAAATATAAATTTTAGATTCTGTTTCAATTAACATAAGAAATTAGAGCGATAAGAAAGCAATTAAACCATAGCCCTAGAAATCAAAGTGTTAAAACTCGTAATCGTGAATACTCTGGCTAACACAAATTTAAACCTCTATATTCCAACCTGAACAGGATAATGTTACTCATAGCCTTAATTCATAGTCTTAATTCTGAATCTGACTGCAAGAAAACTGACTTAATTTTTAGGAAACCTTTTTTTAACTTGGTTAAATTTGCACTGGAAAATCATTCTATTTTTACGTATGTGAGAAGCATTCATCACAACCTTTCAGCCTTTCATATTATCAGAGCTTACCAAAATGGAGCCTTAGTTGACTAACTTAATCTAAAATATATTAGTTTAAGTCTCCCCCATATACATATATCATATAATATAAAATAAAACGAATATTTAAAATGTAAATCACATGAGGTTTATTTCCAGGTTGTCCTATAGGTATTCGGATGAACTTAACCATAAGATAAATTGAATATCTCAAATAAGAATCACAGATGAGCCAATAGTACCATAACTTAACCTTACCTATCCCAAGCTTAAAAATAATATAAACATATGTATATTTAAGGTTCAAGGTTTGAATTATAGAATAAAATGTATATCTGAAAAATGTACCACAGTAGCTTAGCTGCAACTTCTCATAAAGTAGCCTGCTCAACTTTCAGGTCGAAAATACTTCCCTGGCTTTATTGGCACTTAGGTATTAGAAATCCTTTTCTTCACATTACGACGCAAATAAGTACTTCAGGTCCGCTGCCTGGGCATTGTGCTTGAAGAATTGGAAGCATTTGTCTTCTAATTATGATTTCAATAGGTTTGGCAAAATCAAAGAAGGCGTAATTCGGCTCTCACCCGTCCGTCAAAGAGCGAACAGCGAAGAGCCTCTTATAAACAATACCGGGGACCCCTAAAGGCGGCAAATCAAATCAAAGAAATAACAAACAGCCAAAATAATAATAATAAATAAAAAGAAAAGGAGTACAGGACCAGGAACCGAAACCAAACCAAAAATAAAGTGTATGTATGGACGGCATTGTTGACAGGCTCAGGCCGCAAACAAAAGGAGTTCTCGCTTTTTGTTAGCCCACAAAAAAGGAGCGGAAAAAGCGATCAAAGAGCCACAAAAATAAGAAGAAGAAGAAAATTTGCTCTCAAACAAAACGCGAGGCATCAACACATGTCCCTCTTATAATGATGTGTGTAAGCCTGTGTATGTGTGTGTGTGTGTGTGTGTGTGTGTTTGCGGACTCCCTTTGCGGCCAGCTTAGGACCCTACTCATCGGACTCATCCGCCTTTGTTGCCAGGACGAGGCGGTGTCTTAAGCGCTTTAAGCGAAATTAAAACATTTCACGCAGCAGGCGGCGAGCGACATTTGCTTGCTGCTTGTTATGCAAACATTGCCACAGATTTTCGCATTTATTTCAGCGCGCTACACTGCAAGAAAATGTGCAGAATGTGCAATAGTTGAAGCTTGAAATGTTGTCTTTTCTATGTATTTGTCTACTATATATGTAATGGTTCATTGTTGTGTCTAAGGCCACATATCTATACCCTAGCCTTAGATTCGTACCCGGGTTGTTTAGTTGTGTGACAGAGATAATTAGACACTGCATATTTAATACTTCTTTATTGTTTGATTGATTATCTTAAAAATATTTTTTTATTTAGTTTATATTTTTAGAGAGCTTAAATTTTCTCTGCATTATAAATGCAAAAAATTCAAGAAGTGGAACTTTTAGGATAACAATTAATTATGGGAATATTCGTAGTTGATCTGCAAATTGTTAATATTATATATGATTATATAATGAATCGATATAATTGCTTAAACTTGGCAACTAACGCCAACTTCCTTACCCCAGCCTGAGAAACGAGTCCAAGTATTTGTTGTTCAGATTATTTATTTGTTATTAATGTAATTTGTTTTTAAATATTTCTTATTTATTTTATATTTTAATACACCTTTAGCTATACGATATAAAAGCGAGTTGTTTAAGTTACATAATCCAAGAACGGAAACGTTAAGGAAAGTCTTTATGCTTAGGATTCGCTTCAATCCTACTCTTGCAGCCTTATCAACATCGTATAATTAGGTTTTGAATGCATTCTCCGAGTGCATGGGGAACACTTTAGATTTAGAGCATTACGCTTATCATGTCCAGCATGCTGTGTGCACAGGCAGCCACGTAATGGGCACAGTTATGTTTGCGCGTGCCCAGCTCGGAGGCTTCATAGAGGCTGTCCACGTGCTGGAGTCGGAGCTCGGCGGCGCTTGTTGTTGGCCTGTGAAAGGCGTGAGGCCACTAATTAGATCTGGAGTTTGTGGCGGCCCGGTGGGTCATTGCAATAACTCCGCCCCTCCCCTTACCGCAAACTTACATGAATAGAATTTTGAATATGCTGCCCAATACGCCGTTGTGGTCATCCAGCGGTGCGGCGCTCACCTCGCAGATGGTCCGCAGCAGGCAGGCGGTGCCATTGTGGCCAAACTGACCCAAATAGTTAACAATCGCTCTGTAGAAGTCGTGACGTGTAAACCGGGGCGGTGTCCCAATCGAACGTTTCTCCAGATTATTATCATTCCGTCCATCTATGGGCGTCACATCGCTGCCAATGCCGAGGAAACCCTCGTCCAGATCCCACTTTTGGTTAAAACACTTTTATGCCAGCCCAGCGGGAATTGAAGCTCTGCTCACTTACCCTATCGATCCACTCATTGTGAGACTCATTCGACGGCAGCCCGTAGTTCGACTCGAAATTGAAGGCCATGTAGACATTGCGATACGTCAGATCCAATGGAATTGCCACGGCAGATAATAACTGAATGCAGAGTCAATTAATTGAGTTTCAATTGAGACTAACTTGGCTTACACCTATGGAGCCGCCTCGTGGAAAGAATAGCACCGCATTGGCCAGATTAATGCGCGTAAGGATTGCAATGAAACCCACTGAGAGGTATCTAAAATAATGCGATTGCTTGCAACTCATCTTGAAGAATGCAACAAGTGAACTGTTTGCACTTTTCTGTTGCAACATACAAAGAAGTTGCAGCACAATTTGAGGTGCAAGAGAAAAGTCAACATAGATGAAAATTGTAGCACTTACTTACAGGGTGTGATTTTTTAAATAGCCGAAAGGTTCTTCTTAAATAGAGAATAAATAGACTTCAAATAATATTTAAGATTTAGATAAACGAAATGTTCTCAATTATACATTAGAAATTTCAATAAAAAGTTATAAAATATATATATAATATAATATAATATATAATAATTTTTCCTAAATATATAAATCTTATCTACAAATAATATAAATTCCAATATATTACCTAACAAAATCAAATCTTAAATCTCAATTTTTTTGTTAAGCCTCTTGCTCAAGATTTTTGCTTTAGTCAAAATGTAAACTTATGAATGAATTTCCAATAGAGCTCAGCAGTCAGTCGGCTAATCGAAAGAACTTGGCTATAACTGGAATATGCAAGTTTTACACAGTTTCCGCGTGAGTTGGCCAACTGACTTCTTGGCCATCCAGCGAGACGCAAGTCTTTGCCCAGTGGAAAGCGTCAATTGGTTGGTGTTAATTAATAGAATTTGTAACATTTCTCTTTCCAAAAAGTTGCAGCAAGAAAGTAGAACTTATTCTTTCCAAACAGTTACTCATTTTAATACCCTTGCAAATTATTAAGAAACGGGTATAATAGTTTTGCTTGAGTGTTTGTAACAACAATTGTTATTATAGGAAGATATCTACGAGTCTTGTATAAAGACCTTTAGGGACTTAAAATTTTGATATATCTTTAAATATCTTAACTTAAGAAATAATTGAATAATTCTCCACAACTTAGTTTAGAGACTTAAAAATGTATATATAACATATATTGAAATATTTTAATAAATAAAAATTCTCTTTTTCTATAATAAATAAGAATACTTTAAGATCTATTGATATATAGAAGAAGAAGAAGACTAAGTATTAGTTTAGAGATTTAAATTTTGGTATACATATTCCTTTAAATGTTTTAAGTCAAGAAATCTAAAAACCACCACAGATGGTACAAGGGTATTTCCTAGTCGATCACTCTTGCATGCCTTTTAATCAATAATTAATATCATAGCTAGAACTTTAAGAGCTTTTTTTCTGATAGGCTGTGAGAATCAGTAAAGCGCTGCTGTGCGAAGCATTAACAACGAGCGGATAGTGAAAAAGTTTTTAATTGAAATATTTATCAAAAAATATATATTTATACATATAGCAATGAAAGCGAGATTATTGTTAAGTATAGGTAGCTATCTATACATAATTATTCTAAGCAATCTGTGTTCAAGTACGAGTGCATCTTATGGTAGTCTGTCCAAACATGAGCGTAGCAAAAGAACACCAATACCTTGGCTCATCTTTCCAATGACATCGCCCACTCGTGTACAGGTGAGTTAAGAGAGGTGATAAAACTAGGTGAAGGGTTAATTAATTTTGAAATCCATTTGGAATTAGTTCATCGGTGGCATCGGTATACCGCTGGAGGATCTCGACTATGAGGCTGTTACAACGGGTTACGTCCTGAAGGCCGAATACTGGCTGCCCGAGACGCCGGATGCGCTACGTACACCCACGTCCATGCCGATCAATCAGAAGCCTACGTTGGGTTCAGTGGGAGCACGTCGAAATCGACCCATGCTGGAGAACTTTCTGGTCGGAGTTGATGAATTGGGCAGGAATACAAAGAAGATGCTAACGAGAACCAATAAGGTTCTGAGTAGCTACCGCTGGACGGTCTATACGGGTCTGGAGGGATTGGCCAAGCGATTAGGCTATCAGGGCAGGATTTGTGTGCTGAAAAGCATTTGCGAGGCAGCGGAGGAACCTTTCCATTACACAAATGGACTCATTGCGGAACTTTTGCATATTCTATTGACGTAAGTAGAACTGTGCGGATAATACAGGATACATATATCCCGATAAGGTTTGGTTTGGTTTGGTTTATAGGCCCTCTTCATCGGTGGATAAGCTGTCAGAGCACGCGGATAATGAGTACTACTATGCCGAGAAGGTGGGTCAATCGGGCGCTGGTTGCGATCGGGTCTTCAAGGAGTGTCATCGGAGTTTGTTGCAACACTTCAGCGAATTACGAGATAATTTGGATAGTTTATTTAATAAATATCAAAGTTAAACCAATCGTATAACTCTTTATTTAATAGGGGAAAAAAATGGATTCAATACAATAAAATAAAATCTAATTACTATTTCTTAAAAATATTTCCAATAATTTTTATTTCCATTTACAATTTTTATGAAAATCCTTTTATTATATTTGGGTTAAATTTTTGGATATTACAAACTTTAATTAAAACTTTCCCTCAGTGTACTTTAACGTATAGACGTATTAGGTGCTAAGTGGTAGAACGCGAGATCTACTGTTTTTAGAAAACTAACACCTTATCACAGTTCCCTAGTTAAATGAGCACACAGTAGAGCCCAAAATATTAGTCATGGTTATCAAGTTTAGGCGAATCTCGAGTTGTTTTTGTGCCAAATTTGAAATATCTGTTGGCACTTTCGTTTTTTTTTCATTATTTATTTTTCTATTAAAAAGAAAGTAAGTTGCGCTCTTTTGCGAGTTTGAGTTCTAGTTAAGATTTAACAGTGAAACTGTGCGGGTTGAAAAAGTTGCGGAGAAGTGCAAAAAGGATATTTTGGAAAGAAAAATATGATCGATTTACATTTGAAATTGTTTATACTGCTTAGTGGAATATATTTTTCTGTTGCGTATAACAGAAACTTTACTTCTGAGCTGCATGAAGAAAATGATTTGCTGGTGCGGAAGGCTCGTTGGTTGCCACTGATCTATCCACGTTCCCGTCCCGCCAGACTAAAAGTCGGTAATCACTGCAGAATTTGGTTTTTTTTTTTTTAGATTGTTAATAAGTTTTATCTATAGCTTATAGCGGGCTTTGGCATACCTGTCGAAGATCTCAACATTGAGTCCATTACGTCTGGATACGTACTGAAGGCGGAGTATTATTTGCCCAATCGAGCCAAGCAAATCCGCATGAAGGATGTGCACGATATAACCGATCGGCGGCTTATGGATAATGCCACCATATTCCAGCAGACGATGCTAAAGACCGATAAGGAATTGGGTATAGCCGCAAGAGCTATAGAAGATACTACGCAAGCCCTAAGCGGCTATCGCTGGGCTATTTACAAAAGTTTCGAAACTATGGCTATACGCATGCAACTCAATGGACGGCAGTGTATCTTAAAGAGTATCTGCGAGAGTTCCGCAGCGCCTTTCGATGAGCAGAACGGACTGCTGGGCGAACTTCTGCACATATTACTGACGTACGTAATGAGTACCAGTTGTTTCTCTATCTATCTATCTAACTGTATATTTAAAGTCCTTCCAGTTCAATTGACACCCTGTCGGAGCACACGGATAACGATTATCTACAGGCCGAACGCTTGGGCCATGCTGGAGCCAGTTGTGATGAGGTCTATGGAAAGTGTTCCAAGTCCCTATTGGCGCACTTCACAGATGTACATCATTTAGGCAGCGAATTTTTAAAAATATTGGGTTAAAAAAAAACAATAAAGAAAATAACTTATTTTATTAGTAAAAACTGATCAGTTAATTTTCTGATCTGCATAATTTTCTTGTGATTAATTATGCATCCATATTTGAATACAGATTTGAATTTATGGTTTTTGCTGCAAGTTCAGCCAGGTATTATGTAAGACATATGACTTCCCCACAATGGACACCCACATTGAATGCTAAACAGTGATTAAGAAATTATCTTTTCATACGTGGAGTACTGGAAACAAAGTCTCTGGAACTCTAACAACTTCCTCTCTGGATCATTTCACTGTCAAGCGTGAAATTTATGCAAATTTGTACATAATAACTCTTTTTGTCTTCTATTTATGGTTTAGCTCTCGACTTGAATCCCATATCCATCTGGGAGCAACATCTTTAGCTCTTTCTCCACGCTCGGGTGGTCGCTTTTTCCACCTATCAAAACGTACGCATCTTGCAGGTCTTTGGCTTAAGCCATGGCAAGCGCATTGTCTTTTAATTTAATAATTATAGTCGGGGTCATGGATGGCATTAGCTACTGGGTCTTCAGACCCTCCACCGATTGTATTACCTTTTGTTGGCTAACCTGGCCAGCAAATAGGCGTTTAAATGCAAATGTCGGCGCTGTAATTAATACGCATAATACGCACATTATGCTAATGCCAATGCTATAATGACTTGGCCCAAACTTTGGACAACAACAGAAATATGCTTTTCACACTTGAAATGCAGTCGAACCGAGCTGAATGCGATCGTATATTCGTCACTGCGATCCATTGTTAATGTTTTTACGTACTAATTAGCTTTGACAAAACACAAAACAACGGCAGCTACTAAAAAATTAGTAGGGTCTAACTTTGACTTTGGGACCGAGGCTGAGACTGGATTTGTCTATGGCTCTGGGGTCTGGGGATCTGCGGGTCATCGTCTGTGACTTTCTCTAATGAAGTTCCCAGCGAATGGCTTTTAATTTGTTGTGTCTGGTTCTGGTACACTTGTGCATCATTTCGAATGATGACAACATATGATAAGAGCTGCATATTTGACAGGAGTCAACCAATAGAGGAGAGAGAGAGAGAGTGAGAGAGAGGGGGCAATGAATGTGTCTGCAGTCGCTGGATCGTAGGATCCGCCATAAACTAGAATCTCTGGTTGAGATAATCACAGCGAGATGTTCTTCTTACATTGTTATTATAGTTGTTGTTGTTGTTGTTGTTGCTGGTTTTGGTTTATTTATTTAGTGTAGCTTAATAGTTTCCACCATCCAAGCACCTTTCACAAGTTTCATGTTGTTGTGATTACCTTTAACCCTTGCCTGTTTGTTTTGGGGCAATAACTTTTATTTCCATTGCCTTTCTTTGGAAACAATTTGTACCAACATGCAACTTAACGAAGTAATCAGTGTGTGTGTGTGTGTGTGTGTGTGTGTATGTGTGTGTGCGCCACAGGAACAAAGTCTGGGGCAGAGTCAGATGCTTATCCCGCCAGGTTGCGACAACTATTTTATGACCTTATATGCGAGTGGGGGGAAGTTTGCCGTCTGCTGTCTGCTGTCTGCTGTCTGCTTTGTGCCTCTTTATATGGTGCATGGCTATTTTTGGTAACACCTTTTATTTGCCTGTTGGCGAAAGTACAGTGTATGTTAGGTGCTCGTCTGGGTGCCAGGGTTTTGTTTCTTTCTGCATTTTGTGGGACAGAGCTAAAATGTAACAAATAGCTGTAGGTCGAGGTCGGGACTTGAGACGGGCATTAGTTTCCCCTCCTACCTTGGTCTATATGCATATATCTCCATTTAATGGAGTATGTACGTTAGTTATGGTAAGTTAACAACTGCTTCTCTGGCCATGCTAATTATGTGGCCATGAGATGCTTTTTGCAGCTTTCGAGGCACTTCTCTACAAAAAGCAGGCACTAAAATTACCATAATGTGAAAAACTAGATCGTATGTTAAGCTATACTAAAATTTGTTAAGATGCACTGGCAAGCGGGGAATAAAATTAAAGAACAGGTATTTCGTCCGCTTGATCTTGATTGAGTCATTAATTATCGTTAAAAGATCAAAATATCTGTAAATATGTTCAGAACTTTATATGAACTATCAAACCATAAAGAATCGCATATTTATATATATATATATATATATAAAACTCGTTGGGACTACTCGTTTTTTAGAGTCGCATATATAGAGATTCATATCTCTATTCGGCTTTAACGGTTCATCAAGCCCATTTTCCCCATTGGAAACTTTTGATTACAGTCATTAAATTACGCATCTTATCGATGCCTTTGTGTATATTTCATGCTAATTAGAATTCAAAGATGTTCACATGCCGATATGACATAATTAATTGCGTATAATTTAATACAGTGAATACACACTTACACATACACACTTAACGTTGCACTGATTAAGTTGTATCAGTGTGTGGCATCAGTTTTTTGCTTCCTTTGCCCCGTACCACAGTTCGTATGCGCACTGTCATCATAACTTTGCCATTGCCCGGAATCTGATGATATTTTTGCATAATTTCGTACTGCAGTTTATTATTTAAACAACGTGACTAAATTTACGAAGTGCCGCAGTGTGAGAAACAACAATAGGAAGTGCAAGAAAGACGGGCATTTAAATAATAACAGCCACGTTTGTTTTTCCATATGCAAAGCGAGACTATACACAATTTTCGCATGATAAATCGTTAAAAGAATATGAGAAAGCGCGAATTGTAACTGAAATAACACACACTTACACACACACACACACACACATACTTGCAGAGAATGAACAATATGCAGAGTGAGAGCACACCTGCTACTCACCTGCTCTTTTGTTTATGCAAAAAGCTATGCAAAATTGGCGCCACGTACGTGCCAAAGAATTTCATGGTCTGGCAACTTAATACAGGCAGCCGCTTCTGTATCTGCATCTGTATCTGTATCTTCTATCCAAAAATGTTCCAGCCGCAGCGGACCCCGTGCCGTTCTTGGATCCATATTCATGAACATGTGTCTGAGTGTGTGTTGATGTGTGTGGGTTCCATTCATCTTCTTTCAGTATACGTCTGTGTGTGTGTGTGTGTGTGGGTGTGTTTGTTTTTTTGAGCTGGCGCTCACGTGTAAATTTTCTCAAATAAATCATTAAAAGCTGCGCCGTAGCCGTAGCCGTAGCCGTAGCTAGAGCCAGCACATTGACATTGTCGGAGCGCCTCCGCCCTTTTGAAATGGTCGCCTTTAATAATAATCAACGCGGGAGTGCTTATTGTAAGTGCTCGGGCGAGCCTGAGGCCCTCTCTCTTAGAGGGCATCCTCTCTATTCATAGAATTGCACTTTGTATGCTCTATTCATAAAGCATACGCCCAGGCGCCTCGTCGTGCCATTGCACTCGACTTTGTATGTGTGTGCGTGAGTGTGTGTGTGTGTGAATGTGTGTATGGGTTAGTTAGTGGCACTTTAGCGCTAAAGTTTATACATAAATTTGTCATTGGCATTCAGTTACCTGGCTGTGCATACTTCAGCGCATTTTCTAAGCTCACGCAAACATTTGTCTACGCTTTCCTTTGCCTCTCACTCTTTATTCATGCTCGTGTTTGAGTTTCTCATATATTCACTTCTCAGTTTATTGCTTTGACGTCTCTTATTCATCAGTTTGAATGTGTCCTTTTTGGTTTTTCATTGAAGGGTTTTTTTGCTACTAAAAGTTCGGTTTGCAAGAAAGAAATTGCTTGAGTACGGCTTGCTTTTAAATTGAAGACTGGTATGGGTAAAACTTAGCAGATCAACATAGATTGAGTTTATATATAAATGGCAGAAGTTTTCTATAGATATTTGTAACTGTTCTGAAATATATTCACCAAGATGGAAGTCTTCATTGTGTTTCCTAGTCTATAACGCAACCTTTCTTTCAAAGCTCTTCATAAAAATAAAAATTAGAAAAAATAATTATAATTATAACAATAATATTTAAAAACTCACCAACTTTTTAAAAATGTTGTAAAAATAATAATGATATGTCATAAGAAAATTTTATTATATTCTTCAGCTACTCTGTTTCATCTGCTACGATATTTGGTCTAATCTGATCTTTGAAAGACTGTCTACGTATTTTTTTTTTTTTGGTTTTTTATAGATAACATAAAAATCCTTCTTAAGGATAATAACACATTGTAGTATGTATTTAAAAACTACTTACTACAGCTCTTTATTGAGACTAAATAAAAAAAAGTCCTTCAAATATGCCTTACTATGCATACAGTTAGAAAGAATTATCAAGCCGGAAATGCGGTTTCTACAGATTCTATGCACTTCCTTAAAGGATTTTCACAACTGTCAATAGACTTTCCCATACATAAACCCTTTGCAAACTAAAACCCATTATGCTAGGCGTGAATAGAGTCGAAGTTCAAGCAAAAAAAAAAAAAAACAAAAAAAATAAGAAAAGACTTTCACAAATGTTCGCTAAACGGATGTGAATAATCGACATAAGACATAGTTGAGAGTGGAACAAAAATTGTAAATTCGGTAGATTACAAAAGAAAAGTAAGGGATGGGGCACTGAGAACGGCGGCGTTATCACCTTTTAAGGACAAACAACCCAGGAGGTCCTGGGCGCAGGCAGTCAATGGAATGCATGCCTAAATCCTATGGATTATGTGGGCTCGTTAAAATTTCATTCGTTTGCCGTTCATTAGCAAAGCTGTGGTATATTTCACTAGAACAGAACTGGTTCCAATACTGTGACTCGTTCCCAGACTGTGCCAACGGCGGCATGGAACTGATCTGGTTTAAATATTACGGTGGCAGCGGCAGTTCAAAAGGATCGCCGCGACGAGCCTACAACACATTTTGATTAAGCATGAAGTCCCAGGTCCCAAGTCCCTTTGTTTTTTCTCCGCATTAAAATT
This sequence comes from Drosophila pseudotalamancana, assembly GCA_037075185.1. NCBI lineage: Eukaryota > Metazoa > Arthropoda > Insecta > Diptera > Drosophilidae > Drosophila > Drosophila pseudotalamancana. The sequence goes on along the minus strand of JBAMCK010000606.1, from coordinate 184,122 downwards.
CTTAATTTATATCTGTTGCAGACATTCAGAACGGCAGAAGCAGGCAGAAGCATTGAGCGCAGTCATCATCAGCTGGAACTTGTGTAAACGGGGCTCAAGTGGAAGCGCATTAGGCACAGTCATTCCCCTGGATCCGAATGCTTGATCTATAAGCAAACTCTTGCCTATTTGTGGACCGGGTGTGAAGTGCCGCACATTTTGGGAAAAGGTGGGCGATCTCAACCGATTCCAATTCGATTTGTGGTGCGGCCTTCTAGCATATACCTCCATATACCTCCATATACCTCTATATATGTATCTGTGATGTGTGTGAAGTGGGTGTGGCATTGGCATTGCCCTTCACATTTGAGGCGCCGCGAGTGCAACACTTGTGTGTCCTGATTGTGCAATAAAATTCTTGACGGTGGGGTAAAGGAGGCGTGCCACAAAGCATTGCAAATTGCTCGACTGCCCTCGACGACTCGTCAATGGGCACAGTTGCCACAGTTGCCACACTTGCCACAGCTGTGGCACATTCGTTGCGCTTTTCATTTCGTTTATTTATGTTCTTGTCGCGATGCGGTTTACGGCGTACGAGAAGGTGCCAACTCATCGAAGAGCATCTGCATCCCAGTTCCAGAGAGTCAGAGAGCCAGAGATCTCAATTTGTTAAGCAGCTGATGCCAGATGGCGCTACAGTCGAGGCCATCGTGTTAATAAGTCTATAACAGATTTCTTATAAATTGTGTTGAAATTAATGTCGGGGGTGTAGATGCACATAAAAACAACGACATCTATTTATAAGAAATGTGTTAAGGGTGTGACGAAGAACACAGCTTGGGAGTCTGTAAAATATATATCATAAATACATTGTTAAGGAGAAGTATTTAAATTGTATGTCTCTAAAATTATAAAAATGATTGTTAGATGTTGTAAGAATTACAAGAAATATAAAAAGCATATATAAAAATTGACATTGAGGAAGTGACAAATGTAGCATTGGTATGTCTTATATAGAAAAGTGACTAAAAATAGAAAAATGTCCAGTTCAGATAGTTATAATCAATGGATAGAAGTTAAAATTTGATATATCTAACGAATTTAATGTATACCACATCTTAGAATTCCAAAAGATAATCTATTCCTTTAATTTTGTTCATGAAGCAAATCAACATCTCTAATAAGAGTATGATATCTTGTCTGAATCAGCCACACTATACAGAAGAATATAGAAGTATACGAAATAAAAAATAATATATGAAATATAGTAAAGTTTATAACTCCACACAGCTGAAAATTTCAACAGACAATCTTTAAAGAATTATATAACTTTCCTTGCTAAAAACTGAACCCTTTTGACAGATATACTTAAGGAATTCAATGCCAGCTGTACCAATCTCTCTAAGTTAAGTTACAATCCTGATCTTGTCGAATTTGTCTTAAAGTGCTACTTACTCAGATGAATATAGATTATATATATGTTAATAAATGCTTAAAAGTTATAATATATATGAGAGAATAAAGTTCTGCTCCACACATTTGATAAAAAGGAGATACAATCTAATTCCCAACTCAGTCAATTGAGTAAATACTGTATTTGTCAATTTAAAACTGACTTTCAAGCCTAATCCCTTGTCGGAACTACCCACAGTTAATATTGTAAGTGAACTTAAAGAATATATATAATTTAAAAATGTATGAATATAGATTATATATATGTTAATAAATGCTTAAAAGTTATAATATATATGAGAGAATAAAGTTCTGTTCCACACATTTGATAAATAGGAGATACAATATAATTTCCAACTCAGTCAATTGAGTACCTACTGTACTTATCAATCTAAAACTGACTTTCAAGCCTAATCCTTTGTCGGAACTTTCCACAGTTAATAATGTAAGTGAACTTAAAGAATATATATAATTTAAAAATGTATGCCATGTAATAAAGTATATAATAGAAAAGACAATTCTGTTTTCTAGCTTGCTCATATTTCAGCTTTAACCGCACCTATATCATTATCATTAAACTTACCTTCAATCCTGATCCCCTTTCTGATTGAAACCATCCATAAGTATATATAAATAATACTCAAAAGAATATAGATTATATAATAATATGTGCTGTATATGTAGTAAAGTATTAAACAGAATACACAATCTCATCCATAGCTTTACTTTATCAAAACGTAACGTAATTCAGTTCGAACTGCACCTATATAATTAAACTGACTTTTAAGCCTGGTCTGATCCCTTGTCGGATCCACCCACCTACACCATAATCAAGTAATTCCGTTATCTGTTGTCTCACTGCACCACACCCCTGGATGGGGTCTTTACACTTTAAAGCCACAATTTCATGGGCACATATATCACGCGTGCCTCTTAAAGTTTCCACTCAGCACATTCATCAGCTTCAGCTTCAGCTTCAGCTACAACTTCAACATCGGGCCGAATCATTACCGGCATGTGTTACTTGAAACTTATCGCTGGGTGCGCAATGTCAATGTCAGCTATTATTATTTCTGTCGCGTCTCGCGGGAAAATTATCGCTTGGGATTAGCTCGAATCGGAGCGGAGGAAAACTTGTAATGTTTGTCATAGATCTCAGCTAACCGAAAAATCCCCAACAAACATTTGTACAACACCTACGAGACATTTTGACACTCACACATGTCGTGTCGGGCTTTTGCTTTCATGGCCGAGGCTTCTTTTGATATATATGTATATATATATATATTTAAAGTGTGATTATTTGTGCGACGATAAGCAACATCCTGTCTGCCCCTCCACACCCAACAGATTGATGCTGCATGCCCCTCGGCTGGGTCCTGGCCAACAGATAAGCGACGTTTGCACAAACGCCGGAGGTGTTAGTTTCCACACCCGGAGCCGCGTTTTGTTGCGGTTCCAACTGGGGTGTGATATTTGACAGTTGCCTTTCATTTAAGTGATAAGAATTATTTACATTTCTCTTCTCTATCTCACTCTCTCTCTCTTTTCCTCATATTTATATTTTTTTCGCTCGCTTTTCTCATTAAAAAGTTGAAGCCCAGCTGGAAAATTATTGCCATGTGCTGACGGGTTTTTCAGTAATTTCTCTTGTTTTTTTTGTTTTGTTTGGTGTTTTTTTTTTTTTTAATATTTTTATTTTTGGTTTGTTTGCAAATAATTACCTCGAAATTCAGATGCCGACGAACCGCCGCTTAAACCACTCAGCGAAGCGTTATGGAAAAAATTCATAAAAACCACCGACGCGTCGCCTGCATATTTTGGATCCTGGGCGGTGCGGGTGGCATAAATCCTTTCACACACACACTCACACACACACACACACTTATTTCTGGCTATGGTGTACAAAGCAAAATGCAAAGTGTAGCAAAGGATGTGGCCATTGTTTGTCCCTGGCAATGAGCCGCACATTAAACCGTACATAATTAAGCTGTCGGGATTATTTTGATGTGTCACACGGCGACACACACACTGGCAGCTGATAGCCCGGCTCTGGGCATTCATTTAAGTCAACTTTTGTTTTGAACTCCGTCGTTGTTTGCATTTTCCGTGCACTGTGAGAGCACAAGCAGCTGGGACTTGTCATATATATCTATATATATATATATATCAGCCATGTCCTGGAAAATCAACAGGCTGCATGCTGAAGGATGAAGGATGAAGGCTGAAAGCTGAAGGCTTTGGTTAAACAGCAAATTTCGCAGAACCTACCTATAAAAGCCGTCCATTGGTTTAGCTTTAAGGGGGCTTGAGTGGCAAAATTTGCTAGGGATAAGCTCTTCGGATGAAGTCATATATATAACTGTAAGTATCTTATGTGAATTACTGAAAAGGCAATTATATTTGCTTCTCCATCTACTTTTAGATCCAATTTTAGGGCTTTTTCTCTATAAGAAAGGTTTTATTCCAAGCATCTATTAGAATTAAGACAATCATATTTTCTTCTTGATCTCGGATCAATAAATGTGTAAAAGAGATTATTTTTACAAATATTTATAAGAATAAAACTCTTAAAAAAAAAAGAAGATATGTAACTTACTTGGTTTATGTCTAGCTCGAAGTTTCTTTTACTTAAACTTAAACTAGAAATCTAAATGTATCTATTAAATTTATTTTGATGAATAAAAAAATCCGCTACTTTCTTCAATATATCATTTCATTAAAAAAAAGCACTTAAATAAATTTAAAGCACAAACATTTTGTCAATAAAACAAAGAAGCAAACAAACACACAATATTTGACTTAGAAACCAAAACGTAAAAACAAAAATACAAGAAAATCTTTTGATTTCCGACACAGGGCACGAGTGTTATCTATATGGGCGCCGGAAATCGTAGAGTGCACATTTAAGTTTAATTTATGCGACTGACACCAGAGGGCGCTGCTTAGCATTTAAATGGCCGTCACATTTCCGCTCCGGTTCGCAGCGTCTTATTGTCTGAACAATCAAAGACTGTAGGTAAACACATTGGCCCAGCTAAAAAGGCCCCAAAGAGTTGTCCGTTGTCCGACCATTGTGCAGTGGCACCTATTAACATTTAATTGGAAAATCAGAGTGAGTGCAGAGCCAGAGAAAGAGAAAAAGGTGCCATTAGAAATGCACATGCATTGTCCTGCATTTGTCTTTGGGGACTGCTGCAGGTGCCTCAACAGTACGGCTTCGATTTCGATTACCATTTGTAAGTATTTTTGGCCTGAGGTCAACAGTAAGTAGTAGTGGAAATGAAATTTGAATTACCTTTCGGTTCAATAGGTCGTCACAAAGTCTGCGACTCTTAACATTTCCATATGCTAATCAGAGGGTCCGGCTGAAGGCTTCCCGCTGAAAGGGGTTCAGAATTTTTGTCTTATGTAAATTTGTTATATGACGCAGACAAAGAAATTATTTAATTTACGCGTCACTTGAAAGGCTTAAACATGAAAATCCAAATAAAGGGGGAAAAAAAGCGGGGTCTTCTTTTTCTTTAGTTATTCGCATTTATTTACATGCATGTCGAGCCTATCAAAATTTTTCGGCTTTGGCTTTCTTCATTGTCTTTATGGCATTTTTTGTGGTTTTTACATAAATGCCATAATAAATATCATTTAAGACTCCTTTGTGTGACATTATGAAAGCCAGACGCTTCTTCTTCTTTGTTGGTGTTGGGTGTGAAGAAGTTTTCTTAAAGTTGTGAAAAATTGTTATTGATTTCGTGCCTATAGACAACGATTTCTGTTTGGCTTAGCCTTGGCCATAAAAACGTGGCTGTCGAAAGATCTGTGGGGGGAACAGTAGTCCGGGCCTGTTTCGATTTTATGAATATTAACACAGTTCTTAAGTCTATAAATTGTTTTTACAAATTTTTAGCAGCTTAACAACTCGAAGAACACGCTATAAAAAATGTTCTCTGTTGACTAAAAGCTTCTTTTCGTTGTAGCAAAGGTGAAGTAGAAGACAACTATTAAGATATTAATAAGCTTTTGAAATTTAAAATATTTCTGTTTGGAATTAGTTATGATAAACCTATTAACTCATGTAATTGTCTACGCATTTACTTTTGATTTACCCCAATTTTCTTGCTTGAAGAACTCTCTAGAGAAATCTCTTCTAAACGCATTCACTTAACAGTTCGCTAATTATTTTTAGACACCCATTGACAGCTACTCATCAAAGAGAGAAGAAAATTGTAACAATGAGTAAAGAATCACTGCAATTATCAGCACAATTTACTGTAAGGCATCACCTGCCTTTTTACCTGTCCCAACTGCAAAGTGAAAAAGAAGAGTGAAAAACATGTAGCTGAGCCGCGTTTTGCTTTAATTAATACATTTCTTTCGTCAGAGACAAAGTCGAATCATTTTTTATGACTAGGCGACAGGTAGTTCAGGTCTCAAGGATAAGATGGTACGCCCATAAAAGAAGAGGAAGAGAAACTGTCTGACCGTTATTAAATACAGGTTTTAATGCAGGCACAAATTATAGGTTGGAGTTGAGGAGGAGTCCGAGAGAGAGAGAGAGCGAGAAAGGGAGAAGGTTAAGCAACGGAGTCCTTATTAAAACGCACAGCAGCCAGGACAATGCGTGAAGGCATGTCCTGGCTGGATCCCTATCCAGGAGGCAGGTGCATTTGCAACGAATGGGAAAGTGTTTTTCCCCGCTACTGCAATTAACTAGAGCAATGTTTGTTAAATTCGAGCACGTTTCGAGCTCGGGCAACGCTTATCGTTCGCTCCACGCCCACTTTTCAAATTGATCCAAAGGGCGTGTGAGGGTCTTTTTTATTTTATTTGCAAAACACTTTTAGCCGCGTATTGGCTGCTGGCCAATTGGGAAAATCGAAAATGGTATAAAAAACAAAAATAAATGCTTGGACGCGGCAGCTTGAAATGCTTTAAGAGCTGCAGTCGGGCGTACGTGGCACGCATTTGTTGGCCAAGTTAAATGCATGTGTGTTGGTTACCATTCCGCTGATAACGGCATGAATAATGTGCCGGTGCATTACTGCATTTGTCTTCGCCTCACGGACCTTCGACTGCCTGCCAGAGAAACAGTGAAACAGAGAGCGGAGAACCGGAGAAACAGAGCATCGAGTCTCAGATACAGATGCGGGTCATTGGCACAGACTCTCACGTCGATTGCCTTGCTTTTAATTAAAAGAAACTTCGCTTTAGATAAGCTCGACTAGATACTGCGGCCCAAATGCTCTCCAGGCCTGACAATATCGACATTTTGGAGCTCTGATTCTGACTTTGTTGTCGGTCTGAAGGCATATGCTTAATATACTAATGTTATCATTGAATTACGACCGTATAATGTCTGTGCTTTGCCCAGTTTCCCAGTTTCCCCACTTTTTAAGTTAGTCCATACCCCAGCCACATTAATAATGTGATTTTTGATAGCGGAACAGGTTACCATTCCGTTGCTATCATGAGCCAAACATGAGCTTTCCATATTCAATTTATGTTGGGCGGCAAGTTGATTGTTATTTTGTTTTTGTGCTAATCAGATTTGTTATTTGGGCTGAACAAAAACAAAAAAAAAAAATAAATAAGATCCTATCGTACAAAATTCTAAAATTTTCTCTTTTTGGTAAATACGCCCACACACAAGGGCTTGCAAATACCTAAATCTAAAGTCTATTTGCAAAAAGAAGGAGCGAGAGAGAGAGAGAAAGAGAGAGGCATATACGATTTCACCTGCTGGGTGCCCAAAAATAACTGCAATTAAACTAATTGAATACTCGTATTTGAATTTCAAATCACATGAAACATCTTTCGGCAATCATTTTTGATGGATGATGATACCCGAACGGCTGCACGTCCACAATGTCAAAGGATAACCCAACAAGACGTCGAGTAATGCCCATCAGACTAACATATATCAGGCAACAGAAAGAAAACAAATATCGGTGTGCCTTCTTGCCAAAGAAGAAAGAAACAGACAAAGATACAGAACAAACGAACAAAATCCAGGTGCATTTACAAATTTGACGCCGATGGCTTTCCAAAAGCAAAACAAAAAGAGAGAAAGATGCACATTGCCAGATAAAATTATGATGATTGTCTTGTTGCTGTTGTTGTTGTTGTTGTTGCAGGTCGACCACGAATGTGGTTCCAGAATGCACCTTGCAGCCCATAACCAGTACCGGCATCAGACTCGAATCCAGAACCAGAACCAGAACCCAGCTAATGATTTCAAATGCTAATCGCACGAAAGGTACGAGAAATACCTTTAGGACAAGGGCACGCGTTTTATACCTGCATATGAAAGGTAACAGAGATACAGTTGCCAGGTCGTTCGACTGCTTCGCTTCAAAGGATGCAGGTGGAAACTGATTTTAAAGAAACAAACGAAACAAAAGAAATGAAAGGGTCTTCCCTTTGTCTTTTTGTGAGGCGTGCCTTGGCAGTGTTATCCGAGCGCCAGGCAAGGAGCTTGACCTGATCGGATTTAGCACTACGAACCTCAGAATGTGGGCTAGAAGTCAAAAAGTATCTACAGGCTATATGCAGATGCACTTCCTGCCCTACTGCTATCTTTGACAGTTATTTATTATATGTGTAGATTGTTTTTATAAAATTGATGGTACATACTATAGAGTTTACTATAAGTTTCGATATTTTTAAAATTACAATTAAGCTCCGAATTGTATTTGTCTTGCAGATTCGCGAAATATTTCCTTTTATGCTGTGTTTGATAATTATTTTGCTATTTCAGCTAGTTTACCAACACTAATTTTAAAATTTTTCAACTCTAGTTACTTTAAGAAACTCTACCAGATTAATTTAAGCTATTGTAAGACGAATATTTTTTCAAGTATTATTATATTATTGTATTTACATTAAGAACAATTCCCTTAAGCTCTAACTGGCGTTGTACAATACTGGAGATAATACATATATTGAATAAAACAAACTTGCACCACACAAAAGTTTTTTATAGTTATGAACAACACAGCCTATTTTGTCGCAAAGAAATCTTTTAGTGTTTTTACCAACACTAATTTTATAATTATGCAGCATTGTGAGTTCAAAGATTATTGACCAGCTGAATTTAAGCTAAAGTTCTGCAATACTTAGTAAAAGGGACTTCCATTAGTTCTCATTGGCGCTGCACAACACTGGTGCTAATATTTTCATTGATTGAAACAAGCTGTGAGTGTGTACCGTTATGCTCATGCACACTCCCTGTACTGGTGCTGGCTTTGACAGTTATTTATTTTGCATATAGCTATTTCAGCTAGTTTGCCAACACCAATTTGATAATTTCACAACACTAAAAGCTTTTGCAAACTCACTTTACATTTCAATTGCAGCTTTTGACGCGCATTTTTAATGCCATTTGCGTGAATTTATGCATAAAATATGAATATGTCTCGACGAAAAGTTTATTGAATACGTGTTTCCATTACCCAAATACACTTCCAGTTCATCTCTCTCTGTCTCTCTTTCTCTCTCTCCCTATATTTCTCACTCTGCTGGAGTCCTTTAAGTCGCATGCGTTATAAATCACGCAAAGTTTTTGAAAAGAGGCAGCAGAAGTTTTATGTCATCAAGTTTGGCCAAGCAAAGAATTTCGAACTTAAATTTTAGAAGCGATCATAGTTCAATGAGCAAATTGCACGTTGATTTGTTCGAGTTGAATGCATGGCCCGATATTTGGCTCTGGTTGGCTCTTGACTTCCATTCCATCCAAGTGGAGTTCTCTTTGTGCCGTGTGATTAATGAGCTAAGACCGCTAAAACTTTACCTTGAGCGTATAAAACGCAACGCAGTGAAAAAAAGAAGAAGAATAAGAAGAAGAAGAACACGAAGAAGAAGTCGCCAAACTTTTCATTTCTTTTCTTCACTTATGTATGGATTTCTTTTTTGCTTCTGTCGAAAGTTATTAAAGTCAACGAAGCGTTGTCGGAACCTTTCAGAATGAAACCCTGACTATAATTAAGCGGCAGGCAAATAATTCTAAAGAAGTTCAATACGAAATCAAATTTAATAGGCGTCTGCATTTGAAAACGAAAGCCTCGCGTGACAAATGTCATTTGAATTTGGATACCCTCGAATCCCAGACAGAGTCTTCAAATATTATTGGGCCTACTTATGGGGCTAGGGTATAATTTTCCCGGCACGCAGCTCTTTGGGGCCGGTCCTAATCGGCGGTGAGAAGTACAACGAGCCAACGGACAATTGTTTCTAATTATGGGCTTTACGAAAAGAAATCAAATACCATTTCATGGCATTTAAATATAATTGGAGTTAGTTTCGCCTGCCAAGAACTGTGATTAACTATCTGAAATGCATAAAGTTGGCATTTGTGGAGGTATTTGAATAGCTGGGGCTTAACTTTAGTAGGTTAACCCAAATATTTTATTTTATTTAATTTGCTTGCAATGCAAATATCGGATTATTTGTCTGCTGGTTCATTGTATTTGCATTAATTCTTATTATATTTAATTTAGTTTAAGTACACAAATTCTAAATGCAGAGGAAATAAATTAGGCAATCGATTTCATAAGCTTAAATCTAAGCTGAATATATTATATTATTGTATATTTTATAGAATTATATTGTATATTTTATTAAAGGCTATTAGAAATTGCTGGATTCGATTATTTAAGAGGCTTTGATTAATACTAAATGTAAATGTAAGACTGTCATTTAGTATTTAGTATACCTAGAGAAATAATTTTATTAAATAATTATATTAAATTTTCTATTCAATTCTTTGAAAGCAGGAATATTATTTTGAATTATATAAAAAAATATTATATTTAATTTAAAAAAAAATTGTTTTCTACATAAAATATTTGTGGCTAAAAAGTGCTGTAAAAATTGATTGATGGAGGTTTAATTGGCCTAGTCTGACACCTAATATGCATGCATATGCATTTAATATAGTTAATTTAAAAACTCATATATCTAAGACTATAATGTAATAAAAAAGAAATTTTCAATTATATAACCAGTATCGAAAACCGCTCGAATTTCAGCAGCTGCTGATAAAATGGGCAGCACTTCCTGCTAATGGCAACAAACTACATAATAATAATTGTCAATTGCCGACACGTACGATGATTACACATGTTCCAAAGGCAGCTGGTAGTACAGGCAGCCAGTGCCACAGCCAAATACACATACACATACACATACACATTCCCATATCCAAAGCCAAAGCCAAAGCCAGATCCCAGCGAAAGCCACAGCCAGAGCCGGAGGGTAGGAACTAAAGAAGGAACTGGAGACCAGGACAGAGCAGCGACTAATGTAATATGTGTAATATGTGAGACAGGCCCTAAGTAGCCTTAAGGCTGGATAACAGGCATTACATGTGACACACACACATACAAACTCACACACACACACACACACACACAAACACAATCGCACCTACCAAGTGTTAGCGCTTCGTGTTGTCGTAATCCTCAATTAAATTTTATTCTAAAGCAATTTGGCAAAGTAGTTTTTCTTCTCTTCTTTTTTTTTTTTCCAAAAGATAACCAAACAGTGGCCAAAAGGAAAATTTCTAATGGCATTTTGGGTATTCGTAAAGGTATTCGTTGTCGATTTTTGGTTATTGTTAAAATTGTCAGGGGCATGCTGTAAATAGCCCCGTAAACATGAGGATTAGCCGGGCGATTGGCTTTGTATACAGCCGCTCTGCTTCTTGGCTAAAAGTGTCACTCACTCAAAGACAAATATTGCACAACGGGCAACGAAACAAGGAAACGGAAATGCCGCAAGATTTTCCTGGCCAATATGAGAAAACTCAGTCTCCTAGCTTGTATGTGTGTGTGTGTGTGTGTTTTTGTAATCCTTGCCTTGTTTCGTCTTGGCCTTTGTGCCAATATTTATGTGTCATTCACAATTGTATGCATGACATTGATGGCTGACAGCAGCAGCAGCAGCAGCAGCAGCAGCAGCAGCAGCAGCAGCAGCAGCAGCAGCAGCAGCAGCAGCAGCAGCGGCAGCAGCAGCAGCGGCAGCAGCAGCAACAAATCCAATTGCGCAGCTGTTTCGGCATTTCTTTGGCTCTAAGTAAATATGAAACAAATGTTCACTGTGACTTTGCTGTTTGTTTTGTTAGTTATCCTGTCCAAGGGGGAATTTCCCATAGACAGTTTCCTTGTGGAGCGGCTGTTGAAAAATTGTCATGAAATTGGCCAACAATGGGCTTGCAATTGCAACGGTTGGCCATGGATAATGCAATTGTGGCACTATCTTGGTTAGATGTTGCCACCTTTCCAGCCACAGGTAGCTAAATTTCTTATAAGTGTATCTAATGTCTTGCGGAAGACTTTTGTTGCACTCCACAAGCAGGAAGTGAAGAGGACATATGCAAGGAAGTAGCCGGAAAACAGGTTCAAAGGTAGCTAATTGTTTGTGTAAAAGAAGGCGGAAGGTAGTTTAGATGATAAGCTTTACTAATTTGTTATGTAAAAGGTTTTGTGATTTGTCATAGATTAGAAAGTGCTTAGAAAAAGAAAAAAAAAACTAACTGGTGTGGAAAGGTGAAGCAGAAGCTCGTATGATTAGAAAATTGTGTCTAATCAATATTGTATGTATATATATATATATATCTGTATGATATTGTATGTATATAGATAAATAAAAACTAAACTGATCTTTATATGCATATCGAGTGAGTTTAGCTATTTGATATTATAAAAGAATGAAGTGATTTATTTGATCTTAGGGTTTTCGAGATATGTTGAAAAGAATCTGGATTCAATGTGAATATAAATCGAAATAGTTTATATAATGTATGTAGTTACTGTCGACCCTGGAAAAGACTATATACTATATATATGTACTGTATATAATGACCCAGAATTTCCGTTTCTAATAGGTTAATTATACACGAATTCTCTAATTCATATAAAGTGTAAGTAAAAAAACTGTATAATTAAAATACTATTTTAGATATATTTAGAGTACTATTTAGGAATATTCTTAACAAATTCTAATTACTCTTAGAAATTTACGGCTTATAGCAAATATTGCCCTACAGCGAGCACATTTACAGTTGCTTGAGTTTTGTCAGTAAAACAAACACAGTATTAACAACACTTTATGGCCAACACGAAGCTCTAACTGCATTTTTGTTGTTTCCACTGAAATATAGTATATGTTGCCATATTTTTTGGTTTATCACTGGGATCCAAATGTCGACAACCGTTTGAAGCGCTGTGAGTGAAATTTGTGTTGACCCTGCGACAAATCGTTGCCAGTTCGAGCGTCATCCCACAGCAAACATAGTCGAAACTAAACTAAAAAACCAAAAAAAAAAAAGCAAGAAGCAGAAAAATCAGAGCGTCTCGTAGTTGCAGTGGACTGGAGCCATTTCATTGACGTTAATAAATGACCGGAAGGACATTGTATGGCATTGCTATGGCGTGGCAATAAACAAACGAAACAACAGCAGCGGCAAAAACACTCACACACACACACACACAAACACACATGCAACTGAATGTCCTGCATAGGAACCGATGGACCAGGTCCTGTTGCGTTTTTGGTCAGCCGGAAGTTTACTGCAGAGTCGCACCCTTTTTGCTTTGGCTCGCTTGCTTTTCGCTTTCTATTTGTTTTTTCTTTTTATTTTTAAATACCCTGTACCTAAAATTTGTGGGGTATGATGCGGTAATTATTTAAAACTATACTATAGTTCGCATTAAGGCATAATACTATATACTTTGAAATCGATATATATCGATTAGCATGTTTCAGTAGTTGTAGTAGTTGATGGATCAATTGTTAATTTTTAGTACAGCTCAAACATAATTTTTAATTTTTTTTTATATTTTAGGCATTTCTTATGTCAGAAGAAAAGGAATTTTTAGACATTCGACATTAATGAGAGATTTTGAGTAGTACAGGGTATTTAGTCGTTGGTTACTCTTCATTGGAGTACTCTTCATTTATCGTTTTTTTTTTTTTTTTGTTGTTTTTGGTATTTGCTTGTTGGCAAATTTTTCACAGAGTTACGCGCAGCAGCTGGCAGGATTCAAGGATTCGACTGTGGGAACTAAATCTTCAACTGGCGAAAATCAATCGTAGTTAAGGCAAAGGTTGGAATTGCATGCAATTACCTTTCGGTTGGGCTTTGATTAATTGCTGCGTATTCGATAGCCACCATTTAAATATGTATAAGGCTGAAGCTTTTCAAATTATTTTTGGCTAATGCATTTGTCTGCTCCAAGCCAGAGCCACAATAAGACGCTTGCCAATTGGCAAAGCAGAACTTCACAAAGGGCCTCAAGAGGAAGCTGAAGCTATAGGAGAAGTTGCGCAGCTGCACACTTGAGAGAGTTGCAGCCACAGTTGGCAGTCAACATGCGAGTGAGTACTCGTGTCAATTTTGCGTTAAATAACTAAATCAAGCTCAAACAAGTCGCCCACACACACTCGCACACACACTCGCACACTGAATAACTGGAAAGACGGACCGTAGGAGTGGGTTGAAAATGTTTGTCCGGCCCAATGCAGCTGGTGGGCAAACAAATACGCGCAGCGGCAACCAAAGTGGATGCCAAATAACCATAATGGTGTTTATCCACAAGTTCATTTCGCTGTTTAAACATGCCTCCGAATTTACCGACACAATAAACAACGGCCCAAACGTAGGCGCCCAGTTTTACTGTTCTCTCTTTCTCTCTCTCTCCTTTTTTTATGTTGTTGTTGTTGTTGTCTCTTTGGGTCCGCCGCTGGCCATAGACGAGCGACACCGCATCTGGGGCCTGGTCTCTGTCCTGGGGGTATCGCCGTCATCATCAACGGTAGCCACTCGCCGTCGTCAACAGAATCGAAGTGCATTGCGCTGTTATTTTAACGATTATGCTGATGAGCATTGAGGCTTCGACTACGACAACGAGAACGACGACGACGACGACGCGGGCGATGATCCATCAGAACTCTAGACATGGAAATGCAATTTGTGTAATTTATGCAGCCCAGACGCGATTCCAGTTCCCAGTGATATGTTCGATTAGCCGCGCGATCCGTCAGATACAAAATGCTGATTATCTGGACGCAGTTGCCGCACTTGCCTCGAACAGGTCTCATTTTGATTTATGATTTCAACGGCTGAGCGTACAAATTAAAAGCATTCCAGGTTCAGCAAGAACTTCTTCTTTTTTTTTTTTTTGGGTTTTAATTTCTTGACCTGCAGCAAATGTTGTCATCATCGTCTAGACGTTTCTAAATGCGGCTGCTGGCAGTCATCAATTAATAAAAAAAAAAAAAAAAAAACTCAGAACTAAGCAGTCTCATAGATATTTGGGCACGTCAATCACGTTTATCATATCATTTGACTTCTGCGCGCAGACAATTTAAATGTCAATTAAAGGCAGGAAAAGTGCATCATTAAATATAAATTATGGGGGTATTAGCCCGAGCTTTGAGACGGTAGCCAAACGGCTTAAAGGTCAGCCGGAGAGATTTTTGAAGAAAACGTTCTTTAACAAGCAAGCAGCAAGCAATAAGAAGCAGGCGAATAAGAGAAAAGACTTAATCGATAGAATACCTTATACTATAGACATATACCACTATACCATGTTATAATGTTATTATACTGCCACACACAGTCAAACGTGGCATCCTTTAGCACCTGGATATGAAATTGACTTTGAGAGTTACGGGAATAGATCGCAAGATGATGATTAGACAGAAATTCACAAACGCATTGTTCAAGCATAATACATAGATAATTTATTGGCCATCGACCAGCATCGAGTGACAGTCAACTGCAGCTGAGGATATGTGTGGATAAGGATGTGTGGAAGGATAACTGTGCTTCGATGCGGGCTGTAAGGCGAACAAACAAAGGGCAAAATGTTTAAACTAAACACAAAGGCGACCATAATACCATCATAATTGCATTTTTACAACGGTCGAGGGTATCCAAGGCACGGCATTCCATTATTGGCAGTTCACACCAAGGACACACATAAATCCCCAGTCAAAGAAGGATAAAGTAAACAATGAAAAAACAAAATTAAATTTTTATCTAATATAAACGCGCAGCAGGCAAAAGTCGTTGTGTGTTGTTTTTGTTATTTTGTGTGATATTTTTTTTTCTCATTTTGCAAGGCGATATCTGCTGAAGGACCTTCCTGGAAGCGTGCACACACACACACACACACACACACTCGCACACATTGTCACTTTTGAGGCTCGTCCTTGGTCCAGTGCAGAGCATTAATTTGACTTATCCCAGTCGAGCAAGTAGCTGCCAAGGACACGCACTCAGCTGGAAAAGTGCAATTAATGCCACACAATGGCGACTCGCAGGACACACACGAATACACGCGACCAAAGACTGACCCAAGGACAGGCCTTGCGCATAATTAGCCCAAAAATGGGTTAGACGAGGCAGCGTTCGTGTCCTTGCAGCCAAACACAAATTGCCACACTGCGAGTCAAGGTCTAATTGCAGCCTTGCAGCCATTATCGAAGCACATCGTGCCTCATTATCCTGCGCCGCTTGACTTGCAACACGCGCCGCGCATGCGTCAAGCAAAAGACGACCTTCCCATAGGACGTGTGCTGTTTATATAAACTTAGGCGAGTGTCTTCAAGGCCAAACTGAAGATCCTTGAAAGTTATATTGCTGATATCTTAATTCATTGTGAAACTAAATAGAGCTGTTAAGGAGCGTGCGGAGTTCTCCGGAATATCTGAGAATTTATCTAAACAAATAATTCATTGACTAATTGCTCAAGGTTAAGTTAAAGAAAGTGTACGAAAATTGGGTTTTTCTTTTGTTTATGATGGTGCATATAAATTAAATGTGAGGAAAATCAAAGCTAAGCCTTATAGAAGGTATTTGGAAAAGAAGGCAGGACTGTGAAAAGTCATTCAGATAATGCTGTGAGAAATGTAAATGAAATGCCTATTTTTTTTAGGGTTTGTCCTAGTTTATTACTTGGGAAAATTCTTTCTAAAAGTCTCACAGAAATAAAACTAAAAGAAAAGTTGTTAAGGGCATCGATTATGGCATATTATAGAACTGCATTATCCTTTATGCATTGCCGAAGCCAGGCCTCGATTCTACTTGAATATTACACTCAATTTTCTCCAGTTTATCTTGTTTACTGCTTGAAAAAATTCTCTTTAAAAGTCTCATAGAAATAAAACTTAAACTGTAGTTGTAGAGGCATCTATAATAGTATATATATATATATATATTGCAGATATATATATATATATATATATATATTTTCAGCACAATTCAGGGCAGATCTGCAAGGAATAACCTATTCTAGTGGATTCTTCCTCTAAAATTTCCATATATATAGACATAAGCGCTACCATAATTCTAGTATATAATTTGCAGAAATTCTTTATAAGAAGAGTATTTAAATTTTTTTAAATGGATCCTCGATTATCGTATATTATAGAACTGCATTATCCATTATAAATTCCCTAACATATGTTTATCAACTCTACTTAATTATATTGTTACTTATAAATATAAGAATAAAGAATATAGAATTTTGAGTAGTAGTACAGCGTACCTCGATTATCGTACAATATCAAATATATTTAAATATATATCTGAAATATTAAATATATTGTTTAATCTTTAAAAAAGTTTGATTTTAAAAGTCACCCATAAATAAAACTGAAACAATGGTAGAAAAGTTTTGAAAGCGTGCCTCTATTATAGACCTACATTATCCATTGTGCATTACCTAACCCATTCTTATCAAATTTACTTAACTATAACTCTCAAATTTCTCACACAGCTTAACAACCACATTTGCCGTAGAAAAGGCTGTTAGAGGCATTTCCCTAGCTACCCATAAATCAAAATATTTCAACATGCTGACAGAGCCATAAAGACCCACCCGAAAGGTAAGCCCATTCCATCCACGAAAATCCAAACGAACTCCCGATAATTATGTAGAACGTCTCTAATGATAATTACTTGATTTGCAAAACGTGTGTTGATGTTTTCATAATGGATGCGAGCAATGCTCTGGCATAAATTACAAATGCACAATGGTGGACGGAGAAGGTGGAGGGGGGGCAACGGGACTCACCATGTGGCACGCAAATGTTCGGGGCAAAGTCGAGTGGCAGATAAAGTGGCAGATTGATAAGGCTGCAAAGGGAAAAAAGGATAATGATGCTGTAGTTCGGGGTGTTTCAGGGTGGGTTCCGCTCCTCTTCAGGGCGTGCCACAGTGGCAGCTGCCACTGCGCAGTGGTTGCTGTGCAACACGGCGAGGCGCATGCGTCGAAAATGCGCATTAAATGCGCTTTAATAACTTTTCACTTTTCATTGCGCACTTTTCCAATTGCGCCTCGCAACTACTTCAACTGTAACCCCGACTCACATTTTATGTGTCCCGCATCGAAGCACTTATCGATCTCGATTCACTTTACTTTTTTTTTTCCTAGTTTTTGGGTCAGTTTTGTAAGTGCACTCGATGCAGAAATTTATGGGCTATCCTTCTGGCATTAATTTGCAGCTAGGCATTACCCATGTCCACTTTTCTAACATTTGCAATTATTTCTGTTTCAATATTCCAATAATTTTCGGACCCTTCAGAAGGTTTTCCATACCAAAATATGGGGGTTACTTGTGTCCGCCAGCTGGAGGGTCAGTTGTGTAACGATTGGATCGATTTGTTGTACATTTCCTGACTCGATATTCTTTCGGTCTAATTTGACATTTTATAGTTTATTGTTTCCTCTTATAAAGTAGACGCACCTTGACGGAGTGCAAAGTTGTTTTCCTCTATTTATTTGAACTATAATGAAAAATAACAAATTATAGATTGGTTGTCAAAATAAAACAGCTTGTGATCGATATGTAAAATGGGTAAGAGAGTAAGGAAAGTGGGTAGAAAAGAGTTCCTAAATTTATCGATTAATGGAACATATTTTCAATATCCTACAAACTATTTGGTTAAATATGTATCTATCGTTAGGTTTTACCTTCACATATTCAATCCCATTCTATTAAAAATCGGGTATAATATTTATATAGTACAGTATATATATTGTGTAGGTGTAAGACTTAAGTTAGACTTTATTACGTTTTTTAATGAAGACTGTTTGAAATTGTTTCATTCTAAGAAAAAATTCACTTAACTTATCTAAGTATTTCAGCTCGTGATCGACTTTGAAGCATTTGGTTGCATTTAGTAGTAATATATAAATAATAATAAATATCATAATTGTATATATAATAAATAACCATAACGATAAATATACCAAATCCCTGAACCCTTACGAACAAATTAACTATCTATTTTCTTAAGTTAAGCCGCTCGAACTTTCAAGCCTCTCATCCATTACAAATCCCGGATTAGCTTTATATTATACAGTATATAGATTAAATATCGCTCGACAGACTTAAGTTAGACTTAAGTTATAATTACTGTACTACCACAAAATCATTTTTAATTCGCTGGAAGCTCAGATTAAATGCGAATGCTCAACACCTTTTTTTTCAATGCAGACTGTTTGAAATTGTTTTATTGGAAGAGGAGCTCCACTTGGGGTCTGGGCTCTGGGCGTCCAGACAGCGGCGAGACTATCAACAAAGGCTAAAAACTACTAAGACCTAAGCTTACTTAATGTGCCCACTTTGAGCGGTGTCAACACCGAGTTGGCTGCCATTCCGGCCGGACCCGGCAAATGTTGCTACTTAGTGGGGCTGCTGTTGTTGTTGCTGCTGCAAGGGATGGTTGAGGGGAGCTGGAATGGGGGACTACCTCGTAATCGGCTTAGAGCAATAAATTGTTCATGGACTCGTGGACGAGCAACGCCGCGCAGCGTGGCAGCCAAGTTGACAAAATGACCAACAAAATGCAACATTTGTTAGCAAATGGTAACGCTTGCAACACGTTGCAGCAACAGCCCCTATTTTAGTTTTCCACTTTTACAGTTTCTCTTTCGCATCACTATTTTTTGTTGTTTTTTTTTTTTTTTAACGTGAGGGTTTTTTCAATTTACCGCAATGATTAATCACCGATTGGGTCTGCACAGAATGCGCCCAGTTTTTTTTCCACTTCCGGGGTGACATTTTTTCCCTCCTTTAATATTTGTCATAGTTCATAATTTAGATATTTTTGCCCTCGGGCCGGGCAACAACAATTTGCCACACGTTGCAAAAAACTGTGAAAAACAAACACAGATATGCGGGAATCGGGAAACTATATAAAAATGGGCATTGCATATGTTACGGGAAGTTCAAGTGCATTTTTGTTGGGGGTTGTGTGTGTTTGTTTTTGTCATGTAGTTGTTGTTGTTGTTGTTGTTTTATTTTCAGGGATTTGATGATAGTCTTGTTTGTTTGCTTTGTTGTGTTATTGGACGGTCTGAGTTCTATTTGATTTTGGGGTAACTCTCAGCTTAGTCCCAGCTGCGAAGCGTACTTAAACAAGAGTGCAGGGTAGGTCAGTTAGGAGGTGTTGATGTGGTTGAGGGTGCCAAACAAAGGGGTTTCAAGAGCAAGGATTATAAGTCAAAAATTCATTTGATATTGTGTAGCTAGGAATGCAGTTATATAAAGAATATTGGGGTGTAATACGAAGTGTAGGTATAAGTATTATACTTTTAATTATATTTAAATTAGTAATATATGACTTAAATGTGAAGGGAGATATAAATAGGGAAAGGCTTTGGGAATGAGTATAATTTTATTAATTTAAAATTTATTGTATAAGTCAACACTTAACTCAAATTCAGATCTTTATCTATTTGCTCAATCTCATTTTCAAACAAACTTAAATTATTTTTCTTGGATAACTCTTCTGCTAGTAAATTATCTCTATAATCTATTTTTTAAGACTCCTTTACTTAAGAATATTTCTTAATCAAGTTGAGACAGAAATCAAGCCGAGTTTCTGTGTTTGTCTGCTTCAGTTCTCTGTTGACAATATATTCTATTGATCTTTATTATTTTGGAATCTAATTAAATGATTAAAAAACAACAAATTTTGGTTCAACAGCTTGTTAAACAATATTCTGTTTCAGTTTTCAATTTGGTTTCTTTGCTCAACTTCCTTCAATATTTAATGCAAATGCCCAATGAAAAATGTTTCACAATAAGTCCGGCATGGAAGTGGGCTTATAAAATGCACCCGAGGCAATTTGCCAAGCAATTTCTTTGATGTTGTGAGCGAGGTCAAATGTCACAACACCTACACGCAAAACAAAAAAAAAAAAAAAACAGAAAAAAGAAAAAATAAATAAATCGGAGCAAGCAGAGGGCTAATATTGTTGAAGTATGCAAAGAAGAGGACAGTGTTAAATGTGAATGGAAAATTCAACGATGAGGCATCTGAAAAGAAAAGGAAAAATCTTCCTGATTTTGACAACTTAAGTACGAGTACTCAGAGGCAAGTGCCTCTAGTGTGGCACAAAACAACATGTGGCAAAGATTTCAATTCTTTTAGATTTCTGTTATATGTATATTTGTTTGGGTTGGCTGCTCCTCTTTATCCTTAAAGGATCAAAGCTGAAATTCATACATACAAATGTCACACCTACGGGATTATGTAGAACAAAACAAATGCCGCATGTTTTGCGATTCACTTGAAGAATTCTTTTTCTTATTTTTTTCTGTACACACATTTTGTTGTTGTTGTTGTTTTGCTGCTGGTTGTTATTGGTGTTGTTGTTGTTTTTGTTGTCACATGTGTCATATCCACACACTCACAAATTGTTAACAAGATTATGTTGCGCTAGGCGCAAAAAATGTTGCTTTTCATTCAGTCTTTTTTTCATCTTGTTTTTCTTTTTTTTTTTTTTTGGCAACGACTTTCAATGCCATGTTTTGTGGCATGTTTTTGTTACATTTTTTATGCTGCCATGTTTTTCTTGTTGTTATTTGTGAATATTACGACATGTAACAGTTATGCGCATGCCTTGCCCGAAGCTAATCCCCCCGACCCAATCCAAAGTTTTGTCACACTTGCCGCCTAAAAAACATCGACACAAAAGGCAACGGCGTTAAAAGTGGCTGGACGAGTGTTAAACTTTTTTCTTTCTTTCTTCTTCTTCTTCTTATTCTTGCTGTCGTTTTTGTTGTTGCATGTTTTAAAGCCTACTTGAAGGCGTCGCTAAAGTGAATTGCCAGGGGGCATGAAAAACATTGCGTTGGTAATGTGACAGCAAAAACGTGATACTTCAAATTGAACCCAAAGGAAATTTGGCTTAGAGAAAGTCCTTACTTACTTTTTCTTTGTTTTCGAAAAGAAGTTTTGTGCAGCACAAAATTTAGTGTTTTTGACAGCCATAATGTAATTGTATTAAAATCACAATAATACAAAAAATATACTTAAATAAGAAAATATAAGTACGTTTATTTACTAAATATATTAAAAGAAGTTAAAGAAACTTTTTTTTGCCTTAAATATATATTTTATATATTATACATATTTTTTTGAATAATACTCAAATAAAATATATATTAATGTTTGGAATTATTGTATTGGAATTAAAATAATATATAGAATTAAAAAAATATTAATAAAAATTTTATGAAATTCAATTTGTATTTTAATGATAAGCATAGAAAAAAAAATATAAAAATTGTAGTTTTAATACAATATATTTTTTATTTATAAATATTACTTGATCTTAATTAGATTATTATAGAAAATCTGTATTTATTTTGAACAGATATGAATATACATAAATAAATATATATCTATAAATAAATAATAATAATAAATATATTACAAAGTGAAGGTCGATAAGAAGTCTAATTCCAAGTACTGATTAGATCTTATATAATAATCTGCTGTAAAGCATATACAACCCGATGCCTAAGTACAGGGTATTTTCTTACTGAATCTCCTTAACTACTTGGCTAAAGCTTTTCTTTATATAGAAAATGTGATCAAAGTTAAATACTTTTTAAAGCTATATTTATGCACAACAATCCTTATATATATTTAATAAATATCAAGCTATATAAATTGACAAGGTATGGGACCTTCAAAGCAAAACTAGTCTTAATAAATATTGGCAACTATATTTAGTTTTAATTTGGCCAATATTTGTCATATAATTAGCCAGTTAGCTATCATATTTATACTATCTTTCAATCCACATTTGATGGCCCGCTCGTAATTAATATTTTCATTTAATTAGAGAAGACTTTGTCCGCTTGTCAACAGTTTTGTGCTAAACTAAACATCGAGTACTTAAGGGAGCTGCTGGCCTACTTTTTGGACATTAGCCAACTAGGCAGCCAGTCAGGCAATCAGCTAGTCGGGCGGCCATATCCCATAGATACACAGCCACATACAATGAACGACAGAATTGGTAGTGAAAAAGTATAAAAAAAAAAAAGTGACTGAAAACTACTGCTAATTATGTGTATTTTAACTTTTGGGCATCGCGTCTTTGGCAGATGAAATGAAAAGACTGACAATCTGAGAAGGACGACAACGACGAGAACGACAAGGACGAGGACGATGACGAGGACGACGAGGACGAGTTGCATAATTAAAACTTTACATTTTGCTATTTAACTTGCCGTGTGCAAAGAATCAGATACAACATCATTTCATTTCTTTTGTGTGCCTCCCCCACATAGTTTTTTATCGTTCTGGACAAATAGCTGTGGAGGCTGGTTGGGAGCCAGGAAGCTCCTTTTTGGTGGGGCCCATCTTGAAGTTCGCACAGAGCGGGTAAATAATGGCCACAAAGAAGTAGAGTTAAGGCTGGGCCACTAAGGACCTTTTAAGATAGGCTGCTGCTGATGCTGGTCCTGCTGCTGCTGCTACTGCTGTTGACTGCTGCTGCACGGACAAATGCAGGAAACAGGATATTGGATCATTTAGTATTAAGGCAGCGCCTTGTGGCACGCTCCACACAATGCGAAACAAGTTAAGCGCAGCGCGAACAATAAAACGGGGCCGACGACAAGGACGACGACGACGACAATGGGGCAAGAAGCGTAACGTTACGCTTTAATAACTTGCCGCAGGATTAAGTCCTGTGCAATGAGATGATAATGCGCCGGAGCTTTGCCACCGCAGGAGGCCGCGCGCCACACCATTTTGTAGGCGGTTTGCGGTTTTTGGATAATGTTGATTATGCCCGGGCGCCCATAAAAGTGTATCCCCAACAACAGCAACAACGGTAACAACAACAACAGCACAAATTATATTACAAAATGATTTGCCCCACCCCGCTGCCACCCCCTTGTCAACCTTCTGCATATTTGTCGTATCGTAAATATAAACATCATCAACGCATCATGAAAATAATTTTCCTTGGCATTTTTTTTCTCTCTCTTTTTGCCGTTTGGCTCAGGATTTTGGTTTAGCTCGGCGAAGCTTATTATTTCTTTTATTTACATAATATATATTTATACGTATGCGTTTGCATGTGCGGGTATATAGGTTCGGTAGGGGCTGTTTGTCTCTTTGGCCTGCCCTTCGACACTCTTGTGTGCAATTTACATAACACAGCTAACAAATTCTCTTCTTGTTTGCTTCTTCTTCTTCCTCTTCCTCTTTTTTTATTTGGTGGGGAATGAGATTTTGGCAATTGGTGGGTGGGGGGCGTGGTTTATGTGTGCTTTGTCTTATTTGTCATGTGGGCGTTTTTTATGTGCGCTGGGAGGTGTGCGTGAGTGTGTGTTTGTGTATGTGTGTGTGTGTGTCATGTTTGATTGGCCTGGTAGTTGGTTGTTGGCCTTTGGTTGATGTGATGGCCATAAAATTAGTTGCCTGCTCAGAAGGAACTTGCGGTTAGGCTGTAGATGTGCTTATTAATAGCTTAAGGGCTTTGCCAGCTTAATGCTCCATGTGAACATTAGAACTTTATGTCTATTTCTTTAAGTGCATCCAGCCAAGATGTGAGCCAGAATTTGAAGTATCGCTCCTTATCAAAGGCGAGCTAATTGAAAGTTTTGTTTAAGCCTTCGCTAGTAAAGTTTTGCCTAACATAAAGACGGATTAGTCCGTTTTGTTGCTATCATTGATCTTTATGAACTTGAAGATCGTCACTCAGATTTAGAAATTCTTGATTTCCAAATCTAAATTTAATATCTGAAATGAATTGCAATTTAGTTTAGTAAGGTTTTCATTTATATTTTTATGCCTTTCCTGGTTTAGGTTATAAATTCAATTAAAAACATTTCAATTATATTTCCTCTTAACCCTCTTCGTAAACTTCATTACTGGATCTGAATGCAAACCCATTTGCCTGAAAACCTTTTCAAGCAAATGCAGCTGCAGATCCCAAAGAGGAGATTCTTAAATCCTTCAGCCTTAACACTGAACATTTATAATAATCATAACAAACAGACCTACAAACAGACAGACAGACAGACGGACAGACAGGCAAATAGATTCAACTATTGAGGGGCTGTAAGAGGTGTCTGGAATGTGGCTAATCTCAACCAAAAAACTATTAGCCATGGGCAGAACTATTTGCCACACAAACTGGTTGTCTAATAAACTAAACTATATATATACATATAGTATATATATATATATATACATATATATATATATATTTATTGTTTAGAATGTTGTTGGGCAAGGGATTTATTAATGTGACCAGAGCAACAAGGACAAGGAAAACAAAAACAGGATTTGTATATTGTAGCTCAAATTGGATTTGTTTGTTTGGGTGCCAGAAGGAAGGGAGGGGGACATGCAATTTGGTCGAGTTACGTTGACTGCGGGTTGCGGGAGGCTTATGAGCGCTCCACTGCACAATGCAGCCTTCAGATCCTTGCAGGCACATCCTCACCGTTCCTCTGCGCTTGTTTGCAGCGGGGCTTTATCTGCGGCTGTATCTGTATCTGTATCTCAATATCTGTATCTGCTCTGTATCTGTATCTATATCGCTTACGTGTATTTGACAAGGTCCTTGTAGTGCCTTGTTGTGATTATTTGCTAGAATAACATCAACAAGCAAGCCAGTACGTGAGTGTGTCAATGTGTGTATGGAAAGAGAGGCACATATTGCCAGCGAGAGAGAGGGGGAGTGGAAAAGTGGGAGAGGGGGAGAGGGGGAGGGAGAGGGAGCGAGCAGCATGTCGAGCTGAGTAACAGCTGTCTAGAGCTCTGCTCTTGGTTTTCATTGCGTTTTGATTGGATTTTTCTGTAGCTACTGCAGCTTCAATTAAGCATTGGCCTATACAGACGTTCCATGTTGCATACCCTAACAAGGAGTACTTTAATTTGGGCATGCATTTTGTTGCCCGTCGGTGTAGGTGACTGTTTGTATGTATTATTCCTGTTCACCCAGCGAAATCTAAATAAAATATAATTTTTGCTTTATTTTATATCTTATTGTATATATATGTATAGATGTATGTATAAGATTACCCAGATTATCAAATTTCTGTTTTTCATTAGCACGTGAGTTAAAATAAAGGTATATAAACATAAAAAGACGTATGTATATGACTTCATAGCCCCATTCATATAAGTATTCAAATAATAATAATATTTCTAGTATTTATTCTACAAATATGACATAATATATGATCTTAATTATTAATTACATTATTTTATATATTATATACTTTATTTTTATTATTATTATTATTTACATTCAAATAATAATAATATTTCTAGTATTTATTCTACAAATATGACATAATATATGATCTTAATTATTAATTACATTATTTTATATATTTTATACTTTATTTTTATTATTATTGTTATTCACATTATTTTATATATTTTATACTTTATTTTCATTATTATTATTATTAACATTATTTTATATATTTTATACTTTATTTTCATTATTATTATTATTAACATTATTTTATATATTTTATACTTTATTTTCATTATTATTATTATTTACATTATTTTATATATTTTATATTATATCCCAATTTTTATAAAAAACTTCCTTTTTGTATCATATAGTTGACTTTGTAAAATTCTATCTTTAAGGGCATTTAATAGTCGTTTCTGCGCATTTCTTTCGTGTTCTGTGATATTTTATTGCTGTCGCAATGTTTGTTATTTTTGACGCCGAAGCCGACAACTGCACTGCGATTGCGGTTGGGTTTGATTTGGAACGGTCGTGAATGGATGTCCTGGACTTGGAACCACCCCGAAAACTGGCTCGTGTGTTGCCTTTTGTTTGGCTGTCAATATGTCAATTTTGGCTGCTCCTTTGCGGCCACTTTCTATGGCAGAAATTAAGTTGTCATTGTCCTCAGTCGTTGCGTTTCGCATTCATTTCGATTTCATTTTCATTTTCATTTTGATTTTCATTTCGTTTTGATTTCGATTTCCCATTTTCCCGATTTGGCGCTGTTGATGGCTTTCGAGTGCGGATACATTATATTTTTATTAAAAGCAATCAGCGTTCGCTCGTTCCGACTGCCATTCTTTTGTCAACATTTGTTCGGTTTGATTTCCGCGCCTTGATTAGGCTTATTTAGGCAATTAAATTCATATGTCGCATTTGCGCAATTTTTCTGTAATTTTTTGGGTTGATTTTTTTCGTATTTAAGCGTCGTTTGTGTTACATGTGTGCGGGCTCGATGGTTCGATGGCTCGATGCCTCGATGGCTCGATGATGGCGGTACAGTTGGTTTTATGGGTTTGTTAAATGACCTGTTACTAGGGTAGCTGATAAGCTGCCATTGATAGAGGATTATGTGAGAATCAGGCAATAATTGCGGCTGTACTTTGCTTGACTCAGAAATCTTAAGCAAATGAAAATGTTGCAATGGATACATTATGTTTGCTATCAAGCAGTGGAAACTGGGTAGCAATATCTATGTACATATATTTAAGGACTTAAACCTTGAATCTCCTGAGTTAACTATATATATATATATATATATATATATGTATACCCTATGTATATATATGTATACCCTGGCATACATAAAATTGTCAATTCTTTCTTTAGACTGTCGCTTCTTTCTGCAGCTTAGGCTCTAAGCCCGGGCTAAACCCAGCTTGCGCTTAATTAGATTTGTGTGAGCCATTTGTAGGGTATTTGCTGTGGCAGCTTTTCATAAAAACGAGCTAAGAGAAATGCAAAATGGCAGCTGACAATAAAGCTGGAGTCGTAACTCAAAGCCAGACCCAATGGAAAACAATGAGACTTTGTCTAAGCCCCTCGCGGGTCCTCAAATGTGTCCTTGCGCATGTTATTCACACATTTTGTTGCCAATTGCAATTGCAAATTGAAAGCCAAAGCCAAAGCCAAAGCCAAAAATGGCTTAAACGCGACAAAAAACGCGCGTACGCAGCTGAGGATGTT
Organism: Drosophila pseudotalamancana; assembly: GCA_037075185.1. NCBI lineage: Eukaryota > Metazoa > Arthropoda > Insecta > Diptera > Drosophilidae > Drosophila > Drosophila pseudotalamancana. The sequence continues at coordinate 156,427 of JBAMCK010000606.1, read as the reverse complement.
GCGAAGCCAACAGATTGGCCTGACTTAAACGGTGGTAAAGCATAAATCCTTGGAAGCAGCGGTCGCAAGTCATGTGGTTTTTCAGTTGGCAGTTGGTGGGAGGGGGGTTGGCGATTGGGTGGGGTAACAAAACAGGCAGCCAGAGGGCTACATTTGCCACAATTTCCGCTTTCCGGCTGCAGCTCAGATTCACTTTTTGCCTTGCATACTGCGCATGCATATTGCTCTTCGACTGGGGTACTCTGTAAACAGCAACAATAATGACAACAACAACAACAACAACTACTACTACAAAGACAACAATAACAATAACAACAGCAAATGCAAAGCGAACATTTTGCGGTTGTACCCCGCAATCCACTTTTCACCCCCCCTCCTCCCCTTTATGCAGTTGCTTTCCGCCTTACCGCAACGCATGCATAAATTATTATTGTTCTCGTCGTTCGCCACTTGCTGCCAAATGTTGCTGCAACATTTTAACTGGCCCTGGCCAAGTTATCTTAGCTATGTGATTGCTTTCGTATAATGATTTGCTTTGCTGATTTTTTAAAAATATTTTTTTTTTTTTGTTTTTTTGCTGTCAGTTTTAGTTGTCAGACAGTCATCAACGAGCCAGTTATCTAGATGACTTTGTCAATTAGTCAGTTGGTCAGCTTCGAGTTGAATCGATCTGGAATAGGATTTTATTAGCCATTGTGGCATTTTTATATATAGTTACTTACTCTTAGAACAATTTTCACAGTGTAATAAATATAAATTTATGAAGTAGTAGTTGACAATTTTTAACATTATATACTTGTTATATATCGGTATATATGTAACAAAATAATGATGAGAACTCTTAACTTCTTTGAGGTTTTTTTCGGCTTGTTACGAAGGCTGCTAATAAGTCTAAATATCATGTATATAAACAGCAGATAACATTTTCTTATAGAAAAGTCACCTTTAAGTGAACTTGCAGGCATAACATATTAAACTTTCTTAAGTAATTTTGTTAGGGTATTTGGACAACATTGTAAAGTGTTTGCCCTGTATTTTTGACTTATTCTTGTTCCTGCTGTTGTTGGTGTCCAGCACATCGGTACGTCATCGTTTCTCCATGCGAATGACAGTTGGAAGTGGTTCAGTTGTTGCTCCTCAACGTCCTCGTTGCTCCCTTTGCTGCACGTCTTTTGGCCTCGCCGGCTGCCACGCCCACGCGGGACACAAAATACATATTTTGGCCGTTTTTGTTTTGCATTTTTATTACACGCACACACACACATACATACACACACGCACACAAACATTTCGCTTTGTGGTTTTTATCAGACACCAGCGAGCGGAGCAGAAGAGTCGTTCGAGCAGCGCCATCCGCGGCGGAGATCCACAAAAGCTGCTTTAATTGGAGTCGATGGTGTTATTTATATAAATGTTTGTCATTTCTCTTCGTTCGCCGTGTTTGCATTTCATTTTTTTGTTGGCAGTTTAAATTGTAGGCGTCATGTGATATATTGGCCATATTGGGTCTTGGCCTGGTGCGGTTTTCAGTGCTGGTTCTGGCTCTGGCTCTGGCTCTGGCCTGGCTAACAGCTGACCTTGTTCCATATTTTGTATTCTTTTTGTGTGTGTACAATGTGTGTGTGTGTGTGTGTGTTGTGGTCCATGTGGAGCTTAAAGTTGAAAGCGCTGTTAAGGAAAATTGAAGTATCGTGTAGATATGTAAAAAATTTGACCCACATGGGCAGAGAAAGGATTGTGAATAAAGAATGCAGAGAGACAAAAAAATCACTTAACTAAAGGCAGCTAAAACTTTATAGAGAGTAATCAATTCTTGAATGTTAGAATTAGATAATTTTTCTATAGGAACAACAAATCAAAGCTCCTTGGTATATCAGAGGGAAGACCACCACGAAGTCGGATCCAATGTCAAGTTCAAGTCCATGCGTGTGTTTTCCATGTACTCCATGAAGGTCATTAGCTGCCGGAAAGATGGAAGGAAAGTGTCAGCCATAAAACCGTGAAATCACATACAAAATGCATTTAAACGCCCCACACACAAACTCCAAATGCAGACAATAACATTTTCGTTTTAATTAAAGAACAGCCAAAAAACAAAAGAAAACAAAAGAAAAAAACAAATGGTAGAGAAGAAAATGTACGCAACATATTTTAATTTAATGCCTGCGAGTGACTTTCTGCCACAGGGCAGGGGGCTGGGGGAGGGGGAAGGGAAGGGGAGGGGAAGGGGGATATGTAAGTACTTCCGTTTACAGCTCGACGTGCCGGCTTCTAAGTAAAGTAAAGTGGAGCTCCAATGCCAATGCCAATGCCACACGCACACACACATACACACACATACGCACACACATGCACACACATATGGCACACACATATGCACACGTATGCACTCGCCAGGACAACAACAAACGCTCGACTCAATTTCAGAAAATAATTTAACGACTCCATTTAAGCATGAAATCGCAAGGCGCTCTTCCACCACCTCCACCCCCTCCCCCTCCCTCATTGTTTGGGCTTATTTGGAAGGCGGAGCCAACTGGAAGTCGGTGCTGTAGACAATAGGCAACTGCCGGGCCATTCAACGGCAACTTTATCACTAAGTGGGAAAATCTGTAGAATTTTAAGTGCATGTGGAAGCCGACTGAATGCCAAAAGGAGAGCCTACAGGAAGGCGCAGTTGCCTATTGTTCTATGACGTCCTAAAACTCCGGTTCCAGCTCAAGTTCAGTGCAGCTCTTCTTCTTTCTGTATAGGCAGATCCTTTGTTGTTGTTGTTTTCAAGGTGTGCTAAGAGGCGTAAGCACAAAACAATTTTCATTTACTTTACGTTTTTAATCATGCTTAAAGGATATGTCAGCGACGCTCGTTACACCCGACAACAACAACAACAACAACAACACCACCAGAAGCAGAAGAAGAGGATAGAAGCCTTTCGTCTGCAGGATGTCAACACAAATTCAAGTGAAATGATGCACAGAAGGCAGTTAAAACTAAAAAAAAAAAATAATAAATGAAAGAAAGAAAAAGGATTGCCACCGGATGAATGCATTTCATTTGAAGTAGAAGTAGAGAAGTAGGAGCCAGCAGCAGGCGAGCCAGACAACAACTTAAGCAAGAAGAAGAAAATATGAAGCAACAACACAAAAAAAAAAAAATGAATTGGAATGCAATGCGCATTGTTAGGGATTGACAGGTAAGCAAGAGGCGGACCCACAGCTCAAGTCAAGCCCAAAGGATTAGAGCCTTGTGTCTCAAGACATTCGAATGACAAATGCTGATGATCATGTTTTGGCATATTTGTGGTCGCTGTCAAAGGGCGCAGCCCACAATGGGAAACCGGGGAAAAAACCCCGATAGCGGTAAATCGGTAAACGCTTTGCCAACTTTTCCAGCTAAACAGCCTCGGATGCGGCTTGCACCTTTTGCACCTGGCCCGACCTTTTGGCTCTGATAAAGTTGTTGCAGTCACAACTTTAAAGCCGCCGACAAGCCATTAATTGTCTCCACAGTTTAACACCCAAAGGAACTTTCAACATATCTTCTGCTTCTTCTTCTTCTCGTTCGCAGCTCGCTGGCCAAGTTCATTTTTTATTCTCCCATGAAAGAAACCTCCACCCGAAAAAAAGAACTCGTGTACATGCATTTCTATCTAATTAAAACAGGTGTTTTAATTATTGCAGCCATTTAATTTTCCATTTTTCCCTTTCCCTTTCCCTTTTTTTGCCCCTGACTTCTCCTTCTCCATCTCCTTCTTCTTCTTTATTTTCTTCATCATAAACGCCGCCTTTGCCGTCCCACTTGGCACATTTTTATGGGACCATTAAAAAGCGTTGCAGTTCCTTGGCCAAGCTGCTCATTAGGAGGCTCCATGCTCCAGATATGATGAATTTTCATTCGGTTTGCTTTATTTGGCCTCATAAAAATGGCCAACAGCCAGGCGTGTTTATTACTTTGTGTGTGTGTGTGTGTGTGTGTGTGTGTGTGTGTGTTTTGTTTAACTATTTTTTATTGCAATTAGATGGTGCACATACACACATATGGGTATATACTTGCATATATGTGTATATATACATACTTATCTGGCGCCCCACAACTTTTGTTGATCTGTTAATTAGATGTAAAATGTGCTTTACAACTTTTTTTGTAGTTGTTTTTAGGAGCTAAAATCTGTTACAAATGACTTGGGACATTGTGGAGGGAGTTAAAACAAAGATTTTTTAATTAATTTTGACTTTAAGAGTGCGCTTAATTACTTAACTTAATTTAAATTATTTCAACAATTATTTGTATGAAAATGAATGTAAAATATTGCAATTCGCAACTGGTTAAAGCTTAATGAATGATGATGATGAGAAAACCGGGAAGTTTTAGATACTGTTATGCAGATAACTTTTTAAATTTACAGCTTGACAATAATGTAATCATAATTATTTATTATATTATTTATATTCTTGTTATCTGCAGAACCCAACTTCTTTCAAAGTTAAATAATACTCACAATACACTCACATATTTCCTGCCGTTATTTCAATACCCTGGAATAGCCAGTCAGCAGTTGCTTAATTCCACTTTCTTTGTTGAGCTTAAGAATTCAGAGAGATATAGAGAGAGAGAGAGAGGTCCACACTCCCAGCTATACGTAATTACATTGTTATTTAGCTCAGCAATTTTGTGTACCTTAACACTAATCAATTTTTAATGAAATAACATAAACCCTTTTTCTTTGGGTCCAATACCCTTGGCCATACTTAATCAGGCAATAATAACATAAATTAAATAAACAAAGTCACGTACAATCAACCAATAATACGGGCTGTAGAACTTTTATTTTCTTAACGTTCCGAAGGAGAAAATATGGAATAGTATGAAGAGCGAACGGGCGATGATGTGTGTTAAATTTCACGGGCTCTACGAGTCCAACAATAACAAGAGCAGCTGTTCGACTGGGATCGGGATCTGGGTTTGGGTTGGCCTGCAATATTGCAAGCTCATTATACAAACACCAATCAAACATCGCGGACAGGTATGAAAATCCAATTAAAACCGCGTAAAATGTAGCAACAGATGATGTTGATGATAATAATGATGATAATGATGATGATGATGAGGCCCTCTGGATGTGTGATGGAAAACTGCAAGCTCACCGCACTTCTCACTCAATTAGAACAGAAAATTCAAAGGAAACGTGTAAACAAAATAAATACGAAATCAAGCAACGAACTCGATTCGAGTCGACTCGACTTTGACTCCTGCATTGTCGATTTTTTCCGCCCTCAGTTGTTGTTGTTGTCTTTGTTGTTGTTGTTGTTGTTGCTGTTGCCTCTCGTTGCGCTTTCCGTCTAAAAAGGCTTGAGTTGATTTTGGAGTGGCCAACACGGCAGGTCGCTCTAAGCCGCACCGGGCAACAGAGGCACTTGAAACGATTTTGGCATTCTTCACCTGTCAAGGCGGTAGTTTCGGACTCTCGGACTCTCGGACTCTCGGACTCCGGACTTCGACACTGGCTCGGGCTCTAGCCACCGTCTCTCGCAGCTGGCTGCGGCAAAGTGCAATAAGAACGTCTAAAACCTCACACTTCACAACTTTTGCCGAAACATCAAAGTTGACGTACACAATGGCCATTGATGTGATACAAGTGAAGTGCAAAGAAAACAAAACACGACTCCAGACCTGGCCACTGCTCTCCCTCTCTCTCTCTCTCTCTCTCTCTCTCTTTCGTACTGTTGCCCTCTCGACTTGTAACAAGCTTCAGTTCTACAGCCAAGCAGCCAACATTGACATCCACATCGACATCGCAGTCGACGTCGAGGTTGACGTCGACGTCGTCGTTGGCGGCGGCTTCTTCGCTGTCGTCAGCTTCAACAAGCGTAAAATATTCCCAGAATTGCAACAACTTTAGTTCAGGTTGAGCTTCAGCTTCAGCCTTTTGGGCAACATTTTGACAGTCTCGTGGGCACCTTTTCAGGCGCGTTTCTAAGCAAGGCGCCCAAAATGGGGGCGCTTTAAATCGAACTTCGAGGTTATATAGTTTGATACTTATAATAATATATTATCACATAAGTAATTTATTTTATATTTAATTTGCATTTTCATATATATAGACAATATTTAATCAATCCAATTTTTGTTGGTTTGACTTGTATACAAATTGCTTTCGTTTTTGACTTTTTTTTGGCAATTTCATTTTGCATAATATTTTTTTATTCCGAAAATAAATGTGAGTTTAAAAGTAAAGCCTTATATCCTCCGGCACTCAATTTTCTAATTGTTGAGATTTGTGGCAAAATTTTGGGAAATATTGAAAATCCAAAACTTTTAAAAATATTTGTTGACATTAACTCTTAAAATATATGAGATATATATGTGGGAAACTGAAACCTTTCATCAATAAAAAGCAAACGGTTCTTTGTAATAGAATTATTAAATCTTAAAGAATAATATTGGATTTTAGCGCCCTTTTGTTCAAAAATTTGACTTAAGTTATCATTTTTAATAGCACTGTATTATTAATTCCCGGTTAAGGCGTTAAATTATACAATTTTCTATTATTTCGTTTTATTTGTTTTATATGCTTTATAATTTGAGTTATAATTTTGTTTTAAATTTAGAGGAGTTCTAGGTTTTTAAACTCTTTTCCCATTCATAAAACAGAAATTAAAATTTACTCCAATGTTTTTTCTTAATAAATGTATTGAATTATTAATGATTCAATATTAAAGCTTAGCTTGCAAAATAAATTTTTAGCTGTTTTCTTTAGCTTCAGCATTTCCAAGTGAAATCAGTAGTAAATGTATTTTTTGTCAAAACTAAATTCCGAAATTATTGTAAAATATGGCAAAAAGACCCGCTGGTTCCGTTAGCTCCAATAGTTCTAGTCGTCGGCCGATGGTTAGATCATTACAGGCTCCACCTTCGCCGCCGCCACCTCTAGATGTCAATGCGATAATTAGAGATCTGGTTAATTGTGAAAATCCAGCACGGGGCGTAAACCTTAACGAGGCGCACATCCGGATCGTGTGCAGCGATGCCCGAACGCTATTTCTGAGAGAGCGATCCCTGCTAGAGATCCGGCCGCCAATCAAGATATGTGGCGATGTCCACGGCCAATTTGGGGATCTGTTGCGGATTATGCAATCGGCAGGCTATCCATCCGATACCAGATATCTGTTCCTGGGCGATTATGTGGATCGCGGCAAGCTGTCCATTGAGACGTTCATGCTGCTGCTGGCCTTCAAGGTGCGCTATCCCCATATGATTTGGCTGCTCCGCGGCAACCACGAGTGCGCCAACATCAATCGGATCTACGGCTTCTATGATGAGTGCAAGCGTCGGTATTCCGTGAAGCTCTGGCGCTACTTTGTGGACACCTACGACTGCATGCCGCTGGCGGCATTGGTGGGCGGCAGAATCTTCTGCGTCCACGGCGGCCTGAGTCCCAATCTGAAGAGTTTCGAGGATATATTGGCCATTAAGCGACCCTGCGACATACCCGAACAGGGACTTATGTGCGATCTGCTCTGGAGCGATCCGGATGAGAAGGTTCTTGGCTGGAGTGGGAATGATCGTGGCGTAAGCGTCACCTTCGGCGCCGATGTGGTACGAAACTTTTGCTTTCGCATGGGCATCGATGTCATATGCCGGGCCCATCAGGTGGTCGAGGATGGCTACGAGTTCTTTGCCCGCCGCCAGCTGGTGACCGTCTTCTCCGCGCCCAACTACTGCGGCATGTTCGACAATGCCGGCGCCGTGATGGTCGTCAATGATAACCTGGTTGTCAGCTTTGTCATACTCCGTCCGACCTTTTCGGTGCGCCAATTAATGGGCACTGAATCCCCAATGATGGCCATGGGCAAGAATCGAAACTATTAGCCTGATTCGCAACCAACAAAAAACAAAAAAAAAAAAAAAAACAAAACGTGGTCACTTAAAAAATGTTTGTGCTGTAATCAAATATTCTGGTATCCACAGTGAAGCTTCATTGACATGGAACATTATTTTAAAATTAGTGTATATATTGTTAATTTACAATAGTAATAGTACACACACACACACATACACACACAAATAATTATACAAGCAATGGGAAATATTTATGTAAACTTAATAATTTTTTATATTCAAATAAATTTTAGTTGTTTTACAACGTTGACTAAAGAACTGTTGAAATGTTTTAATTACTCAATGACAATTGCAGATATGCTGCATTATATTCTGATATTCTTCTCTTTTAGGACTATTTGAATGAGAATTCGTGTTCAATCCTTCCTTTCACTGCAGTGGAAAGAAACCCTTTCTAATTGTCTACCCCGTTCTCACTGTTGCATTTGCGCAATTACCGACAAACTTGGAGCTGGATTAGAACAACAATGTTTGGCAGATTGGACGATGGCAGTGGCGACATCCACATCCACATTCACATTCACATCCACATCGACATCCACATCGACATCGACATAGACAGCACGACGTCTGCACTTAACAATTTCGGCAATGTTGCATGTTTCGTCGTGTGCTGAATGTTGCATAAATAAAGCGCAGATCACACGCAAACAGAGCTTCAGCTACAGCTTTTAACTGTAGCTGTAGTTGAATCTGAATCTGAAGCTGAATCTGAAGTTGTAGACCGACGTTGGCAGCGGTTTTAGCTGCTCGCTTGACTGCAACACACGGACGACACGGACAACATCAAAGTGTTGACTTGACATTTTGAACGACATTTTAACCTGTTTAGCCGTTGCGGCCAAGCTAAACCAAACAAGCGTAGCCAAAGCCAAAGCCAAAGCCAAGCTATGCCGAGCTGGTATGAGCCACCGTACCATGGCAGTGGCATCATTGGGGTCTCGTTGTCAAGTCAAGGGGTACAGCCAGAGAGTCGCAGCCGAGGGGCAAATGGAACCAGCGAAGCAAACAACATGCCATGCTGCAATACGAATGACTGCACGCCGTTCCAATACCCTAACTTGGCTAAGAAGTCTAACGCGGACTATGAAAAAGCTGTGCACAACATATATATATTACTTGTAGATACAGTATCTTTTCATTTTTATGCCTTGTTGTTACATAAAATACTCTAAATAATGAGTATGAGCAGGCAAATATTATAGATATTAGATTTATCTGAGCCACAGGCTTTATCTAAAATTAATATAAATTGGTTTCGAAATTGTAGATTTAATTTATTATATCAACATTACTATGAAAATTCCAAAATTTTGCAAATTCCTTCTAAATGGAAATTATTTAAATTCAAAGCAATTCTTTACAATTTCAAACTATAGTTTGTTAATTTTATTTTACATAATTTAATACATTTTTATATATTATATGGTAAATGACAATAGAGAATCTAAAGCAAATTTCATTTGTATCTCAAACTAATTTCAAAGTGCATTTGGTATTCGCTACTAACTGGTTTATTATCTAGTTATCGCTGTTTGGATTACTGCTGCTGTTGATGATGACGCTGATTCGTTTGGGCCGTAATGTTGACTCGACTGGTTGGTTGTTTGAGCTGTTGTTAATTTTCCTAAAATCAAAGCACAGAATTCACAGGAAATGTAAGCCCCGTTGCAGCAAACACAGTAAACAGCAGTAACAACAACAACTTATACAGCGGTGGAAATGGCCAGAACCATGGCGTCGGTGTCCAGGAACAAGACCTTAAACTGGAACGGAGTTGGGCAAGAAATTGCATTTGGCTTTATGTTTACAAAGTCTCACCAGAAATAGCCATTTGGTCGTTTAATGGTTGGTTTTATGTGTTCATCGGTCTGCCTTAAATTAAAATATTAAAATTTATGAACACAAAATTTGAGTTTTAGACCTGAACCTGAACCTCAAGCTTGAGCTGGAGCTGTAGCTGGCCCTGATTATAGACCACGAAAAGAATCTCTCAACGTGCATCTGAGCCTTTGCATGCGCCGTTGTTAGCTGTTGAAGCTGCTTAACTTAACTTAAAGTAACTTAGCCTCTTGCTCTGATGTGGCGCAGATGATAAATAATCCACGCAAAGACCGCGAGCCGGAGGAACTCGCGCCTGGCCCATTGCTCATCCGGCAGGTGCAAATCGCATGTGACAGCCCAGACACTTAACTTTTGTTCGCTGCTGTTGGCCAACTCGAGGGTCCCGCACTTGCAGTTGCAGTTCTCCACTTCTTCAGTTCTTCAATTCTTCAATTCTTCAGTTCTGCAGTTGTTCAGTTCTGCTAATGCAAACACGTAAGCCAACTGACCAGCCAGGCCAAGCTACCGACCCAGCAGCCAGGTTCACGTTCACGTTCGGGTCCAGTCGGTGGTGTCTGGCCTGGTATGGTGCCTGTTGGCCAGGCCAGCACGGTGCCTGGTCATTTTTTTTATCGCATGTTAATCACAACCTTGTGGAACTCTGTTTGCCTTGCTGCTGCTGCTGCTGCTGCTTCTGCTGCTGTTTAAGTTGGACTTTAAGCCCTTTTGTTGTATGGATTTTGTATTTTTTAATGCACTTGCAAGGGGTATAATCACTTTGTGGTCGGACTCGACTTGCTTAGAATAACACCTGTCCAATTTAGCCAGACAGATAAGCCAGCTGAGCAGCTTATAATAATAATGTATATTTGATAAAATGCAAAATACACTTATTACGCTTAATGATACCTTATTATAATGTGTATTAAGTATTTTACCTACAATAATATTGTTTGAATTCTTTTTTTTTTATATAAAATGTTTTGAATCGTTGGGGCTCTAACTTGTTATTAAGTTTCATGTATCTCAATATTTAATATTTAAATCTAGGGTATTTTTTATATTTTATATCCATACATTTAACATTACAGATTCATATTTTCTATTATCTAGATTCATATATATGTATATACATCCTTTTTTTCTTTTTTTTTTTCTATAAACAAGTCTTTCTATTTTGGTAGTAAGTTTCATACTGCATTTGTTCTTACATAGTTTCCATTTATTTTCAGTATCTATTAGAAATTTTATAGATATTTTAAATTCATATATTGTATATCCTGCATCCATATATCTCTTATTATATATTCATATATGCAAGTTGCAATATATTATGTTCTATTAACATTGATTTTCTATAAACCTATATACCTATATGTGTTTATTTTTATTTCTATATATTTATATTCATTAACATTGATGTTCCAATGTTCCTGTATCCATATATATCTTATTATACATCCATAAATGCAGGTTCTAATATATATTAATATTGATTTTCCATATACCTATATACCTATATATTTTTATTTTTATTTTTATTTCTATATATTTATATTCATTAACATTGATTTTCCAGTATTCAAGGAAGAGTGTGAAATGTTTGTTGCTTCGCTTAGAGTTTTCCACCTTTGGCTTTGGGCTGCCTTTTTGTTCTGCTTTGTAGGTATGCATATTTCCAGCTGCTTGTCTGTTGGCTGTTGTCTGTTGTCTGAGAGCTCTGTGGCTCTATTCTAAGGCTCACATAGACAACTGAGGCTCGGCTGCCTGGGCTAAGTGAATGCAATTAAAATTGACGTTAATCTGCTGGAATTCTGATGTTTTGTCATGTTTGCGCGCTAAAGATGTTATTTTGTTTTGACATGCTCTTGGCCTGGCTGTAGCCTTGTAGCCAGCAGTCCAGCTCCCTGGCTGCCTCCTCCAGGACCGAGTCGGAGCCAAGTAAACACAAGCACAGAGTGCAAGCAGGCAACAAGGAGCCCCACTCAGGGCCAGAGCCACTTGGCCACGTTGTAGTCGTGTACATGTAGATCAATCTATCTAACTAACGCGTTTGGTGTTTGCCTGCTCCATGCTTGTTATTTAAATTGTTATATTATTTGTGGCTAGCTGGTTGGCTGGCTTGTTGTTGTTGGCTGGCTTGTTGTTGTTGGCCGACTAGCTTGGCTTGGCTACATGGGAACCTCAAGCCCAGTGTCTTGGCTTAACTTTAATCGAATTGTCTGGGGGAATTCTATGATGAAGCTTGCCCAATTATGGCCGCTTTGTGGCATATTCTAAGAGCTGGCCAACAATGTTTATGATTGCATTTTAAAGCAGCTAATCAATTAATTTCTAAATACTGCACATCTCTTTAACCTCTATGCAACTATACAATAGCTCTCGAACCATATTTGGTTGAACTCAAAGTCCCACACAGAAGCAGCTAATAAATCTTGAGCTACTATCTACAGCTCTATACACACTTTTAGCCATTATTACTGCAGCATTAAGACACCCAAATGGCCTGCTTTGTTGTCTGCGCAGATCCTGATCCAGATGCCGGCCATAACTGCCATTAACATTGGCACTTAATTTACTTTTAGCCAAAACCAAAACAAACACACAAAATGACGCAGCCAGCCAGAGCTATTCAGCTATCTTATTATATTTGGTCAACAATGTGCGAGACCCAATATGGGAGCCACAAAAAAAAAAAAATAAATAAAAAAAAACAAAAAAAAAAAAAAGAAAATTCAACAACAATTAAAACCATTTTCAAGCAAACAAACAGCAGCATTTCCCGACTTTCTCGCTGTCCACTGTCCAGGAGTCTGCGCTTATTTATTGGAGTCTTGCACATTGTTTGGGCTGCCAAAAAAAAGAATCCTGCGGGCCAGCAGAGGATAGAGGAAAAGTAAACCAGGCAAAAAGGCCAAGAATAAGACACACACACACACACACACACACACACTCATACTAGCTAGAAAGGAAAGTGGCGTATATTTTAACAATTTTCAATTTTAGCTTTTGTTCGCAGCGCGCGCGCTAACAATAAAAAAAAAGAAGAAGAAAAAATCGAGAGATAGAAAAAAAAAACATATAACAAATACATTGGCTGGAATGCTGCCCCATCAACAACAAAGAGAACAACTAAATTTAAGTGCCTTCATCTTATCTGCCTTTTGAGCGCATTATCCTGGTGGTCCTTTGGCCTCAAATGGAAGGACTAAGAACAGGACTGAATAAAAAAAAAAACAAACAAGACTTCACTTTACTCTGCTGTTTGCTTGGCCATAAATTGACTTTTATTTAATTTGATCACTTGCAACATTTTGTACAATTTTCACGCGCTTCTCTTCTTTAATTTCAAATGCATAACAATTCAATTTGAAAGTCGTTAAAACACTTCCAAAAATTGCCCACCTTGACGAGCAGCTGTTAAGTAATTCGTCGAGCTTCCCGGGTGGGGCGGGGAAGGGTCAGAGGGTAGGGAAGGGGAGCAGGGGGTCTGCTCCACTGCGCAGGCGTGAATGCGATATTTGCTCACCCTTTAAGCATTTGATTATTCAATTGTTGTTGAAAAACTAAAAATAGGCAACAAAAACGTTGAAGTTGAGTGTAGCCGACTGCCTAATACTCGTTTATGAATTTAAATGTATAAAACAATATTAATTTTAACAGATTGGAAAAGTTAAGAGCTTTTGTATATATTAAAGAAAGTATTGGGCTATGTAGTATGTTATTCATATAGTTTTTGCGTCAATCTGTAAACGAGGCTTGGTAATTGTCATTATAAAACTGTAGAAAATATAGATGGATCGATATAGATGTGGAATATTATATTATATATTATATAGTTTTTGAGTGTATCGAGGTTTGGTAATTATCGCTGTAAAACTGTAATATATACAGATTGATCGACATATATTTATAATATTGGGTTATGACTTCTAAACAGTTCTATAAAAGGTTTTTCTAAACTTAGTATTCAACATTTCAAGTTCCAAGTTTCAACACTTCCAAGTTTCAGCTTGATGAAAACTAATATGCTCTTGTTGCCTCGTGGACGAGTATACAAACCTCATATTTTCTACTAAGCTGCTTTCGTAACATATGTATATGGGACATTTTTGTTTTGTTCATGTGAGGGGGGTGGGAGGGAAATTGATTTCCGGCGCATTCGTCGCCGCTCGTTGCGCTTCGTCGCTGTCGCCAGGCGCTAATGAGCTGCAGCATTCGCGCTGCCAGTTTTCTATTGTATCTGACAGATACTTTCGGGCTGCATGCTAGCCATGATTAAAATGTTTGTTCTGCTTGAATGCTGGCGGAGTTACCGAACAAAATATTAGAAATGGGAGTTGGAGAGTTGCTTACATTTGCTTCCGTCCATCTGTGGAGCACTTGAAGAGGGCAGCGAAATGTTTTAGAAGCTCGTTGAATTAAATTGTAATTTTTAATTAAAGCCAATTTATACTTATTGTTTCCATCAATAGACGTTTAAATGCGGCATAAGCCGTGAAATTGTCTAATTTCCTGTACCCGAAAGTGGGCGTAATTCAACCAAAATATTAATCGATACTGCAATGAAATGTATCTAAATTATTTTAGGATGCAAATAACAGTTAAAGTGTTCAGGCAGTTAAAACATTTGGTATTCATAGAAACTTTTTAATTAGACCGATAACGGTAAAAACTAAGCTAGAGCAAAGATATATTAAATTAAGAGGCCCATCGGCTGTACTTATCTCTTCTGTATTTGAATACGTATTCCTGCCTTTTCCCCCATTCGAAGTTTTCTCTTGCTGTCACTTTGTTGGATATAATCATACATTTGCATACTAAATGTCCCAATGTCAGATCAAAACAGCCAGCCGATGCATCAACTCGAGAACGAGCTACTTCTCAGATAAAACTTGAATGCACTTTATCTATTTGTCAGCTTTGTTAAAAGGCAGAGAGGGAGGGGAGAGGGAGAGGGCGAGAGAGCTGCCATTTCCCAGGCCATTCGAGCATAAAACTTGACATTTGTTTTGTCGAACTGGTGCACAGGAAACAATGTCTTGACTAGCTGACAGACAGATCGCCAGGTATTTTTATAACATGTGCCCAAATGAAGAAGCGCCCCTCTCATTCTCCCTCTCTCTGTCTCACTCTCTTACTGCTTTCGGATATAATTAATCGTGTAGAAAAGCGTCCGAGCTTAAGTCATCATAATGGCTTCATCAGACTCTCATGAAGGAACCGTCATCTGTCAGCGAGGCGGCCTAACTTGTCGCTCGCCGGATTGCCGGGATAGTTGGAGTAGCCGGATAGCTAGAGCTGGCTCCTAGGCGGAGGCCCTCACAGCTCGCAGCGATTGGAGTGCATTGCGCTCATAAATTACAATTTATTATGACATCATTTTTTACGGATTACCAAACAGCAATGCACTCGCTGCACACATGTGCGAGTCGATTTGAGGACTTTTGCTTTCCTCTTGTATGCCCCATTCCACATGCCACATGCCGCATCGTGCCGCTCGGCTATGCGGCATAAATTTTGATGGCAAACGAACGTATTACGAGCATTTCCTTATGGGCCTTACGACTCGCATTGAATTGTCAGCGCCTCAACCTGGGCATAATTTAGTGCGCGTATTCGACTTTATCTTCGATTTGCGCCCTCATCCTTGGCTGTCGGCACTTCCGAGCGGCGAATCTCGGGAATATGGACATACATGCGAGACGGCATGGCATAATAATAATATTGGCTTTTGGCATTGCGACTGCTCTGATTGTCGACTTGCCTTTGAGCTGTGAAGGCCTTTCCGCTTGGCTCCTCATCTACGTTCAATATCATAAAACTATGATTTATTGTGGCCTATTTGGCATGCTTTGAGCTGCAATGTTGATGTTGCATTGGTTCCGCCCATTCAACATCTTATTAAGTTGCATTCAACAAGCAAAAGTTGAAGTGCATGCGTGCATGTATATGCCACTAGAGTGTTCTATTTTCCACAAGTTATGCATATGCGTTCATTCATAGACTATTTACAGAAAGTATTTCGTTTTGCCCTTTCAATAATGTTGATTTTTGTTAGGACTTGGATATGAGCTTCAATAAATTTCAATCAATTGTTATTCAAGTTAAATACTTTCTATTTCTTCTTCCTTTATTTTTTTTTTTTTTTTTTGAGAATATTATATTATATATATTATTTGAGAATATTATATATATTATTTGAAATTTATAGGATAATTATAAAATGATTTTTATCTATTGAATATAAAAGTTGAATTATAAATAAATTAATTAAATAAATATGTAATTGTATTTTAAATCAGTTAAATTCTTTAGTTTAATTGCCAAAAAATTTTGAAAATATTTTTTTTATCATAATTCCTTCAAACTCACAAACCCTACATATTTATTATTTTTAAGAACTATACAATTTTAATTTAATTCTAAATATTGGAATTGTAATTACATATTTATTTATTTAATTAATTTATTTATAATTAAATATTTATTTAATTCATTTATTAAATATTTTGTTACCCAAAAATCGACTTTACATTACATTTAAGTTTTCTTGTATATATTGAAGCATAGTTATATGTATATATATATATATATGTCAGAGTAACCCATTATCTTAATTGTCAGCTAACTGTTCATAATTTGTGCTAGCTAGATAACAAAAAGGTGCTTCAAGCCAACATAAAGTGACCTTCTTGCCACTTGGCTCACTTAGGCAGCATCTTTTTTAGAGACGCCATCAAAAGTGGCACCTTGATGAACTTGCAACTCCGTTGCCCGTTGGACTGCGACTTTTGTGACTCCGAAAAAAGAAAATTAATTAAAATGTGCTTCTGCCGCACTATAAAACGATGCCAAGGCGCAGATTACCAAATGTGGCACACACTAAAACACTCACACACACACACACGCACACACACAGAAATAACTCATTACGCAATGAGAGGAAAACAACTTTATTACACTTAAAAACATTTAAAAGTCATTTAGAACAAGCATTAAAAAAATCAAGCAAAGGCAACGAGCAAAAAAAAGCCACTAAAAAAAGAAGGAAAACGATGAAGAAGAAGAGCCGAAAGATACACTAAGTACTTGAAGTGCGCGGCAATTAACAAATTTGAAATTGAGATAAGAAGGAATCAAGTTGCTGCTGTTGCCGCTGTTGCTGCCACACACAGCAAGCAGCAGCAAGGTTGCAGCCACGGGGCGAATGGGGCAGTCAGCTTTATGGGTCGATTAAGTTGTTGCGATAACAGTTTAATTTATAATGAAATAGCTAAGTAGACCCACCAGCAAGGATACAAGATACAAGGCTGGCCATCAAACTAGTTCATGTCGCAGCGTTTAGAAAACAATCTCGGGACAAGGATAAATCTACAGCATTCTTTATTTCATAGAAACGCATAAACTGATTTTTTATGGGCACAAAGAACCGAACCCAAAAACCTTAAGATTGTGGTCATTGATTGGCTGCCACACGTAGATTCTAATTTTCCAACGAAAGAGACTTCTATAAATTTTCACTTGCCTGAATGATTTTTGGTTAACAGAAAGGAAAACCCACTGCGTTGCACCTTTTGATTCCTTTTTTCATTCTTTTATGTGCATTGTCAGCATTTTCTTATTGTTGTTGTTGTTGTTGTTTTTGTCTTTTGATTATAATAAAAATCAAAATAAGTTGTTGTCCATTGGCGACAAGCCGACTGTAGCCTACTGGGATTGGAGTCTGGGGACACTTTCTGTTTTCCATGGAAGGGCTCTCAACTCATGTGAAGTACAGTTAGGAAAATCGTAATATCTTTATATCTGAGCATCATCAAGCGCATCAGCGAAGCGCGTTTTGTTTTGATTGGGTACAAATTTTGTATTCAAATAATCGTAAAATTCGTCATTTAATTTGTATGCGAGTCACACAGAGAGAAAAGCAGGTAAATGATTTATTTATTGTTCAACGATTCCGTTGCTATTTATTTATTATTATTTAATTATGGCATAAATTTTTTCCAATTATGTGTTTGGTATTGATTACGGATTGCAAGCAGAGTTTTTAATTTGATTTTGATGACCACACAATATTCGCTTTCATATAGTTATTGAACAGCCTCTAGAGTGTTTTAAATAACTAGTTTCTATTAATCCATAACTAATGAACATATTATATGTATGTGATTGAGAATTTTAATTGTAAGAAATATGTATTTGAATTAATTATTCCTTTCTATCCGCTTGATTGCTTACAAATATATGCATTGCAAGTTGCAAGAGATAGTTAATATAATTATCTTAGCATATCGATATACACATATATAGTTATATAATTAAAATATTAAACATATCTATTTGTATACAAATTTATATATATATATTTATATGGTTCGTATTTCATGCAGGTCTTCTTTTATTTCTCATCTATCCAAGCAGCACCTTGAATTAATCTTCTGTTTGCATAGAGCAAACAAACAAAAACAATTTTCAAGACCGGCACAGCCTACTATAAAAGAAATATTAACTTAAAGATATGCCTTATGGAGCTGCCATAGTCAAAGGCAATAATCACAGTCACTCCAAAACAGACGCAGCCGGGCAGTTACTTTCAGGCCGCACTGTATCCTGTTGCCGATAGCGTAGGCTACAATTAAAGAAGAACCTTCTCAAATATATCTTGGCCCTGTCTGGCATTTGTATTCTTCTTCGTCTGCTGCTGCTGCCTCTTCTTTGCAAATTGTGTGCGAAAAAGCTGAAGATGCGTATTAAATGATAAAGTTGGAGAGCGCAACACGCGCCTCACCAATCAGCCGGACAATGCGGCCGGAGAGTGTGGCCGGGGATATTTAATTGCGAGTTGCTGGCGTTTTGCTACGATTTAAAACAGTCCGCAGCAGCTAGAAATTAATACACGTGCAAATTTTTCGCCAGCAGCCGTAATTATTTTCCCATTTGATTTATGCTATCAAAGCTGGCAGGCAGGAAGGCAGGCAGACGGGTAGGTAAGCAGCCAGGTGGACAGTGATGGGGGAGGGGGAGCTCGAGACAAAATAATGCCAAACCAGAGTCGACGCATTTCCGAATCACTGGCCAAATGAGCTGCTGCCGATGCTTAAGCCGGGCTGCGAATTCCAAGCCAAAGCCCAGGCTGCACACCACACACCTATCGGTATCTTTATCTGCAGCTGTGTGTGTATGGATTTGTGTATGTATGTTGGTGAAGTCAGCGAGCCGTATGTGTGGCGCTGTGGCTGCTAGCCGCCGGTCAAAAATGGTATAAAAAATTACCACACGTTGCCACACTTTGCAACTGAAGCCTGGCTGTTGGCTTCTTTTGGCTGTTAGCCCTGCGTGAGAAACACACCTGCGCTGGCCGGCTGAGTGTGCCTAGTCGCACACACACATACAGTCAGACACTCGACCTGTATCTGTATCTTTAAGTTACGTTTTGTGTGCGGCCTGCCTCCGGGCTGTGTTTGCACACGCATCGCTGCCATCGAGAGGATGTGTGTTTCCATCTCTGACTCTGGCTCTGCCTTTGACTCTGTCGGTGTGTTAGTCTCTTCCTCTTTATGCAGTACCCTGCGCTTTAGTCGCTGACTTTCGTTCCGCAACGGGTTATCCACGATGGCAAAGCCATTCAGGCGACCAACGCTTGACTTGGCTAATGCCACTTGACACCCATTTTGATCTGACTTAAATCACAGCTGTGCTTCAAGTTGATATCAACCGGACTTATGGCCTTAGCTTGACCCATGTCGCTGATTTCATTAAGCGCAATTAAGTCAAATTTGAAGTCTTCATTCAATACCAGAAGTGCTTTATCTCGAGTTTCCTTTGTAAACCCTATATTAAATTTAAGTATTTTGTTCATCTGAGTATAACATAAAAATGTAAATTGATGTATTGGAATAAGAAATTTACAGATTAAGGTCTTATATATACATACATCTATGTCAAAGCATCGATCAAGTATATTTGGATATCTGTAGATATGTTTGATTGCATTGCTTGACAGACTTTTATATACACTCA
Source organism: Drosophila pseudotalamancana (assembly GCA_037075185.1). NCBI lineage: Eukaryota > Metazoa > Arthropoda > Insecta > Diptera > Drosophilidae > Drosophila > Drosophila pseudotalamancana. Next base: position 136,684 of record JBAMCK010000606.1, on the reverse strand, counting down.
TGATGAAAATAATAGAAACAATCGTAAGGTTCAGCTTTAACTTTGGACAACAATTTTTCCACTACTTTAAATAATAAAATATATATGCACTTTTCTTTATTGAACACTTATTTTAAAAAAAAAACTTAAGTTCGAGAAAAAATACAATATTTTTTGTTATAAAAAAAAAGGAAAATTATAGCACATTGTGCTTAGCTAAAATAATAGGTACACTTGTAGTTACAACAGAGCTAAATAAATGACTTTTTTTATGGAGACTTTTTTAAAGCTAAGACTTCAATATTCAATAAAATTAATCAGTGTTAAATAAAACTGTTGCTATAAAGTGTTTTTCTAGAGAATTGTTTACCTAATGAATAGCCAATTTCCCTTGCAACCTCACGCTTAATCATCCATTGATCAGCAGCGTAAGTTGCAACGGAAATGCAAATCCCAAACAGATGTGTCTGAGTACTTGTGCAGGAGACTCCAGAGCTCCTGGAATGTCCATCGTATCCGCTCTGTTGTAATTGCTTAGTTCATTTAGTTTCGCTCGCATAATTTATGCAAAGTTATCAATGAGATTTGTTTAGACAATACGCAAAACAGACGCCGGCTTAGCGGAACGTGTTTGGCAGCAACAGGAAAAGCCGGAGATTTGTTTATGCATCGGGAATTGAATAGCAGACGGTCAGGGAACTTTAGCTGCATGCCAAAAATAGCCAAGAAGCAAAAAAAAAAAAAATTAAATAAATAAATAAAAAAAAAATAACTGACATGCAGCAAATATAATCTATGAGATACGCATATCGCGTTTGAGTTATCTGAACAGCAGAGCAAAAACAAATCATGTGTCAGGCTGCATGCAGCAGGCAGCAGGCAACAGGCAAAAGAGATTTGCAACTTGCAACTTGCAACTTGCAACTTGATATGCGACTCTTGGTCTCCAGGTCTTCGTCTTGGTCATCGTCGTCATCGTCGTGATAAATGCCGCCAGATAAATGCGTGTCGCAGTCACAGGCACAGACAATGCGGAGACACATGTTTGCATAAAATATATATATGTATATATATGCGGATCGTCCGATCGAGGATCATTGCTTATGGCGTAGCCAGGCAGCGAATGTCTGGACATGGACACATGTAACATCTGAGTGTTCACAGCTAACCGGGTTGATACGATACGAGCTGAATGCATTGCGTGATCGCTGGCCAGTCTTGGGCCTCATCATTTCGCTGTCTGTGGCCTGGTATATGGCAAATCTATCTCTAAGATTGATTATAATCGGTAGTCAAGTGTCCAGGCTTGAGGCTGCTGGCGGCTATTTATGACCCAAGACGAGCAAATTATAATTTATGAAGTCTACGGTATCAGCTTGCACTTTGCGTGCTGGCCCTGGCATTGGCCCTCTAGATACGTAAATGTATCTCACAGATACAGATAGCATTTGTGCCACATGCTGGCTTCACATGGCACTGCATCATCAACAATTTCATATTTTGACAGCACGTTAACGTCATTTATTAATTGAATCCAACGTTAATATGCCCCAAAGACATTCTCCAACTTTTGTTTTCGGCCAGTTTCTCCTCACCTGGACTGCACCCCACCTCCAAACTCCAGACTCCAGACTCCAGACTCCAGACTCAAGACTCCAGCCTATAGATGGTAATTACATGTGGCTCGCTCTCCTGTGGCCAGCACAAAATGTTTCGATGGAAAACGTCTTGAGGTGGCGCCTGGGTTTTCCATTTCATTGGAAATTAACCGAGGTTTGAACTTAATTTTCGTTTTTACCATGTGGTAAAAGGCATGTTGTGCGGCCTAATCGTTTCGAAATCTAAGTTTCTACTCTTTCTAGAGAGTATCTTCAATTTCACACTAAAATTATCAGGTCGAGCATCAGGTGTAGGCACCGTTCTTCAAATCTATGTGCGTGTGTGTGTGTGTGTGTATGCTGTGGGCTCCAGTTTTTGTTGTGAGTCAGAGTTCAAGGGAAATCAAAAGTGTGGGTAGGTCGTGTGTGATTCGATATGGGCGGAACTTTATAAAGAAAGTGTTTGCTGCGAGCTGCCAAAGATGAGTTAAGTATTTAGATCTCGAATGCTAGAAGAATATGCAAAGTGGTTGCCATTAAAATTGGTTTCACTTTAGTGGAGTTAGATCGATTACAAACGGTTAAGATCTGACAAAAGAGTTGTTATGATAACCCAAGTTCATGAGAAAAACGATTTTGTAGAAAAAGGATGGAATGTTATGGCATAGGATACAGTTACAAGCAATAAATAGCTCCAGATTTTATGTATTAGAACTAAGATGTTACGCCTAGCCTGCACTTGACTGGAATTCTAGAGCTGAAAATAATACTAAATAATAATAAAAAAAAAAAAAACAATTTTTAAGAAGAGTGAATGTGTAAATTCATCAATTATGTAGTAAGATGTGACCTTTGACTATTTAAATCCGTTTCACCTTTGCTTTTCATATTTTAATACCAAACAAACATTTATTTATTTCGGCTGCCTTTCACATCTTAATACTTTAAGTATTTGCAGCTTACATTGCAGCAAGCTGAAAGTCGAATTACGAATTACCTTTAATAGCTGCTCAGATGTCTGAAATGCCACACACCTGATGACGATTTTAGTTCCCAGCCAGAAATGCATTACCAAAGCTCAGTGCACAAACAGCTTAAAAAGGTAGACAAAAAGCCGGAGAGAAATATCACAAGTCAGCAAACGGTCAGCTTTACCTTTGAACAATCAAGCTGAGAAATGTTTATGATGCACATACATATCTATATATGTATGTAGGTATGTATGTTTGTAGGTATGTATATGTATGTGTGGGCATTTACTTACTTTTCATGGCATCGATTTAAACTTAACCTTTGCCAGGGGGTAGCCAAACGAAGTCTGAGACTCCATTGTGCCCAGTTCTTTGGTCCATTGTGTTCTCACTTCCGTTGCTGTTGCTTATTGCTTATTGCTTATTGTTGTTGTCAGCCTTCCTTCTCGACGTCTCATTGCATTTAACGCTCATTTTTTGATTCATTATTTATTGTGATTTCTCTAAAAGAGAGAAAAGGAGAAGAAAAAAGGAAAAAAAAAAAACGAGTAGCACCAGGAGAATACTTTAAACCGGAGCTGGAAAAAAGTGTGAAGCGCAAATGGTAGGAAAATCGAATAGTACGTATAATACGGAACAATGGGACAATGAGACTTCTTTCCGGTTGCCCAGGCGTTGGAAACTATTCTACGATTATTTTCCTCACTAACTGGCCTTTGCACATTTTGGAATATGATTAATTGCGAGTCAATTGATATTTTATTGGATTGAAGACAATGAGCAGTGGGAAACGAGGCACAGAAACTGCGGAAGTGGCATTTAGCACGGGCACCGGAACTGTCTCCGGGATTGGGTCCAGGATTGGAAATGGGCTTGCTTCAAATGTTTGCCTAAATGCTGACAAATGGGCCTGGCAAAGTAGGCAGCTGAAATACATGTTCAAAGTAGTTGCCCGACGAAGACGTCGCGCCGAGCAAACAATGTTTTTTTTTTTCGTTTTTGGTTTTTTTTTTTATTCATTTGTTAGCCTTAACCCGTTGCAACTAACAAGTTTCTTGTTAAGACAGCGGCTCTAATAAAGCAACAACAAGCCAATTGCGGCAGCGACTCGCGGCGCATGCGCAGCCAGCTGCGTTTGTATTTTATACCCTGTAGCGTTGAATGAAAAAGGGTCATATGGATTGTAGTTCAAGGTTAAAAATATTATAGAATTCTTCCATTGCAGTTGATAGCTTAAGTGTGCTTCTTTCCACATGCACATTATTCAAATATATAAAAAAGATAAAATATTTTATTTGTAACTTTATATTTTTATTGATACAGTTTTTAAATTTGCAATATATAGCTTAAGATTACTTTTTCTTATGCTAAAAGGAAATTATATATATATTTTTATTGACATTAAAGCACTGCAGACATATAGCTAAAAGTTTTATTACAAAAAAATTCTACTTAATATCTCATTATTTTATAAAAATATAGTAAAGTTTCTTCCACATTTTTTGCAGGGCATCTCTCAGCACGGCTCACCCCGTCGCCAACTGGACTCGTATGGATGGTTGGTCACTCTAAGCGTTCCCATAAGTTACCTCGCCCTTCGTTTTTTGTTTGTTCAAAGTGCGTCGCTGTTGACTGTATTTTGTTGGCCGTTTTTCAGATGTTCAACTCTTGGCTGACTGAGTTTCCATGCATTATTTGCATTTATGCTTTGTCGAATGCAACGGTAGTTGCTTTGTTGCCAGAGTTTCGGCGTTGACCAGTGTTTTACCTAATTACACACGGCTCCCCGAATCTGTCTAATTGTTTAAGTGCTTTTAGCATTTTACTAAACAATTTTCATATGCGCACCGAAAACAAATATTTTAAGTTATTGTTTGGTTGTGATTACCTTTACCTTTACCTTTACATTTACCTTTACCTTCAACTCTGTGGAGAAAACTTGCGTCAAATGTTGTTTAAATTTATTGCCAAGCAATTCTCACACATTGTCGCAAATTGAAAGGCCTGTCAGAGTGACGTTGCTTTAGTTGCTATTAAGTGTAACGTGAGAGCCCAAAAAATAGCTCGAAAAAAAAAAACAAAAAACTTTCCGTACACCTGCTGCAACTTTTTGTGGCATTAGATGTAGATCAGGTGCAGAATGCCGCAATTCTAGTCAGTTTTTTTTTTTTTAGTTAATATAGTTTCTCTTCTATAATTAGTTATGGGATAGTTGCTGCCCATGTGGCATGTGGCAACCTGCTGTCGCTATCAAAACATAATTGGTGCAACACTTTTTATCAATCTGTTGCGGCATACTTTGTAGTCAAAGAATGTTTTTAGCTTTTTTTTTTCTGGAAGAAACGGAAACTTTCTAAAATTAAAAATAATTATTTGAATTTTATCTGCCTCAGCTGTCAAACTGAATTAAAATGCCAATATTTTCAATCTTTATTGGTTGAGATAATTTGTTGTTTTATTTACTTATGTAAATATATTTGTAAATCTGCATGGAAAGCTTTTATTAAAGCGAAGCTAAATATTTGAATAAAAATACTATGAAACGTAATATTTATATTCTACAAATTAGTTTTTCTTCGCATTTCTGTTAATTTTTTGGTAACGCATAAATAAATTATACTATATATAATTTAAAAGCCTGATAATGGAGATGAGTAACACTTAGTCTCAGAGGTTCAACAAAAATAACATTGATTCGATAACTGTTTGGATTTATAGTTTTGCCTTCTGACTGATATATTGCACATAATCCCAATGATTTACTATATAGATTTATGCATCGGCCTTAACAGTTGCTGTCATTTTTATTGCATTTATTGCCGCTTGGATAATTTTTGGTTGGGATTCAAATAATTTATACTTTCGCTGTGAACCACAAAACTGACATTCATCGAATATAAGAAGAAAAACAGGTGAGGAATTTAATTATTTTTTACAGGGCCTACCAAATGTTGATTTACTAGATACAATTGTCAATATGCTAAATCACATGCTATCTTCCTTCTCTCATGCTTTCTCTCTCTCTCTCTCTAACAACGAAATGCAGAGATTTTCATTTGCAGAGGCATAGTCAAATAATATTTTGCATACTTTTACAAGAATTCAGAGATGGGAAAATATGCAAGTTATGCAACCGGCGAATGCCAGCACAGAACCCCCGAAAAAAAACCCCCAGCCACGCCCCTCAACCCGTTCGGCATGTGGGCACAAAGTTATGGCCATTTATAGTTGATTTTCTTGTTGTCACAGTTGTTGTGCGTGTGTGCGAGTGATTGTGTGTGTGTGTGTGTGTAAATAGTTGAACAGTCTGCATATTTTGCTGTTCACGTATGTGTCCGTGCGGCCCCGCTCCGGGCTATAACTCATAAATGCACCGAATGCCGAGCAGAGCAGTAGACAACCATGTCCCATGCCCCATGTCCCACGTCCGATGTCCCTTGTCCCATGTCCCAAGTATCGAATGACACTATAAATAACTATAAATAACTATCCGCTGCGTGGTTTTTGGGCAAAAATGTCATTTGTTGAGTTGCATTTGTGTTGTCGAAAAAGGTTTTTGCCGCACTTGAACACTTTAACAACTTTGAAGTTGTTTTCGATTACAAGTGTAATGAGTGTCCTTCGTATCTATGGATGTGCAACCATAAGATACATACATGTAAACTCCTACTGGCTAAAGGGTATCAGATTTTCGCTTTAAGTGTTGCATTTATGTAAACCACACCAAATGATCGCCACTTGATGTTTAATGATTTTTTTTTTTTAAGTTGATTTTTGTGTTGATATTTTTTTCAGAAGAAAATTTCTGGCTACGTGTTTCGTGGTTTTTCATGTCTCGGAATAACTCTGAAGTACGTCAAATAATTCGCCTACTTAATGCTTTTTATGGTGCTGGCCACAAAATTCGAAGCATTTCGTGTGGCGTGTTTATGTTGATGGCTGGCTGGCCACAACTGCGCGTCGTGTTGCAGTTGCAACAGCCGCGAGTCCGCTAGTTGTTGCCTCAGATAAATTGTGAGTGAGTTGCCTCGCTTTGAGTGAGTTTCGCTCAAAACCAGTTTGTTCTCAGCTGCCGCTCAGCTGCCGCTCAGCTGCTTTATCTGAGCGGCCGTTTGCACCACCTTGTGGTATGTTTGCGCTCTCAACTCTCAACTGTCGCTCTCTCTCACTCACTCACTCCATCGCTCAGTCGTTCTCTCTCTCTGGTTCGGGCTGGTTTCGTTGCAAGGCCGCGTCGTGGATTATTTACGCCTGCCTGACTGCCTGCCTGCCTGACTGCCTGCCTGCAGCTGCCGGAGCTGGAAAGACTCGGACCGAGGTATCGTGTATGCGCTGCCTGCTCAGCTAAATCAGTGTAGTTCGTCGCCTCGTCGTGTTCGGTTGTCTACTAGCCAAGCAGCGACTGTGTCTATAAACTTGGCCAACACTTAGCCAGAGTTAAAAGAACGTAAATCGTGTAACAACAACTTGAAGCGTGCAGCAAAGCGAGCCACTGGATTATCGCGCACGATTTTCAAAACACACACAAAAATACAAACAAACAAAACAACAAAATTACTAAATTACAAAATTACAATACACACACAACAACTAAACGAAACAACATTTTCATTTGTTGATCAAAAATATACGAAAAGTTATGAATTGCCTTAAATTAATTTTTATTGGCTGCATGTGAAATTTTAAGTTCAGTTCAAGTGCAACATCAAACAAATTGGCTAACACAATTTTGCTTAAGCAACAAACAAATTTTATTTTGTTTTTATAATTTTAACAAATATATAAAAACAACAACCAGACTTCAACAAAAATTGTTGCCGAACACCATTCAAAGAAATAAAGGTAAGTCTTGTGTTTTGTGTTAAGGAAAAAATAAATCGAATGCTAGAGAAATTTTAAACAAATATTGAAGTTCAAAAGAGATCCATCAAAAAATATAAGCAATTAGAAAATATATTCTTAAAAATATATTCTTTCATTTTCGAGTAGATCAAAACTAAGTCTTAAATAAAAATAAGTTGTTAGTTTGAAAATATAAAATTGATTGAACAAAGTCCTAAGCGAAATGAATTGTTAGTCTAAAAATATAAAACTAATAAATATAGCTTCCAGTCTATATAAAAGACAACATAATTTATGTTTTTTGAAGCCATGAGATTTTTATAAAAACTCTTAAAATAACTTTAGTTAAACGAACTTGGCTAACAAAAACTTTTTTCTTCTTTGTAATTCTTTCTCTCTTAGCATTATGGACAACTAAAAACAAGACACACAGAAATACACACACACACACACAAACACACATAAAACAAAGCGAATTAAACCGCAAATCGACGCCGGAAGGCGCTAACCACAACAACAACAACAACAGCAACAGCAATAACAAAAAAGCAACAAAATGCAGCAACTGGAACAGTTGATCTGCATCTGCAGCTGCATCCTCGTCAGCATTTGGGTGAGCCAAACGGAGGCGCTGGCGAACTGTCCGTCCGGCTGCCAGTGCGACGACAACACCTTGGTGGTGCAATGTGGTGAGGGGCAGCTGGATGTGCTGCCCATAGCGCTGAATCCGTCGATTCAGCGACTGGTGATCAAGACCAACAAGATCAAGACCATCGACTCGTCCATTCAGTTCTATGCGGAGCTCACATTCTTGGATCTATCGCAGAACCATCTGATGACCATACCACAGCGCACGTTTGCCTATCAGAAGAAGCTGCAGGAGGTGCATCTGAACCACAATAAAATTGGCCAGATTAGCAACAAGACCTTCATTGGCCTGTCCGCCGTAACGGTGCTGAACTTGCGCGGAAATCTCATCTCGGAACTGCATCAGGGCACATTTTCCCCTCTGCTGAAGATCGAGGAGCTGAATCTGGGCGAGAATCGCATTGGCTTTTTGGACCCGAAGGCATTTGATGGACTGAAGCAGCTGCGCATTTTGTATCTGGACGACAATGCGCTGACCTCGGTGCCAGATCCCGTCATATTCCAGGCCATGCCCAGCTTGGCTGAACTTTATCTGGGCATGAACTCGCTGCTGACCATCCAATCGGGCGCATTCCAGGACCTGAAGGGCTTGACTCGACTGGAGCTGAAGGGTGCCAGCCTGCAGAATATCTCGCATGACAGTTTCTTGGGACTGGAGGAGCTGCGCGTCTTGGATCTGTCGGACAATCGTCTGGCGCGGATTCCATCTGTGGGCCTCAGCCATTTGGTGCGTCTGGAGCAGCTGTCGTTGGGCCAAAATGATTTCGAGGTGATCGGCGAAGGCGCCTTCGTGGGCCTCAAGCAGCTCAAGCAACTGGACATCAATGGAGCCCTCAAGCTGAAGCGAGTGATGACCGGAGCCTTTGCGGCCAATGGAAATCTGGAGTACCTCAATTTGTCCTCCAACAAAATGCTCATGGAGGTGCAGGAGGGCGCACTCAGTGGACTGCCTCATCTGCGTCATGTCGTCCTGAAGGCGAATGCCTTGACTTCCCTTGCCGAAGGTTTGTTCCCCTGGAAGGACTTGACCACGTTGGATCTGTCCGAGAATCCCCTCTCCTGCGACTGCCGCGTCATGTGGCTGCGCAATCTGCTGATAGCCAAGAATGCCAGCCAGGAGGATCAGTTGGCGGAGCTGCTCTGCGAGTTTCCCGAACGCCTGCGCGGCGAAGCATTGAAGCACCTGAATCCCACGCTCATGGGCTGCACACACAGCGATCCACGCAAGCAGGCGCTGATTGGTGCCCTTCTGGTCGGCTCTGCTGCCACGATCACCGCCTTGGCCCTGGTTCTGTATCGCTGCCGTCACAAGATCCGCGAGTATCTCAAGGGCGGAGTGTGGGGCAACTCGGCGCTGGGCCGCAAGGAGCGCGAATATCAGAAGACCTTTTGCGATGAGGACTACATGTCTCGCCTGCAGCATCATCCCTGCTCGCTGGGCATCCACTCCACCTTCCCCAACACCTACACGGCGCCACATCAGGCAACCGCCGGGGGTCATCATCATTACGGCATGTGCCCGATGCCCATCAATGATTTGAATGCCGCCGATGGCCAGCACAAGTTCCAGCAGCTGCAGGTGCCCATGGCTGCCACCTTGATGCACGAGAAGAAGCTGAACAACAACAAGAGCTTGGCCGGCAGCGTTGATGACAGCGCCAGCTTTGTGCTGCACATGAAGACCGCGACAATGGGCCGCGATCCGCAGCAGCAGCAGCAGCAGCTGCAGCAGCAGCAGGCGCAGCAGCAAATGCAACAGCAGCAGTCGCATCCACAGCAGTCGAAACTCAATCACTATACGAAGCCGCAATTTCTGTCTGCCACAGCGACTGTCGGCGATTCGTGCTACTCCTATGCGGATGTGCCGATGGTGCATGCCCCGCAGCAGCTGCGCATCACCCACGAGCACTTCAAGCAGCGCGAACGCGAGCCGCGCGACTTCGACGCAGATGCCGCTGGCGAAATGATGGATCCCAATTACATCTACAGCAATGCCCACTATTCGCTGCCGCTCGAGCAGATGGGCCGCAGCAAGACGCCAACGCCGCCGCCGCTGCCGCCAGCGCTGCCGCTGCGGAACGGTCTCTGTGCCACCACCGGACGCCGATCCTTCCAGCACAAGTCCACGCACAACAACAACACAAGCACCATGCGCCAGTTCACCCACTGATCCTCGGAGCACTATCGTCGCAGGCAGCTGAGCATCAATGCTTAGTCCGTCGTGTCGTTGTCAACTGTGATGCCAAAATTTGTACATCCCCCACTTCCCACTTCCCAATTCCCACTCCTCATCCCCCACTTCCCCACTAAGCACGTAATATGAAAAAATTGTAGTAGTAGAGCACATAAGATACTTAAGAGCTGGGTTTACACGTGTCCAAATCGAGATATTCAACTCGCATTAATATATAACTATATTACACATATATATACATACACACATATATATATATATATATATTTGACGGTTAACTGACAAGGTACTTCTTCTATTATTTAGAGGGTATGCTCTAAAACATACTATAATCTTTGAATAGTAGTTAAGAACTGGGCGCGTGTAAGCGAGGCTTAAAACATACATAAGTTAAATGAAACGAGAACATAATTAAAATTTGCGAATTTCTATTGTTCTGTACATAAGCACCACAAACTCAATGCGATCTCTATGCACCTTAACTACTACTAACTGTTCTTTCTACTACTATTTTTTCATTGCAAACAAAATGTATTTATTTAGCACTTAAGTATTAGTTATTAAGTCATAAATTGTACATTAATCTTAAAAGAAAAAAATCAACAAAGCACTGAGAGTCACTTGTAAGTTTAATTTAAATTATGAAAAGCAAAAATTGATTGTTAAAATATCAAAAAAAAAAGAAAAAGAAAACAGAAAAAAAAGAGAAGAAAAAAGAAAACGTATTTATAAGCCATGACTATGTATTTATTAGTTAGTGAAAAAATTTTTGCAAATTTAAGCAAATATCGTAAAAAAATATATGCAAAAGAAAACTACTTCGAAAAACTGAAAACAAAAACTGCTCGACTGTTCATTTATTTTTGTTGTTGTGTGTTTTTCCAACGATGAGCTTGCAACTTTTTGTTGCAGGAGTTGGCAGCAGGTGGCAGCTGCATGGGCAAAGGGGTAGCTTGTATATACCTATAATATATATGTATATACATCAAGTGCAAAGCGTTCAATTGAAAATTAAGCACGCACTCATAGGCATACGCTCTCTCTCTCTCTCTCTCTTTCTCTCTCAGTCTCCATCCCACTCTCTCTCTCCCTCTGGCAGGTAAACTACAGATAGTATCTGTTAGATACTTCACGCTTGGCAGCACAGAGCGCTGTCAAAGTTTTGTAGCTTGTTACTTTTGCATAATAGTGCGTTAATTTTACTTAACTTAACTCAATTTTAATTAATGCGAAAGTGAAAAGCTGTAAAGTGCGTAAATTTTTATTATTGTTTACAGCTGCAAAATGAAAACGTGATGGAAAATATTTATGCCATTTATGCAAACTAAATTGAGGCAAACAAAAGTTTTTTACATTATATAAATAACGTATGTAAATAAACAATAATATTTAGAAAACTTACATGTTAGCTATATATAAACTAGCTTTGCATGTCCAAATGTCAATTATTGATGCAGCTTATCTATTGAATTTTAAATATATACTAACGGGCAAATAAAATGTATTTCAACATTTTATAATCACCACTTTTTACCTGCAGTGCAAAAGATTATAAGATTAGATAAGTGCTTCCTAAGCCTCTCAAAAATCACACTTATATAATTGTTGTAAATTTGAGCTTTATTTAAAGCACAGCTGAACTTGAAGCACATTTTGGCTAAATTAGGCGAAAGGCATGGAAAATGCAACTGTGAAAAATCAGAACAAAAATAAGCCAAGAAATCTTTTGATAATCTTTCAAACAATTTCAAGCAAATCATGCGGCGGTTAGCGTCTGATACAAATAACCAAACCCCAGACCTATTTATACAATTAAAAAGTCGAGTAGTAAGAAAATACAAAAAAAAAAATAAAAAAAAAAATTTAGAAATAGAAATAAAAAAATGAAGAAACGAGAACACAAGTAGAGGCATGTACTATAATAACAATAAATAAATAACAAAGGTAAATAGCGGCAGGCCAAAGCCCCAAATGGCCAACAATAAAAGTGCTTGAGCTGCGGTGCTTAAACAGCAGCAATTCAAGAATCGGGTTTGAGCCGAGTTTTAAAGCCGAGTTGAGTTGGGAATTCATCATCAAATTTCGATTAAAAGACGCGTGGAGCGATTGTGTTCCCCCCGTGGGGCTAACGGCCAATGGCCAACTGTGTGGAGTCATTCGCACTATTCAAGCTTCATTAGGAGCCACAGTAACGAAAACATTTTGATTTCGATCATTACAATTTCCTTTCATCTGGCCCAGGCCCAGGCCCAGGTCCAGCTCCCAAATCCCAAATCCAAGCCCAAACCCAAAAGCCAGTCGAGTGAAAGAGCTACTGAGCGAGTTTCAGTTACTGAGCATTTGGCCTGTGTTTGCATTAAAGGGTTACTGGATCAAGCCACAAAACGCAAAACCGGCCGCAGCAACCAGCTACAAGCAACAACTGCAACAATAACAACAACAACAACAACAATAACATCAGTTGAAAGAGTCCACACGGCCGTAATCATTAATTCCCCAAAGCTCAGACAACGCCTGATGCTCAGATATGTAGCCGATCCATCTACAGATTGTTTGAGGCTTTGGCGTTTCGGGCCAGTCAGCCAGAATATAGCCAACAACAACAACAACAACAACAACAACAACAGACCCAAATAAAAACTATGCTCTGGGCTGTAATTATGACGAGCCATGGTCCAAATATTGAAGCATTGTAATACGCTCTGCATGGAATATTCTGCTGCTGCTGCTGCTGCTGCTGCTAGCTGCTGCTGCGGCTGCTGATTGTATGATGACCATGTTGAAAATGCTCATTAAAGGTACTTCAGAAATTAAAGCATTTCACAATTGCGTTTACGGGCAGGTTAACGCGCCTCCATTCTCCTACCTGGCGGAGCGCGCTTTCGATTTGACGCGCTATTTATCGGCTGTTGTTATCTATTGGCCGGGAATTGTATAAAAGCTGTGCGGGGCAATTAGGTTGAACGTGCCTCGATTTGGGGCAAGTTTCGATTTTGGGGGCGTTTTGACACAGGCGCTGAAAGTATTTAAAATGCTTTTTCTTTAAGACTTGAGTTTTGGTTTTTTTTTTTATGGTAAAAACTAACTTGTGGGCAATATATATATATAATTGTGCATATATGCATATGTGAAGAGTTTCATTCAGAATTATCAAATGAATGTTAAAGATATATACGTTATATGTAGTGTATATTAATTCTTTATGTCAATTTATTTAGTGATTATCTCATTCTCTCCTATTCAGCTTTTAATTGCCTGCATTTGTTGTTCAGCAATGTATTTCCGCTAGTATACCTGTAATCCAGGGGCGTGAAAAGGTAAGCCGCAGTTGGAAATGACAACACGCAGCAGCAGCAGCAACAACAACAACAGCCCATAAACTGTCCGCTGAAACGACAATTTCCATTTGACAAAATTCTATCTATTGGGTTTCTTGTTACACCTTACAATGATCGCAGAGCGAGCAACTCTCTGGACCCCGTGCGGAGCGCCATGAAATTTCCCAACAATGGTTGCCACTCCGACCCGCTGAGAAGAGTAACCGTGACGCTGTTCCTCATCACCCGCTGTGCCCAGGCCTGGGCCTAGGCTTAGGTGCCGGTTAAGGCCCTTGTCTTGGGTATCTGTGAAATTGTGTACGCACATTAATTTCTCATCATTGGCATTGGCATTGGCATTGGCATTGGGCTGGCCAAAACAGGGTGACTACCGCTGCGTATTAATGGAAATGTTATAAGAGATTAGAAGGTAAGGAGAGATACACGCGGACACGACAATTGCAACTGTTTTGTGATTTTAATGCGAATTTTTATGCTACGGCCATACAAATGATATTTACGAGGTATTGTGTTGCACGCACATACACAGGCACACACACATGCACACATAGTCGAAGGTTCATCAACAATAACTGTTAGTTTTTGCCCAGGGTTTACCTAACTAACCCATAGAAGAAGCGAGAACGAGGCGTGAGCTACCTAAATTCCGTTCATTATGGTCAAAATGATTTTTAGGGCAGATTTCCACCGGTTTTCCAGATTTTCCCAAGGCAATCAATATCAGCTTTCAATTGTGCGCAATTGTTTTTAATTCTTTACTTTATGAAGCATAAAATTATATTATCTTTTATATTTTATATATAATGTTTGAAATTCTTTCCCCTGAGGTAAGAAATATAAGATTAAACTATTAACAAAAATAAAATAAAATATATATATAAATATTATAATAAATTTTTAGTCCTTGACAAAATTGGTGCTTAAAGTGAAACAAACTTTGCTCCATGACCTTTTGACCTCTTATGTAATGCCATTTGGTGCACCCTACTTAAGTTTCATCTCCTTTTATAGAACACACTTCAAAAAGAATTATTTTTCGCAGCACTTCAGCTTCCACAACAAAAGCAACAACAACAACAACAACAACAACAACAGCTTAACTGCACACTTGTGCATCTCGGCATTAAAAATATACATATATACGAACATTTTTAATTAAATAATTATTAAAGTTGTTGTTGCAGTTAAAGAAGATTTCCATTTAATTTTTCGCACGAGAGCTCGAGATACTTTGCCATAAAGCCAAGTATATAAATGTTAAAAATATAATTATGCCAAAGAGTAAACGAAAAGTGCGTCTATGTATGTGTGTGTGTGTTTGTATCTGTGCGTCTGCAAAATATGTAAATATATTTTAAACTAAAAAAGTTTTCTGCCATGTGCAGGAATTAAATTGAATACTCTGCCATAGAGCTCAATTCCATAAAATAATAAAAACATAAACAAATATACCAATTTTTTAAATTAAATAAATTAATAAATTAAAAATAAAATTATTTTAAAATAATTATGTTTTTTTTATAAAAAAAAATTAAAATTCAAGAGTTTATTATATATGTAATCTATTTTATTGGAAGTGTAAACAAGCTCCAGCTGGAAATGTAAATCCAATTGGAATATTTTCTATTTGAGCATGAAATTGAAAGTGTGCCCGTATATGTTTCCCACTTTCCCAGTTAGAACAACAAAAATTGGCAACGCCTGCAAAATATATACATAGTGTTGGCAACGCGACGCAGGAAGAAAATTCGTTCGTATTAGTTGGAATTGAAGATCGATTGGATAATGAAAATTAATTTTATACTTAGAGAAATTATTAAATCTCAACCCGATTTCAATATCCAATAAACTTCTTTAAGCATAGGGCAATGGCTGTCGGTTGTTGTGTTGCCAACTAAATCCATGTGTAAAGTCTGCTCATGTATACATATATATATATGTATATGTATGTATTTATAGTATTGATATACGACCCTTAACATTCTTATAAGCGGCAGGTGGAAGAAGAAGAGCAGCGGCGCACTCGAACGGGCTAAAGGATAAGCCCGGTCTAGGGAAGTCGGGTTGTTGGTAATATTGTTAAATTGTTTTTCAATTATTTTATAGGTTACGGTAATATTTATTTTAATTAAAAACAAATACGCGCAGTCCAGCCATGAAACCAGACCCAGATATCAGACCCAATGCCTGCCATTAAACAATATCCAAGCAGGACTCAGCTGCAGACTTTTATGCACTTTATTGCTTCGTGTTGTTATTTCTGTATACAAATACACGCATATATGCATGAATGTAAATTTATATATATATATGTATGTATATGTGCATGCAAACGTTATAAAATATGAATACAAAAAGATAAGCGAACAGCGAGTTTATTTGCAATATAAAAGGCAACAAACCAAAAACAAGAAAATCAACATCAAATTATGGCCGATAATGTTTTGTATATTTTGTAAATGGTCCAAAATGGGGGTCTGGGCCGACTTATGGGCATGGGCGTGGCATACTGTCTGGCCGTAAGCCCAGCGCCGAAAGCAAAGTTGTTCGCAATTCTTTTTTTTTTTTTTCTGCTGCTGCTTTCAATTTTCAGCGCCAAAAAATTGTTGAAGTATAGTTGAAAGCTTTACAACTTTTTAATTGAGTTCCTGGATAAAGTTCATTTGGCATCGAAATTTCAGCTGAAAATGCGTAGTGAAATAAACAGGTGAGCTGTGAATGTGGAACACAACTAAAGACTATTTCTGCCCATTCATGAATTATCTGAAACATTTTCTGCAATTGTTTTAGCCAATTGTAATAATTATGTTATTCCCATTTGTTGTTGTTGTGTTTTTTTTTTTTGAAAGGATTTTGAAACTAAATTTGATGCATTAGAACGCACATCATCGAGATAATTAAATGCGAAAATTCCAGCCGGCTTTCACTTGGCCAGACGCAGAGGCATTTTACGGCCAGCCAAGCACTGTAAATGTTAATATTTTGTTGCCAAAAATGGACATGTAAATGGGTTAGACACTGTTTATATGGTTGGCAGCACTGGCTGCTTGGCAACATTGAAATTTTCAAATGCGAGAGCTAACGAGTTAACATCGGGGATTGCTGCCACATACACATGCACATACACATACGCATGCATATAGAAATTATCATAAAGAACATAATTTTGTGCTATTTAAGAGGAAACGTGTGCAGAAATTTTAACGAATTTCCACCAACAGCACAACAACAGCAACAACAACAACAACAACAACAAGAACAAGAACGTTGACAACAAAGTGAATACACGCAACGCCGACAACTGCGTGAGTTGCCTGCATTAGGAAAACTTGCAATTAAAACTCATTTCGTTGAATACGCGATTTTGCAGCGTAAATTCCATTTAAAAAGTTTCATCGACAGCAAAACTCATCAGGCAGCCAACCCAAAACTTCAGTAACCCCTCTCCAAAAGCCGCTCCACCTTCCCACACACCCGCTTATATAACCGACTGGATGATAAACGAAATGAATTTTAAACAGTATTCATTGAGGCATTATCTACAGCAGCCAAAACATTTGCCCCTCACCCGACTCGTACACCAAAACCCATGAAAGTACCGTTTGATGTCCTGCCGTTAGGGTATCGCAGTGCGGTAATACGTTTTGTTAATGGCAACAGGGCATGGTAACAGGAATACCGTTAGGACTTTGGGCTGAAACACGTTTTGGTTTAAAGCAAAATGTTAGAAAGAATATTAATATTGAATGTGCATCGGGTTAACCTAAGTTAGTAGGAATTGCCATCTAATGCTGGCTACCCGAGATATTCGCTAATAATAAGGAATAGAATAAAAAGGTTTAATAAGTATCTTTTGCGATTACATAAATATGTTTATGCAAATTAATTCTTGCTTAAGTGAGGGAGGAACTAGACAAAATGCTTAACGGAATATTCTAACTATCTAAATATGTATATTGAAATTAATAGATTAATATATATTTATGTATAAAATTCATTTAGCATTGTAAAGTTCTCAAATTTGATTGTTTAGATTTCACGAGTTTGTATTTAAGATCTAATAGAATAATCTTAAAACCTACATATATCAATATATAGTTATGCAAATTTCGATTGAATACCCTTAAAATTTCAGTTCGTGGAATAAAGTGGAAACTACTTAAGGTATATTAACAGGATATCCTTAATATTTCCATATATCGATTTCCAGTCTTATTTAATAATATTTAAAGGTTTGGGTCTTCACAATTATATGTACAGCATATCTTAAGAACTGGTATGTATCCTGTATACTTAGCCGTAAATTTACTTAAATAAATAAATATATATATAAATTAAATATATTTGTATTTATAGGCATCCAATGATATTTATATTTTGAAACCTTTTCATTCGAAAGAGTATTGAAATATCGTCATAGATAATTAATTTGGCTAGCAATGTCCACCTGTCACATTAGTAGGCAACTTTCTCGCAGTGTATTTGTGATTCTAGTTTCGATGCGTCTATCAAAGAGAATTTCCAATAATACAAAACACTTCCCCAGCTTCAATTCCAGCTGGGACGAAATTCAATTATGAGTGGAGGCTCTCGCTCCTTCGATTGACGAATGCATTCGCAGTGTCACGTGAATTGTTGCGCCAGTCCTGTTGTTATTTGGCCATCAAAGTGAGACATACAACATTCTGCTGCAGTGGCAACCATTTTTGCACCATTTCTGTACGTTTGCATCAAATTTATAATCTATGCATCTGCCCCTTGGCAACTCCATTAAAATTGTTTGACTGATCTGATGAGTTTAAAACTATTTATTAAACGCTTTTCCTGCTGTGAATTTAGATGAAAAGTGTTTTTCGTTGAGGCTACTTTTGAACATACCCTGTAGACATTTTAACAATGGAATCAAAATTGTTAGAATACTAAAATTAATGTCATATTTCATATATATATTTTTTAAGAAAAGCCCTTAATAGCTTCCATTTCAGCTTAGATTCGATTATAGGGTATCTATAGGTGAAACAATCTAGAGGTCAACTGCCCATTGTTGATTTGTCGTGGTTGCCTATGTGTCGGGCCTTTGATTTTCCATCGCTTTCAGCCAAAATGAAAATGGGCCGTGAAATTCTATAAATTTGGTATTTTGTTTGCCGCTCAGTGTCGCGCAATTTGTTAAACTGAGTTTGGTTTTTCAAATGAACTGGTTCTCTGGTTAGAACAGTAAATATCACTAAATTATCGCCTCAAATTAACTTGTAAGCATTGTTCGATTTCCGTTTAGCTGTTCAAATCAAGTGGACAATGGTTTCAAATTATGGTTATGGATTAGTTTGACAAAATGCATTTGGAAATATCATACTAGAAATAATTATGAAGTGAATAATAATCCTCATCAGCGGATAGATTAATATATTTATATGGCGGCTGCTTTGTAGTTCCAGCCGAACTTTTATCTGCTCTTAACTTTCCAGCTACCGTTTTATCAGACAGTCTTTAAGACCGAAATGTGAAAAACGTTTCTTTCGATTCGTATCTTAGCTTGGCAAACTCTTTGATCTGGCTGTAAATTAATTGCGCTGCCTCTGAAAACTGGAAACTCTTATTAATTTCTTCCCCACCTTGACAAAAATACCGCGGTTTCTTCTTCTTCCACTTCATTCAAATTTCATCGAAAATCATTTATTAAAATACTCACATCGGGCAGGCGAGAGCAGAACACAAACGAACCTTCATTGTGTAGCTGAATAAAAATTAAAATAAAGAAAATTAAGAAAAACCAACCGTGACAGATTATGCAAACTAATTACACAAAATTAGTTGAGATTTATGCGCTAAGAGTTCACAAAAAAAAAAAAAAACAAAAACAAAAAACGTAACCAAAAAAGTTCATCACAAACAACAAAAAAAGAACAAAAATAAAAAGAGTTCCGTAAGCTCGGCCACATTTATTAATCAATTCCATTTTTGCCGCACGGCATGAGGCATGAGGCATGAGGCATGAAGCTTGGGGCTTGGGGCTTTGGCTTGGAGCCCGTTCTTGGGTCGATTTGGCGCCCAGCGACAAGTGACAAATCGTATGACATAATAAAGAAAAAGGGTTCAATTTTGTAACTTTCTTTCTTTTTTTTTTTTTGACTGCGGCTACAAATTTGTATGATGTAGCGCTTAATTGGTGATTAACCACCTGTAGCTTGTTACCCCTCTCCCACTCTCTAACCCTCTCTCTCTCTCTCGCTCTCTCTCTTTCTCTATGTTCGATTGCATTCTAAAGTGTCTTGTTTCGTTAAGAAAAATCGTGCCTGGACCTGCCCCCAACCCTACCCAAAAACAAGCCTTGCTTCATTTTCCAGTTCGTGTTCTCCTAAACGTTTTTAATAAAACGAAACTGGGCTGCAAATGAAGACGAAGTCGTTGCCTGCCTCCAAAACAAATGTCACTCGGCTTGGCCAGAATTCTAGTTCTGGAAAGCGAGAGAAACACAAAAACAAAAACAAAAAAAAAAAAAAAAATAGAAGAAAAACTACAAGATTTATGGTTACAAGCTCTAGTTGTTGTTGTCAGCATTGTTTGGTGGGGGCATTTCCGTGGAAATTTCAGCTAGGGGCCCGTCGGTTGGGAAAATAATTCATTTCGATTGCAATGCCATGAGATTTGTCAAAGGCAATCCATGAGCCCAGAGCTTAGATTATCTCTCTATTAATTATCGTTTATGGCCTGTTTGCTGGGGTGCAGCACATTCTCTGATATTTTGTCTATACTCGTATAATTTGTGGCCAGCTTTGCAGCTTATCAGCTCCTCGTTTGGGGGCGTCAATAAGCACGGCTTGGCAAACAAAGTTTAGTTCTCAGTTACTTGTTCCCATGAAAGTAACCCAAGATAACAAGTCAACTGTTACCTGGAAGGGTGATTGGTAAAGGGGGGGCACTGCTTGTCCGGCATAACTGTCGGCTAGTCCAATATTTAGGCTTCAACTAAGCATTCACCGCACAATTTCAATACCTCCAGCCGCAGACCCATCTATAGCAATTGCCACTATTAGCATGCTAATATAAACATGAAAACTAAAACTTATTACAAAACCCATTAGTTTTCTCTTTTTTTTTTCGTGAACGGACAAACGTATATAGCATGTTTTACACTAACTTTTTAAAATTTGTAAAGGGTATATCCGCTGTGAAATAAACGTACGTATATGCGTATGTGTATAAATTTTAATAATTCAATATTAGTCTTGAATACGATTAAATATATTGTCTATACTAACTTGCATATAGAGTATGTCTATATTGTATTTTTCAATACTGTACCCTATATTAGAAGCCATACTTTAGTCTCATACATTATTTATTATACTTTGATATTTATCACTCTTTTATTCAATAGCGCATTTTTTATACTTTTTATATATTATACTTTACTGTGCTATACTTCAATATTTATCGCTCTCCTATATTATTTGTATATATATATTATTCTTATTATTTTTATTATATTATATTTATTCGACTATGATAAATTATACTATAAATTCCTGTGTTTATACTACTAGACTATATATTTTATATTATTACACTATATTAATTCAATATTATATTATACTATCCCATACTCTAAAACGCGATTATCTGAATATTATGAAACTTCTTCGATCTGTAGTGAAAAATCGAAAAAATGCTACATTTAAGCCTATAATAATTGCACAGATCAGTTAATTATATAAGCTGCAATTAATACAGACGGGTAGATAAGGGTATCAACTATTCGTGGTTTTGCACTTAAGCTTTTGCAATCAATTTTTTTTTTTTTTTTTTGGCTGCTGCTACATGTGGCACCCGGCGGCACTCTCGTGTGGTATCTAGGACCAATCAATGCCAAAACTGATGATGTTAATCTGAACCCGCACTTTGGACTGCTGCACTGGTGGTGGTGAGGCGGTGGGGTGGTGCGGCCCTCCATTTACCCTTAAGTTAAAATTCATTTGAATATACAACATCCTATTTCAATTTAAATTCAAATCCGCAAACATTTGCCACGAACGTTCGACTTGGACTGACAAGGGCCACGCCCAGCCGACTGCTGGGTTGGCCATATCAAGAGTCGAGCAGTGCAGCAAGGCAGCCTCCAACTGCTCCTCCACCTCCTCCTTCCTCTTCTTCTCCTTTTCCTCCTGCTACTGGTGCTGCTGCTGCTGGTCGTTGTAGTTGTGGACGCTGCAAAATGCCACTTACTCCAAAGTGCCGCAACGATTAACATCTACGACCTGACGGACGATGGAGGACGGAGGACGGAGTACGGAGTACGGAGGTAGAAGCTGGGAGACGATGGCATCCAGCTACCAATTCGCCTGGCTCCAGCTACCTACCGTTATTTGCTCTGCCCTGCTGGGAGCCCTCTCTGCCTGTCTCTGTCTGTATCTGTGTGTGTGTGTGTTGTATCTTTTGCATATCGCGTGCTGTGTATCTTCAAGTATGAGTATCTCGATGGTGCTGCGGCGACACCAATAACAACGTACCAACTACTACAACCAAATTGCAAAACCAATTTAAACAAGAAAAAAAATGAAGAAGAAAAACCTTAACATATATTTGTAGATAGTTACAGTTACGTTTCGTTAGGTTTGGCAAATCTAAATTGGAATTTGTTTGCCAAGCGAAACAATTTTTTTCAATATTTATTTTTGATATTTAATTATTGAAGGGGTTTTTAGCACATCATCTTTCCGTACATATATATGTATATATATATATATTTATATGTGTGTGCCAGCAGATAACGAATTTAGTATGCAAAAAATTTTTATTCTGTTTGTATGTTGGATTTGAATTGCGAACGAATCTTTTGCTGTCTACCAGTTTAATTTGATTGAGCTCCAGCCACAGATCTATGGAAATTTGATTCTGTTAGTTTATGCTTTATGGCTTCAAACTTATATAATATTTGATGCTTGGCTGGACCAGAAGTTTAACATATTTTTAAATAAATATATGTACAGAAATTAAGTATTTTATTTTATTGATGTTTCTCATCTTATTTGCCTTGTTGGACAATTTTAAAATATTTGTTGACATAAATGCCCAATAAGCCCAAATGCTTGACCATAAATCAGCAATGGGCCTCAATAAATTAAATACATTTTACTATATATACATATATTTGTATATTTTGTGTATCACATGAAAGTCAATGCGCACAAAAAACGGTCTCATCGCAGAGTCGAAACTTATCACGATCGGAACAATACAGATGCAGATTTTTACTTATAAATTATTTAAATGGGAAATATAGACAGCGACAGAGCGAGAAAGACTGAATGAGAGAGCGAGAGAGAGAGAGAGAGAGAGAGATCTGCAGAGTGGACGCGGTCTGTTTGCAAATGCGGTCGGGAAATGTCATGGTAAGAAGCTCGAGTAAATATCGAGAGCTCTGTAGATAGATAGTAAGTAAAACAAATTCACAATATCGAACATGAACAAAGCAGCAAAATGATAAGATCACGATTGTTGCAACTGCAACGAAAGTTGGCTGTCTCAGTAGCAGGTTGTATGGCAGCATGTACAACATGCAACAAAAGCGGACACACTGCAACATTTAATTGCAAGCCACGTTGGGCCAACAGAAACGGAACGTGAGTGGCTCGAACGTAAGAGTGAGAGAGACTGATAGAGAGAGAGAGAGAGAGAGAGAGAGAGAGAGAGGGAAGGAGGTCCGACTGACCGCCTTCTGTTGTGCCAGTTATGTATGTGCACGTATGCAAAGTTTATCTGACAGATTCGCATGATAAGCCCAGGTAAGCTGCCTGATCCAGTGCATTGGGATCGATCTGCGCCTCGAGTGAAATATCGCCAGCGGCGCAGCTTCAACTGGAGCAAACAATTCCTCGCCGCTGGCCAAATTGGCCAAAGTCAGCAAAAGATGAAGTCAAAGTCGAGGACACGCAAAGGGACTTCAACTTGAAGTTCTTATTGTTGTAATTGTTGTTGCTGTTGTTGCTGCTTTAGATGCTGGCCTGGCCTGTGCCTAACAATTGCTGCACTCGGCAATTGTTGGCCCGGCCTTTTAATGAGCAAATAACTTGCGTTTTGGCTAACGAAATTGGCCTTCGAATGTATGTAATATATGCAAGAAGAGCAACTAAGAAAAACTGAAAGAAATGATTACTGAAAAAAAAAAAATAACGCAGTTAGTTAGCCTGAGGATAGTTGCGATCGATGGGCTGAGAAGTTCCTAGCATGCTACACGATATTATCGTGAGAGAGAGAGAGAGAGAGAGAGAGATGTGCTTAAGTTAAACTCTGCTCGTTAGACAACTGTTGAGGCTCAGCAAACAATTTGAAGTTGTTGCGCATATAATAACTGTTTAAAATGTGGCTAACCGAGAATTTCCATGTTTTACCGGAGGGAGTGAAAGCTTTA
The DNA here is from genome assembly GCA_037075185.1 of Drosophila pseudotalamancana. Lineage (NCBI taxonomy): Eukaryota > Metazoa > Arthropoda > Insecta > Diptera > Drosophilidae > Drosophila > Drosophila pseudotalamancana. The sequence continues at coordinate 112,703 of JBAMCK010000606.1, read as the reverse complement.
GGTCGAGTAATACTCTCTACGTATGTTCTTTTAAATTATTAAATTGAGTTTATCAATCGCTCTTCTATGTGATTCTCATAGCTTTGAATGCACATATTTATAGTTTTTCATCTGTGCATTTAAATTATAATATTCAAATTTTAACAATGGGTTAAGTTGAAGTTCTGTTCATAATCTGTTTTTAATATGGTCTCTTATTATTTCTGATTATTTTCCACTTCATTCTTTTCTCAAAATGTGATCAAGATGGCATAAATTATATTGTTTCAAATAATTAGATAGATATGTCCGTTCTTATATAGAAAATTAATTCATTATCAATATTATTTTTTCTGTTATGGAATCTAATGGTATACATTTATATCTGTTGTATTATCTATTCAAGTTAGATGTTTGCACTAATATCTTAACGAACTCTTTTTAGGCCTTGACATTGGCTCAGATACTTCGCTGTCGGCTAAATCAATTTTAGTTTGCGAGGAGTTGCACCTTTCCATTTCGGCCTGTTCCAATGGGAAAACCTTTTGGTAATTGCATTAAATATGCAAACAAATTTCTCATGCATTCAAAAGACGTGCCAGCGAACGCGTGAGCTCCCAAGTGTTGGCCAAGGCTGCCGAACCAATTAAATGCTGTAGTTTATGTGTCGAAAACACTCACTCATACGCACACGCACACACACACACACACGCACACACAGAAACACAACTCATAGCCAAAGGATACGCCGCCTTTGCTCAAACAGGCATTAAATTATAAAAACAGGAAGGTAGCCAAAAATGTTTGGGGTCTCCAGATTGTTGCAGAATCGGCATAAAGTCCTGTTTGTCTATGTGTGTGAGTGTCGGGATTTTTGGGCAACAGCCCGAAAATAGTGCGTGCCTTCGTTACAGATTTACAGCAAATAAAAATAGCTGACAGGCTACGCCGGAGCTGCAGCTTAGTGGGCTTAAGGGTCGCAGGACATTGCGTATACGCCGCGTATATATTGTATATATTGTCCTGCGCTGATTGCCAGCATAGAAAATCAATTCGAGCATATAAATGTGGGTCATGTGTGAGGCTGTGAGTCAGCAAATTATTTCAAATTCTACAACCGCCAGATACAGGGAGAGGGAGAGAGAGAAGGTTAGATGTTGAAGTGAGAGGGAGTATATGTTAATCCCTAGTTGGGGCCAACTTTGACTTACACGCATAATTTAAGTGAATTTACGCTTGAATGTCTTTAACTCCACGCTGCAACACGGCGGTGCAACGAAGCGTACGGCCAGCGGGGCAAAAGTTTATTTTCCAAGCCATAAAAGACAATCGACAAAGCATCATCGATGACTTTGGCCCAACACTCGCATAAAGACATTTCCAAGTGCAATCAAATTCTACACTCGAATAGACATTTACACATTTATCCCCCCTCCCGCTCTCTTCTTCTTCTTCTTCTTCTCGCCTTTGGTACTTTGTCACACTTTGCTGCTTTCTTTTCTTAGGTTAAGTTGCCTGCAATTTGCTCCCCAAAAACTTGTCAACTTTTGGGTGAAAGTGTGTTTTGAGATTTTCAGCAAATGTTGCAACTTTTTGTTTCTTCTTTCTCTTCCTCTTCCTCTTCCTGTTTCTCTTCGTACTTTTTATCGGTATTGCTTTCGGGCGTCAGGCTTTAGTATTAAGTAATGGAGCGCTATTAGAAACTGATGAAAACTTTTCGCGCTGAGCCTGCGGTGTGCTATAAAAACAAGAAGTTCATATGGTTAAGTGAGCTTCTCCTTGTACATTTGAAGGGTTCTTCAATTGGGTTTCGCCATCGCAAATTCTTTACCCCATTGTTGCCAAAGTCATAAAACTATCGAATTGTTGCTTTTTAACAAATAAGAACAGCGATAAATTGCGAAAAAGGTTGTTCAACCAGTTTGTAGGTGGATTTTAAATAAATATGATGAAGACTGAACAGTCAGAAAGAGAGAAAGAGAGAAAGAGAGAGGCATATACAGAGAGCAGCTGGAATTCAATTCATGCTACAGTAAAAAGAAGTTATAAATTATATTATAAGAAAATTAATATTTATAAAATAATTAACTACTCAAGATTTGACTCAGCTTATAGAGAAATTTATTGCTATAATAGAAAACAAACATATTATTCTTATATTTATATTTCTTATATTATTTGCGCAGGTTTTAGTGTTCAACTATTAATACTTGTCTACATTTATTGTTTTTCCTCTTGTTTGAATCAACATAGGACAGCTTTTCTTTGAGGTAACAGAATGGAGAACTTGAACATTATCATAATTGCCTTCTAACCCAGCATCCATATAACAATTCCATCTTCTAACTACTTGTGCTTGTCTTCTTCTTCCTCGCATATCACAAACCAAGCAGGCAATCAAGCGACCCATCAGGCGCCAGCAACTTTTCAAGAGGCTTCACCCTCTCTCCCTCCCGCCGGCACACCGATCCACATCCAATCCAAGAAGAAGAGTAAGAAGTCTGTCCAGCGATTTGGCATAGCTAAAAAGGCGGAGGCCAAATATTTGCTGGGTGGGAAAACGTAAGGAGAGTTTTCCTTGGCGTTCGCTGAAGTTTTCACTGTGCGCGTTGCATATGTAAATAACTCTTGAGAACATCATTGAATCAACTTTTGTGCGCTTCTTCTCTGTTTGTGTGTGTTTGTGTATGTGTATGTGTGTGTGTGTGTGTGTGCTCGTATGCATGTGCGAGGGAGCAGCGCCATCTAGCGGCGGTCTCATATTGACTTCGGCTGCTGGCTCGCATTCGCGGCTTTTATAGTGTGTTTATTTAGCACTTCAAAAATATTACTTTTTCGCCAGCAATAATTTTAATTGCTTTGCCATTTGAGGCAGTCCCAACTCCAAGGGGGGGAACTGAAGCTGGCTCTGGGATTCGGCTACGAATTGAGGCAGCTTCCCTTGCCCCTCATTCCTCACCCCCCCTCCCCCAAACACCTACTTCATGCCTCCTGCCTATTGCTTGCATTCACAAAAGTTAAGTGGCAAAAGTTTTCGCACTAAAGTTGAAGTTGGCTTTCGGTCCCTCTTGTTGTTGTTGTTGCTATTGTTGTTGTTGCTGTTGTTATGTATTTTCGTTGAGCAAACATCAACGCCCACGACAGCCCCCGCATATTATTTGACTTGGCCCTTTTGTTTTTTTTTTTTCGCTCCATTTTCGTTGTTGTTGCTTATATTTTGTTTTATTTTTATTTTATTTTTTTTTTTTTTGGTTGTTTTGTTGCACTCCCGTACTTTGATTGTTTTGAGATTTCGCGGCAACACATAAAGTTCCGCCTGGAAAACAAAGTATCAAATTTAAATAAAATAAAAGTTGAAATTGAGATTAGTGCAAGTGCCGGGAAATTAGTTTTTCAATTATTTAACTTTTAACATATTTCATTTTGGCACATCTGCAAAGACGGTTAACCAAATATTTGTTTGTGTCAAGGGTTAAAAAGTTCCTTAATGCGATAGATTTACTTGCACTTTTTTTCAGCTGCAATAAATCTTAAATTTTACACTCACTACAAAATCAAACAGAATATTTGTTTAAAATAAATAATATTAATAATTTTAAAAAAAAATTGTTATTTTTCTAGCTTACTAAGCTTGAACTTTGAGTCCATCCATAACTGTATTATATTGATCCACTCCTTTGATGCCCAAAAATGACCTTTGAAATGCCTTTCATAAATACATAAACTTAACTGTGCATTTTATACCATTAGAAATTGATATGAATAACTAAGCCATTAAATTGCCACACAAATTGCATCAAATATTTAGTTGCCAGCTGGCTGCACAAATACTCAGGTGTGCGTATATATGTGTGTGTGTGTGTGCACACCTTAGCCCGTATCTATAGCTATGTATGGCTATATGTATGCATACTGCCAATAAATAAACAACAAATATTTTATGCAAATTTTCAATTTAACACAACATTAAATGCACTTGTAGGCAAACAGTCTAACACACAATTCTCAAATATATAATATGTTGCAAATATAAGCATGTACATATATGTATATGTATGTGTGTGTGTGTATATAGTTGGATTGTGTATTTGATCAATAAGAAAACATTTAGTAGATGTGCTCGTAAAGCACACTTGTGGCTTAAATGGCGTAAACCACTGCATCGTGTCCTGTTGTGTGCTGCATTTTGTGGTCATTTTCATAATATTCGCATATACCCTAATGTTATTAGACTGTGGGGAATTACACAAGCCGGACAAACACGAACATTAAGCTCGGCCAATATTGAGTTAGAAATCACTTTGTAATATGTTTGCATTGAGGTTTCCACTAGGTGTGAGCTGCACACACACGCACAAAAACACACACAACACACACACACATATTAACCATATGTGTGGGCATTTTGAAATGCAATTATTTGGCTGATTGTTAAGCCGCTTGGAAGGAGCTCCACTTGACCCGTCAATCAAGTGCGCGTTGGCATGACTGTCGAATATTTGCAAATGCGGAAAGTACAGTCAACACTTATTGTTAAAGTAGGTATGAATAGCTTCTCAGCTTTAAATTTTCCGATTTTAAGCCTTGCCTCATCTGTCACTTGCTAGTTGCCACTTGCCACTTCATTAGCTGCCTCTGCATAAAAACTTTGCCACTCTACGAGAAACTTTTGCCTGCGAAGTTCATTACAACAATGTCACAGCAGAACCTTTGCCTCACTTTCCACTCATTTTCCACTCATTTTACAATATTTACGCTAGGTGACAGGCGCATGATTAATACGGGCCTGCCATAAGGTGGCCTCCATGCTATTAACCATCCAATAAGCGGCGTCCCATTCCGCCGGATTGTCCAAACTTGTTCTTAAGCAAAGAAATGAAACTTTTGCATTGGCCAGCGGCCTTTGGCAAATTTTCATTTGATAAGCCCTTTGGAATGGCAGCAGTCTATGTGAGTAAATACCCTGTGTTTGACTACTCTTAAGTAAAAGATACACTTTAGGCCATGTCTATTCAACTAACCTGAAAAAACAAGAGATACAAGAGAAGCCAATTTTAGGCCTCATCTATTAAATTCGTTGGAAAGTTAATCAAACCTATTTCCCAGCTGCGATTAGCAATCACCAAATATGCCCTTTAAACTCTTGCCACAACGCTTCAACACCTAACCTCAACAAAAACAACAAAAAAAAGGTCCTGGTCAAGTGACAGGCACATAAGACTTAGCACACATCCTTATCAGAGACGAACGGAAATTTTCAAAATTTACCGTCTTAAACAAATACCCCAATTTAAACCGCATGATTGATTGCTGCTGTATTGGGGCACGTTGTGTGTGGAGAGTGGGGGTGGTGGGGCATGCCACTCAATATAAACAAAAACTTAGCTTCGAAACTAGAATTTGGGGAGTGGCTGTATTGTCGCCTGGTTCAGGATGAAGCCCTTTTTGCTGCCAAGTCATCACGGACATTGCACTTTGGCTTTGACCATCGAGATTTTCTCTGTGAGTGTGTACGAGTGTGTGTGTGTGTGTTCGCTGGGATCCTTTGGCCTTTTTGGCAAGGATTCATTTTGAACGATTTGCTTGTTTCCTGCTTGCGGCGGCAGCTCATTTATAAAATCGTTTTAGTTGTTATATCATCTGTACATCTGAATGGCTGACAAGGGTAGCATAAGCTGGGAAGTAAGGTGCACGCTCTAAACTAAAGAACATATAGAGATATAAACTAAACATATATAAAGTATAGATATAGAACACATTTTATATGCCATTTATTAATAATTATTATTAATGTCTCACTGCTAAGTATAGGGTATGTGCTGGTCTATCATTAGACTGAGCAGCTGTTGCCTGCCCTTGTTGCTGGCACTTTCAAATTTAACAAAGGCTGGGGTCACATCGGCCAGATCAGGATATATGAAAAATGAATGCCGCCTTGCCTCATACCTCATGCCTCATGCAGCGAGCAAATGGGCAAATGGGCAAACGGGAAATCCTTTATGGTAATCCAAGATGTTGCCCGACTACAGGGCTGAGTCCCCTTTATGCGGTTGACATGATTCACTTTAACGATAAACGATAACGATAGCCGGCTAGCAAAGTCAGCCAAAAGTAGTTCGAGATAAAAAGGACAAAGCGACAGCAACAACAACAAACTTGGCGACAACTTGGCAGCCTCTTTGGCATAACATTTCGCTCCCTTCTATTTAGGCGCCTCTCCTTGTTGTTGTTGTTGTTGTTGTTGTTGCTATTGTTTGTTCGTTATTTCTGTTTTTATTTTTATTTTTTAAAGCAATTTAAACGTTTGAATAAACATTTCATTTAATTTCGTGCGTCGCACACAACAAACTAAAATAATCAAATAAATAAATGGAAAGCACGCGGCGCAGTCCTTCTTTGCCGTAGACAGCACGGAAACAAATTTGCCCGGAGGCGCCGTCCTTTAACGTAAGCACGTAACAACGCAACGCAACGCAACGCAACGCATCCTTACGTAGTTGTTGTTGCCGCACTTGCAGGCAAATGCACACAGTGCTCGAATACCCCGCATAAGGCATATAAATGGGGATGTTAAGTGGTATAAAGCTGGAAAGATGTACAATATGAAATACGTGGTGAAACTCTCTTTCAGGATGGATTTACTTTATATTATGAGCCAATCTCTTTTTAGCTCAAATACTCATTAGTTGAGCTACAGGGCATGTTGTATTCTATCATTGCAATGCTTAGATTGCTTGCAGTTCCAGTTGCAACAGCAGTCTAGTAAAAAACATAAAAATATTCTAATAAGAAATTCAATTTTCAGCAACATTAGAGCCAAAGTTGAAAATTGGGCTACGTGCTTGCGTGGAAAACTAAACTGAGGCAAAAAGCGTTCGCCTAAATTACAATGCCGCAAATTCTTTCCACAACCAAAAGTTTTGGATAAAGAGCACAAGTTCTCAAAGCTAATATCAGGCTAAAGATCGGCCTGCGGACAAATATATATAACTACGTTTATGCCAAAAGCGATTATGAACAATGCAATTCACATAAGTATATAAATATGTATGTATATATTCAAATATATAATTCTTAAATAAGTAGCCTTTATCGAGTAAAAACATTTTGTATTCATATATAATATAATTCTTTACTAAGTACTACTATGAGCAGTGCAATTCACATAAGTATATAAATATATATTCGAAATATGTATTCGAATATAAAATTCTTAAATAAGAAGCTTTTATCTAGTGGAAAACTTTTGGATTTATATATAATTTAATAATACATATGTAATATAATTTTTAACTAAGTATATTATGAGCAATGAAATTCGCATAAGTATATAAATATATATTTATATATAAAATTCTTAACTAAGTAGCTTTTATCGAGTAAAAAATTTTGTATTCATATATAGTATAATAATTCATAAATAATATAATGCTTTATGAGAAATGCAATTCACATCAGAATATAAATATAACTATAATAAAAATACTTAACTAATTTGGAAACATTTTGTTTTCACATATGTATAATATAATCATTCATATATTGTATAATTCTTAGCTAAGTACCTTTCTTCGAAATAGTTCAAACAGGGGAAACAGTTTGTATTCACAATTTGTATTAACACTAACTGTAAATTGTATAATGTTCTGTTCTAAATAGAACCTGCAATAAAATCAAATCATTGAGCATTGCAGCAATCCCTTTAAAGTCTTTTATCCCTTGTAAAATCACGAGGTATTATTTTTAGAATAATCTTTAATTTCTAAATAGCTTGGAAAACAATTCAAAGCATTTGAGCGTAAGTGACAAATATTTTAATTTATTGTAGAGCTAATCAGTTATTCATGATGTGCACTAAGGGTTGCAAACTAACACCGAGTCCCCATGGCTGCAGCCGCGCCCATTGGGGGCAGGGCTCACCCTTTTACCGAGCACTTGGCACATTTGTGCTCCCATTTAGGCAGCAGACACATATCCACACCCACACACACTTACACACCCATACACACTTACACACCCATACACACTTTCACTTACAGCCAGGCCTTTTCTCTGGGGAGGCAGCCCAAATGGCAGTGCAGCACGTGAAGGCGGCATAAGTCGTGCTGCTTCCCCACCCCCTTTCAACTCTATTTCAAACTCGAACCCAGCCACCACCTTTTTGCTCTATCACACAGTAGAGAGTGTGAGAGGTGGGAGAGAGCAAATATGAGAGCATTGTCAGTGATCAGCTTTTCCCTTTATACGCTCTTTCTTTCTGCATTGCAACTTCGGCTCCATTCGTCGCCATTCGTGTCCATTCGGCTGCATTCGGCTAGCCGAAGACGCGCTGCTCCTGGGGCTAAGCCCGGCTGGCTTTAGCATATCTGTCGCTGTCGTGTCTGCGTGCCGTTAACTCGCGCGTGTCCGTGCCTGTCTGCTTGTTTGTCTGCCTGTAGAATTTTCACCTGTCAACAATATTTCATGCCCACTGTGCGTTGCATTAGACAACGACAACGACAACGACAACAGCTGCTGTTGCCGCTGCCGCTGTGGCTGCCCCTGCAACACACGCAACAATCCCCCCAAGAAGCGTCGCTCAGGTGGAACGACGGCGTGCAACATTTTCCTTCGCCTTGGCCTGCGGCAGCGGCAGCGGCCGCTTCTTTCCTTCTCGCTTTACAAACAATTTTAGTTGTTGTTGCAAAATTGTGCACATGTCCTTCGTAATTTTGGTTGCGTGTCCAGGCGTTGTCGCTGCCGTTGTCCTCGCTTTGCGTGCAACAAAATAACCGTTTCGCTTGTCGCTGCCCCATTGCTGCCACAAACGCCATAGCCATAGCGACAGCAACAACCAAAACGCAATTTTCGGCTTTTGCATACATATTTGTTGCCCAGTCCAAGTCCTTGGTTAGGCCTTGGTGTCCTGCCCAGCTCACAAGCTCGCACACAGTGCGGTTCACCTAAATAGAAACAATTCGAGTACATCTGAAATCCATACCAAATTTTGCAATTTCCGTTCTATTTGCCATGGTGGCAGCTCTTACTTGCCCTATTCGAACGACCGCCACTGTAGAGTATCAATTTAAAATTCATTGAAGTTTCTAACTGTCTCGCCAAAAACAAAAAAAAAAAAAGGAATCGCACGCCCTCGCCTCGGGCTGTTTATAGGATTTGTCAGATGCGACACGTAACACACAATCAAAATCAAAGGCAACAGGAACACAAAAAAATAAAAAGAGAGGGTATTTCTGTCGCATCATTGTCGTCTAGTCATTGGGGTAGAGGGTTGATTGCCTTTTGCAGTCTGTGCCGAATCCCATCACAGAACCGTTTGGCGTTTTGGCCCTGTCGCTGTGTGGCATCAATTAAAGCATTACAATGTCATAATCAAAATGACAAATAGAATTACGCATGATGGGAAAGCCAGCAGCCGACATAACCGGGCTTAGACTGGCTATCAGCCCGGACGGATTGTCCGTCTGTCCGTTCGTCCGTCAGTCTGTCGCTTTTTTTTGGTGGTTGGTGTCAGTCGCTGTTTGCTGGGCAATCGGTTGAAACAATTTCCCAATTGTGCCACCTATTCAAATTGCTTCTGCTAATCCTTTGTAAGCCCAGCAGCGACAGCCAAGTGAGCCATGTTGCAAGTGTGGCAAGTGTGGCAAGTGTGGCAAGGTGCGTTGTTGCGTCAAGTGCAACCCCTGGCCGACGAAAAGGGGGGTATCTTTCACCCCTGTGGCACGCCCGTTTTAATGACTCGCCCCTACCGAATGCCGCTTATTATGGCATTATGGCAATTGTGCGTGGATTTTAAAGTCCCGGCTACCCTCACAAGGAACACCTCGATTAGCAGCCACGATGACAATGAAAAAAAATTACCAATTACGAGTATTTTGCACATGTTGAGGAAACTCCCACACTCTGGCAAAAGTTTTAATCACACTTTGGCACACGCTTCTTTCATTTAATTTTCATTGGGGTTTCATTTTCCGTCTTTTTGTGTTTTGGTTTTTTGTTTTTTTTTTTTTTTGTATTTTTTGTTTTTAATTTGCGTACAAATTATTTGTTGGCTCTCCGGCGTTTTGTGCGGGCTTTTGATGCTGCCTCTGCCGCTTTTGCTGCCATTTTCCACATTTTCCCTAGCCGCAGCTGTGCTGAAAGTAAGGATAAACTCTCAAAGACTTCGACATCACTTTGTGTCGGGCTTTTTATTCAATTATTTAGCCTGGATATGCCTCCCACTGCTGCTTCTTCTTCCAATTACGTATTTTTAGACGCTTTTATATCCTGTACACAAACATATAGAGTATCTAACCAATTTTCAAAAAGGAAGTGAAACAGTTCTTCATCTCTATATGTATTTAAAAGAGGTATAAATATAACTTTGTCTCAGTCAGTAAATAATTTCACAGGGTAATTTCGTTTAATATACCCTAAACTTTTTTGGTAGCCCAATTGGTAGTATGTGTAAATACGGTATTTGTATTGAAGGAACCTTGTCAGCTGCTTGCTTTAGGCCTTGTGGAAAACTTTGATGGGCAATTTGTTTTCTAGCTCTATGTGGGTGTAAATTTAACGATCATTAGGGTTATTTTTTAGAGCGTTACGTTTGATTAGAGTGTCAAGAAATATTAAATTGTTGACAGGAATACTGAGAATAACTTTAAAAATATCTTAGCTCAAATGGAATAAAATAAGCAAAATATAACATATATATATGTACATTTATATTTATGCTTCCTATACTCCTGATTTATGTTTGACATAATATAATTTATTCATTTATATTTATGCTACCTATGCTCTTGATTAATGTTTGACATAATATAATTGTAAATGTAAATTTCAAGTTAGGCGCTTGTTGAACATATGCAATAGTCCAATCTAGAGGAAATCAAACCTGATCAATGTCGGTTTCGGTTTCGGTTTCGGTTTTTCTATAGCTTCGATCTGTTAAAGTAATTTATGCCTGCAATTTAGTGTGCTGCCAACTGACCTACTTTTATCGCCACTTACATAAGTATTTGTTGGAAAACAGATGTTGAACGCAAATCCGCACTCTGGAAAATGCTTTGCTTAGCCCTGAGTTAATGCAAAGCAGCTGAAGAAACCAGCCAAGCAGCCAACCAACCAACCAACCAACCAACAAGCCAGCCAAATAACTGGCCAAGCTAGCAGGAAGTTTGTTATCCAGAGTTTCGCTTGCGAAACATTTCTAATTTTTCAACGTCTGGCCGTAGGATTTGCACCTTTGTTTTTTTTTTTTGGGGGGCCAGAAGCTGGCGCTGTCTGAACTAATATCTAATCTAATGGCAGGCGAGCAGCATTTTATGCATATCGACAGGCGCTTGTTTGATATTCCGCAGACAGCTGCTAAAAGAAAATTGAAAAATTGCAAGCGCAAAACTATTTTTTAATATGCAAGTTTCAGAGAAGTTCAACGTGAGCACGACAGAGTGGGGTGGGAGAGTGAGAGCGAGAGAGAGAGAGAGTGAGAGGGAGAGGGAGATACAAAGCAGGGCAAGTCAACGAAGCAAAAACTTTGACTGGCTTTTCTAATTGTGCAACTTCCGTGGCAAAGTGTGCGGCTAATGTAGCCGATGCTGCACCTTAAGTGCAGGTCACTCCCACTGAACACACAGCTTTTCTTAATGCCCTCACTTATGCAGGGAGATTGAGGCCACTCTTTCGGGCACTTCATTTCTCTTGGCCGGGGTAAAAGTGAAAAAGGCGTTGCCGCATAATAAATGGACAATTTGGTAGCCGAAGCGTGGAGCGTCCGAAAATGGCCGCAAGGATGTGGGCGCAATGCTCCTCTATTGCTTATCCTTCACACCCAGCCACCCACCACATCGAGTTTTCCCAGTTGATGCGGTTATAGATTGCCTGGCCCCAACCCTTGGCTAGCCATCAAATTATTTTGCAACAATTTCTTAGCCCAGCTACTTTCTTTGGCTGCCCTCCCACCCACGCTTGAGGGCATTTTAATTTTTGATCTCGTAAATTTTCACAAGAGATAATAATAATATGCGTTCAGGTTACGCATTTTTAGTGGCATACCTGTCTGAAACTTTGTTGTTTGACCCCCTCACAGCCCTGCCACATTTTATGCCACGCCCACTCAGCGCCCATTATTGACTTATGAGCCATAAGAGGCCACAACTTGTGCAATTATTAAAGTTGAGCTCCGCTCCGCTCCTTTAGCCTCTTTTGCCCCCTCCCCCAACGGTTGGCCACTAAATCATCTCTTTGATAAGCAATTTGATTTATTTTATAAAAACAATTTTGGCTCTTTGACAGGCGCTTGGCCAAAAACACAACGCAAGCTTTTCTAACCAGACTAAACTATTTTCCATAAAAAGAAAACAAAGCACTGCGACAAAGAATTTTCCAATTGCACTTTGAGATACCCAATATAATCGTTAAAGTTTTCACTTCAAATATATCTTAATTAATAATAATAATAATTCACAGTTTCTTAAATATAGATAAATATAGATAAATATAGATTGAGCCTTTATAATGATATTTATATATATTTCAGCTTTCTTTCTTACTTATATCACAGATTTGTAAATTAACAGTTATAGTTGGAATTATATAGAACTGAACTCAATCTTCACTTAAAAAACTAAACTGCTCTGTATAAATCTTTAGTTAATCATACCCACTTCTGTTAACACTATATAGGGTATTGCACAACAAAATCTTCAAACCGAACGTTAAAATATTTTGTTGAGGTATTTTAGATGGCCAATCCCCTACCTACAACAGTGAAGCCGACTAACCGACCCGTAACAACAACTACAACAACTATAATAGCAACAACAATAGCAAATGGTATTAACATATTTTAAACCTAAATTGCTGGACTTTTGTTGTGGTTCTTATTGTCTTTGTTATTATTGTTGTTGTTGCTGTTGTTGTTGTTGTTGTTGTTGTTGTTGTTGTTGTTGTTGCTGCTGCTGACGTGTGGCATGTCAAGCATGAAGTGCAAATAGCTTGCAGCTAAATATTTATACACAATTTTTAGTTACTGACGGTATTATAATTTTTTGTATTCTCCCCCGATTTTGGGCTTATCTCAGGGCAACGCATCCATCAGGCAAACACTTGTTCTGGCCAGCTGCCAGCTGTGAAGTGGGGCTCGGGGTTTACGTTGAAGTTTTCTCTTGCAGTTGACAAGATTTGACTCTGATGAGGTGTGCCATTGTCCCATTTGAAAAGTTTTCGCCTGTCAGTTGGCTAAGATAAACATTCGAATGCACAAAAGAATCCGTTCGGGCAATCAATCAAGTGCCAAAAAAGTGCTGACTTAAAAGCTTTTAAGCTGAAGTGCAAAAACTGAAATATGGTATATATAATGCTGCCTGCTCTAACTTAATATTTACCTACTCCAATTCATATCAATTTAGTTAGCCTAACCAAGTCTTCATCCAGCTACTGCCAATAAAGAACTTTCTCAGTTTCTCAGTTTCTCAGCTCTTGCCTTTGTGGGTGCTTCTTAAAATTCATTGAATGCACATTTCGCTTATTAAATTATGCCACAACTGACGATAGTCTTGCGTATGCTTCAGTCTTGCCAGTTGCCACAATCACCTATCATTCACACCAGGCTCCCACACAATGCCGTTTAACGGTACTGTTTAAAATTTATAAATGCGTCGGACGATTCCATTCGAGGGATTTCATATATAACTAGCTGCCCACTATATATATATATATATATATATATATATATACAGCTGTCTTTGTGTTTGGCTTTATTCCATTGCCTGAACCTTTAAGCCTTGAAGGTTGGCTTTCGGCTGGACTGTGTCCAGCGTTTGGCAAACGCTTCAAATGTTGGCAAATGGCTAAATTCGTGCGCATAAAGTGAATTGTTTTATGGCCAAGGAGCCCGTCCAAGGCGTAGTCTTTGAAAAACGAGTTAAACACGTGTCGAAAATGGCTCTGTTTCCCTTTTAGGACCTGCCCCATATACCCAACCCGTTGCCAGTTCGAACTCCTCCTTTGATTGCATGTGGCATACACAGCATAGCATACATTTGGGCGCTCGGTGGTAATCGAAGTGAATGTGGGCTGCATAGTTTATGGCCCCATTGCCTTGTCGTTCATAGATTATGGATGAGCTTCATAATGAGCCAATTTATACAAGCGTTCATAGGCTCTGCTCTGCTCCGCTCCGCTCTGCTCTGCTCTGCTCTGCCCAGCTCTACAGTCGCCGTCTCATAAACAATTCCACCTCGACTGCAGGTCCTTTAAGTTGCTTTCTTTTTTGTTAGCCTTCCTTTTTTTTGTTTTATTTATTTTTTGTTGCTTCTGGTAATGATATATGAAACCCAACGAGTTGTTGCCAAAAACGCCATTTGTTTAAATGCGAATGGACAGCCAGCCTCAGCCACAGCTTTGAGCCCCAGCTCTTAGCCTTAACTGTTAGCCTCAGCCTCACAGCTTCCATTTGAATGCACAGCACATGGAGCACATGGAGCAACACATGGCAGTGGGTAATCGCATGTGTGGATCTGTCGGACAGCTGTTGTTGAAATTCGGCTTGGTCTTGAATTCTACAGTTAAGTGCACGCGTCAGGTGACAAACTTTCTGCTTTTTTTTTTTTGTTTTAATTTTTTGCTGCTGCTGTTGTTGTCAATATGCAGGAGCACAAGGACACGGAACGGGAACAGCAGCTGTTGCTGCTCCTGTGCTGATTTGCAGCCGCTTCTGGGAGCTGGTTGGCCGGCTGCTGTGCAGCAGCAGCAGCAGCAGTAAACAAGTTAACTGTGAAACTTACTGAGAAGGAACTAAAACGAACAGCAGACACTTTGACGGAGTTTTACTTAGCCAGGGAACGAGTTTGTTATTGGAGCATAAAACTTACCACTAAATATCATGTGGGGATTTTCTGATGCTTCCAATAGCTCACTATTAAAGACAGGCTTTTATCAGTTATGTTTTTCTTTTCAACTTTTCGATTATGATTCATTTGAATTTATGAAAATCGCATAGAAGGGCGCAGTAGATTTTTTTTTTCGGGTTCACTATTTATGATGTGGCCAATAAAATAAATGATTACTTATGATGATAGTTGCTTAATGTTAAACTTTTTTGTGCAGTTCTATTACCACTTTAATATTAAGAGCCAGCATTTCGACAGACCTCGCGACAAAACCGGCTTCAAAGCTTTAGAGGTTTGCACGTATTGGCATTATTCCGTACTGTGCGTCAGGTTTTTGCCAGCTAATTTTACGGTAATTTGCAAAGCATCGTTGCCAATTATTCACTTGCGTTGACGTTGGCTTCGCTTAAATTGAAAGGATTACTTACGCATCATTGAACCGCTCACACACCAGAGTTGGGTTTACCGCTTGTCCCTCGCACCTCGCACCTCGCACCTCGCACCTTGCACCACGCGGTGGCACATTCACTTTGCTATTGGCATTTTTTCATTACCGAGTGGCGCCGCCTCTGACATTGAACGCTGGGCGGGTCTGCCAGGTAACTGGCGTCACTCAGGGAGCAATTGAAGCGATTTATTGGTGTCATATGACAAGCACTTGCTCTCCCCCACCTCTCCCGCTCCCAATCCCTTACCTTTCCGCCCCTGCTCCGTGCACTTAATGGCTGGCAGGTTGCCTCTGGCCCGCGTTTTGCCAATCAGAGTCCTTTAGCTTCTGCTGCTGTGGCGTAATAAAAAGTTCAAACATTAAAACCCTGGCGAATGCTTCTTATAACGAGTTTCAAGTATCGCTGCATCGACGCCCGGCTCCAAGAGCTGAGAAGAAGAACGAACACCTTGGCAATTGACGCTTTGTGCGCCAATCAAACAAATAAACAAACAGACATCCAGCCAGCCAAGCAGTTGGCCACGTTTGATCTTTGCAGACTGCCTGTGGCCAGTGTGAAAACATATTGAATTACTTTTCAAGAGTATCTTGTCATCAGTATAGATATATATAGATATTTTCGATTTATATATATATATATATGAAGCTGTCCCGCCTTAATCAGGCATCCAATTTGTTAATTTCTTGTCAACACGAATGAGTCGAACGCTTTCAGTGGGACTAATTGGCCAACAAGCGCTGGCCAAAAACGCTTAGCCTCTCTTGCCATTTAATATTTTTATTTAACGCCATTTTCGATTTATCCATTTTCCATTTTCATTGAACGCTGGCGACCAAACACCACCCCCAACCCTCCCCTCCGTCTTGTTTGTTTGTGCGTTGATTTATTGCCATTTGCCTCCAATTGGCATTCATTTTTCAGCGGTTATTTGCCCTTTATACACGACCGCATCCTTTGCATCCTTTGCATCCTTCGCATCCTTCGCATCCTTCGCATCGTTTGCATCACGGCCTGTGCGACACTGTCTGCTCTGTTTATTGTTGAATAATTAAATTTTCGCATAAATTCATCATCATCGATGGCTCGGGACGTTTTTAATTTCCTTTGACATCGTCAAATGCGCCTCGGTATGGGGTAAACAGTCCATCAAATGTGGAAAGAGCTCTTCATTAAGGTTTGTTAGTCCCTGTCCATCGGCCTTTCGAAAATACGCTTTGTCAATTGGCTTACAAAAAGAGATAAGCGCTTTATTAATGCTGTTTTAAATTTAATCCCTGAATCCATTCAGAATGGGCATTCCGGAAAAAATATCTGCGATGTGTGAGTAATATACATTATTTGTATTTCAATGATTAAGTCTAATTTTAAATCATATGTATATGTCGGGTCATTAATTGTGGACGACACTGTAATATATAATTTTTGTGACTGTTGGCGATTACGCTTTGCTCTGTTGTTCGCCAGATGCTCAGCTCAGTTCGATGTAAGTTTGAAGAAATGTTGCGTGAGGTTCTGAATGGCGTACGTGCCAAAAAAGTGTTCGATTGAGGTTCGAACAAAGAGTTACACAGGAGATAATTGTTGTGCGTGTAATCCCGAGTCACTGAGAGAGAATGAGATCGTGGTATATTCTAATGCAACTTATGCTAATAGGATGTGTGTAAGCAAGGTTGTATGGAAAATGCAGGCATTCTCTTTTGGACAACGAAGCAAGACGGTGCACTCAAGACTATTCGCCATAGGCAATAACCAAAAAAGAAAAGAACATAATAAGTCAATTAAATCGAGAAGAAATTAATGTTAACCCGACATATATGTATGATATTTGATCAAAAGTGTTGCATATTCACAGACAAATTTTACTTTACATGCATTAAAAGTAGGAAATCAAGATGTTATATTTTGAATTTTAAATAGTATGTATTACGATGCTATCTACTAGATTATTTGCTTCACAGTCATTAAGTGAGGGTTATCTATTGCTAGTAATATTTAATATTTTATTAATTGAATCACATAATACTATTATAGGTTATATGTATATGATATTTGATCAAAAGTATTGCATATTCACAGACAAATTGGAGTCTGTATGCATTAGGAAGTAGGAAATCAAAATGTTATATTTTGAATTTTAAGAAATAGTATGTATTCCGATACTATCTTTTGGATTCTTTGCTTCACAGTCATTAAGTAGGGGTTATCTATTGCTTGTAATATTTAATATTTTATTAATTGAATCACATAATACTATTATAGGTTATATGTATATGATATTCGATCAAAAGTATTGCATATTCACAGACAAATTGTACTTTACATGCATTAAAAGTAGAAAATCACGATGTTATATTTTGAATTTTAAGACATAGTTGTATTCCGATACTATATTATTTGCTTCACAGTCATTTAGTGAGGATTATCTATTGCTTGTATTATTTAATATTTTATTAATTGAATCACATAATACTTTCATAAGTTATATGTATATGATATTTGATCCCAAGTATTGCACAAATTGGACTCTGCTGTCGCATTGATTTTCGATACTCAAGTGGAAGTGATATTTTGTAAAGTCTTAATTGATTTTTCTCGCTTCAGCAAACACATCCGCTGGCTGTCTGAGATCCATTGCAGTGAGTCAGCTGCTTGGAAAATATTCCAAAGCTATAAATGCTTATGATGCTTGAGATGATGATGCAGCAGACGACAGCCCCAACTAATGAGCTATGACATAAAAGGTTTACAAAACAAACTATGACAAAATGCTTAACTATACGCCGGAGCTCATATGCGGCTCAGTGTCTAATGCCAAAATACTTAAAAAAAAAAATAGAAAATAGAATAACAAAATTTGGAGAGAGCGAGAGAAAAAGAACAGTCTTTATGACAGAAACCTCTGCAACAGTCTGCCCCTTGCTCAGCTGCAACAAAATTTGATAGATCTATTTGTAGTCTTCCGACCCGCTGTTGATGTTGTCGCAGCTCTTGCTGCTGTTGTTGTTGTTGTTGTTGTTGTTGCTGGATGCTGCTGCCTGTTAAATGCGACAACTTAAAATCCCATTTGATGCACTCTTCTTTTATGATGCAGGCCGCCCAAAGCCCTCAGCCCTCAGCCCTCAGACCTTAGCTCTCAGCTCTCGGCTCTCAGCTCTCAGCTGTGGGAGCTGCTGGTGCTCTACCATTTCAATCTTCATAAACTTGACAAAAATCCCAGCGACCGACGACGAACAGAAAACGAAAAATTATGTTCCATTAATGGAGCGAATGTTTTCCTTTTATGAGCTGCATATAAAATGTAAACTACTTAAGCGGCAGCAGCCGAGACTCCAGACTGCGAGACTGCAACATGTGGAGGCAGCAGCAGAAGCAGCAGCAGCAGCAGCGACTCAGACATTTACAATTTTTGGAGTTTGAGTATGTGTGTGTGCTCCTGTCTGGATGCCGGATCCGCCTTCGGCTGCACGCTGTGCTGTGCGCCCTGTCTCATTATGTCGCATGTGACACTGTTAATGATTATATGTACGAGCACATACATACATACATATATATATATATATGTATATGTATATGTAGAGCTGCCTTGCCACGCCCTCTCGCAGAGCCAAAAATAAGGCTGGTTTGCCCCCTTTCGTTATATTGTTGGCTTGTTAGGGCAACCCCCGACAACCCCACGAGGAGGACCGTGACGTGAAAATCTAGGAACAAATGTTTTGGTTCCCACTTGTGAAAATCCCCAATGCGACGGAGACGACAACGACGACAGCTCGCAACTGTTGTTGTTAATATTGTTGTTGTTGTTGTTGTTGTTGTTGTTGTTGCTGTTGCACCCAGTTGAAGTTTCATTAAAAATACAT
Organism: Drosophila pseudotalamancana; assembly: GCA_037075185.1. Classification (NCBI taxonomy): domain Eukaryota; kingdom Metazoa; phylum Arthropoda; class Insecta; order Diptera; family Drosophilidae; genus Drosophila; species Drosophila pseudotalamancana. The sequence goes on along the minus strand of JBAMCK010000606.1, from coordinate 93,542 downwards.
AAAAATCAGAACGCATTTGCCTCCAGGCAGAGACAGAGACAGAGACAACATTTCGCTCAGTGTACGATATGTTTCAAATAGAAGACATGCAACAGGAATACATGCGTACGGCTTGTTTATTGTAGCAACTGCTGTGGGTCGGTATGTGTGAGAGGGTTGTGAGAGTGTGCGGCATTAGACTTGATTTGTTTAACAACAGTTCTAAAAAACCAAAACTAAACGAAACTCAACTAATTGCCAGTTTGTCTCTTTGTTTTGGGCTCACATGAAGAAATTGTGAGCAATCTCCGCCTTTCGCCATAAACCACAACAAAACAGTTGAAAAGCTGTGGGAAAAGTTTACAGTTGTTCCCAATCTTGATTGGGTTTTAATTGTTGCCACGCTAATTTATAGGGGGGCAAACGCCAACTCGATTTTAATTTTATGTTCCAATAGTCGCTCTTGATAACCCATCTAGAAGTTGGCCTAACTGGAACTGTGTAATTGCGGGCATTGGTTTACAATTAATTGGGCGTAACGAAGGAATATTTAAAATCCGTACTCCATATTTGTAATTACTTACAAGGGTTCAGAAATTATAGTTCAGTATCTTAGATTTCTTGTTGGGCTCGCAGGTGCGTTGACTTTAAAGTCAAGTGTGAAAGTTTTAACATGTGATGTGTTTTACTTCCTTTGAAATCGAATTCGAATTCGAATTCGAATTGTATTTGTCCCTCAACTCGTAATCCCCATTTACCTTGCTCCTTATTGATTACCTGCTTTAATATCAATTACAAGCAACTGCGCTCCATGGCACGCACATCCATGCCCATATTTCCAATAACGCCCAAAGGTCCATTAATATCCCCGGCTAGGCAGGACCTGGCCGGCAACCCAAAAGGACTGCAATGATGTTAATAGCCAAGAGGTGGACGTGGCTCGTTGGCAAAGCAACAAATTTGCACTAAATGCAAGTGCAATCCACCCACCCACAATCGTTGGAAAGTGCGGGGGATCGGGCAGAACGACTTAACGGCAATTAATGCAAATGAAGGTGGATGCGGTTGGACACAGGCTCTAATAACAGGGAAGAGGACGAATGGAAGGGCATGGGATATGGGCTCGGCTGTCGGGCATTTGACGCACTTGTGCATGCCTAATTATCTGGACAATTTGCTCTAGGAATTTGCCTATTAATTAGCTATTGCAAACGGCCGTTGACATTGATGACGAACGCAGCAAAGTTTGGATTTGTCGGCTTTGACTAATGCACTCATTGATTATAATGAAATCAGACTGAAAATCCATGTGCTTGTGCTTGTGCTTGTGCGTGTGCGTGTGCGTCTGCGTGTGTGCGTCTGCGTGTGTGCGTGCGTACGTGTGTGTGGGCCGTCTTTTAATTTGACCACGCTCATAATTAATAGCCAACCACCGCAGGCCTCAATAGGATTTAATCTCAAAGGCGACCGTTATTTCGCTTTGCTCTACGACATCCCGAATTATTTTGTATGATTTATTTCTGTTGAGTTTTCATTTTGTGGAATATATTGAACCTTACCGACTCGCAGATACTCTGTATTATAATTAATAATAATTATTACATCTGATTAATTAACTTTTTGACTAATTGAGAAGATAAGTAGGAAAGACTTTATTAAAATTCTAATTGGATTATAAATGTTCCTTAAAAAAATGACTAAAGCTTATGACAACAGTTTAAGTCGTATAACGCATATATAATCATATATATTTAAATAAATCTTCATAATTTCTGGCTTGGAATCTATCTCTGAGCTGCTCTTCAAGACTCAGTTAATAAGATTTCCTTGGCCAACAACAAGAACAACAACAACAATCATCTCTGAGATTGTCGCATACTTTTGAAAAATATTTTTTTTTTTCCATTGAAAGTCATTAAAAAGAAACGCGCCAAATATTAACAAAAACAACGACAACAACAATAAGCACAGCATTCGGTCGTGCGCGATGATAAAAAATCGTATATCCTTGTACTTATACAAAAACATTATTAATCAATGTCCAGTGGAGAAATTCCTGTTGCCATGTCTTTGACAGAAGTCCTGGCTGCGGCTCAAATTGGGGGCTGGGCTTGAGGATTGGCCCTAAATTCGCGTCCCTTGAGGCACTCATCGCGTGGCGCCCGTGTCCTGGGGACTGGACCTGATAAAGCAGCTTAAGCCCAAGGGCTGCCACTTTTGGCCAAGGACAGTCGCTGAGCGAACTTTGCTAATTTTCTTTCCTGTCACGTTGATTTTTTGTTTACCATTATTGCTGGCTGTTGTCGCCTCCAAAAAAAAAAAAAGAAAGGACATCCCAGTCTCCAAGCCCCAGTCCCCAACTTAAGATCGAGGACCAACCAACTTGATTTACGTTGCAGACTCCAACAGCACGTTGAACGGCATTTCAATTAAATTTTATTTTCTATGAGTCCGGGCGTCGAAATCAATGAAATATAATCGAATTAATTACGTCTAGTAGCTGCAGGACTCGCCGTCCAGTCCATAGGTGCTGCCACAATTCGAGTCCTGTTCGTGCCACATAAATTTGCGATTCGGCTGCGTTTCATTGCCCACTGATTTCGCCTCCTCGGATTTGTATTATTGTTAATGGCCAAGTTGTGTTGGCCATTCAGTCGGCCTTCTCCAGCTGCCAAAAGGACCGCGTTCCGGGGGTGGCAAATCCATATCCAAATCCAAGTGCGTCCCAGCTTCACGTCCTATTCTCGTTTTTAATTAGCATTCAGCTGGCGAAAAGTCGCCTCTTTGTTGCGTAATTAGCTGAGTTTTGATTTATTGCCGGGCCCACCGTTTGGCAGCTTGTCGTCAGCCAATTTCGATCCCAGGTGCTCTGCGCCGTGTCCTTTGCTGAGGGTCTGTTTGCCCACCCCTTACATAGAGCGGCGAAATTTGTTATGCAAATATTTGCACAAAATTAAAATTGTCAAGCTGAAGCTCTGACTTATGCTCGGATGCGTTTCTTAACGGTAGATGAAGGCGGAAGATGAACTCTGCAGATGGATTACAAGAAAAATTCCATGCTAATAGATAAAATTAACATTTACGAAGCTAACTCAAGCTACATTTAGATTTCGAACTAGATCTTAATATAAATTTAGTTTTACAGGGTATCTTTTAACGAGCATTGCTGCAATTTCTCTGAATAATGTTTCATTTAGCGCGAAACATGATGCTGAATTACACTGCATAAAATGTAAAAAGAATTTAATTTTAGCTTTCGCTTACAAAGGAATTGCTGCATTGTGTGTGTTTTTTTTTCAACTTGTAATTACCTTTTATGATGTAATTAAAAATACTGCTTAATGTAATGCAGCCGATCCAACAAGTTCGCTCTGATGCTATGTAAATCAGCGCGATTATGATGAAAATTGTTGCTACGTGGGTGATAGTGCGGAGTGGGGGAAAAAGAAAGGGGGGGGGGGGGTGGCAGTGGGCATGAAAATCTTATTAGTCTCTGGTGCAATAAAAATGAAACCTCATAACTGCAATCTGCATACATTTCAGAGTTTTATAAACGAACATGAATATACACGGATATATATCTCCCTCCTTTCTCTTTCGCTGTCGCTGTCTCCATCTCTGTCTCTGTCACTCTTTGTTGCGCGGCTCCCCTGCGGCAATGCAATTATGCGTTTGTCCAGGTGGCCGGGACACCGATACAAAGGCCACGTTGACCAGTCGATAATTAAATAATTTTAATGCAATAATGCCGCACGTGTGTGTGTGTTTGTGTGTGTGTGTGTGTGTGTGTTTGTGAATGGGTGGGTGTGGCAGGAGGCCGGGGCAAAACTGAGCCAGCACTATCAATTTGTACAACGGCTTAATTGATAATCTTTGGCTATTATTTAAATGCGAGCACGTCGGGGCTTTGATTCGATTCAATTTGTTGCGCTAACGATTCCAATTTGATTGTGGGAGCACAGCCCCAAACACTGACCCAAACAACAAAGGCAACAACAGCAACAACAACAACAGCAACAACAATAGCAATGCGTGCGATTGACCAAGTGACGGACAGGCTGAGAGGCAGCCTATTATTTTATAGGGTATACTGCCATATACCGCTGTGGGTGGCATATATCACAACTGTATATTTGAGTGTGTGGCATCTGACGTGAATATAATTTGCGTTTGCCCGGTTCAAGGATAAACTGGCATTCAAACAAACCATTCGTTCAGTTCAGTTGAGCCATTGTTATTCAATTATATGTGGCTATATAGAAGACTGGGCTGCAATACAAATGAGTTCAATACCAGTATATAGTGGATAATAAAGGATATCCACAATAATCTAGACCAATATTCACACATTACAATTAATATAATTCTGCAATTGAGGTATATATAAAATCAATCTATAAGATACTTATAGATATCTTAGTTCTTTCGATTAAAGGCAAGATATATGTATATGTATGTAAATATATCTGAAAAAGTAAAAGTCCTTAAAGATTCCCAGTCTCTAATGCTGTTATGGGCCAGCTTTTGGATTTGTCGAGTCGGAACGATTCCTTCTTATTTGTTTGATTACTGAACCATTATTGAAGCTTATGTTATTTACGCTTAAAGTGCCTTTAGGCCCGGCACGAGAGCCCGTTGAGGGCTTACGCCAAATTAGAACCAGTTTGAAACGACAACTTCAAAGTCCGCAATCGGCACTGGGAGTGGGAGTGGGAGTGGGCGTGGTCACTTCTGCAGGGCTGCCGGTAAATAATTGCAGTACCTGCAGGCCTGCATTACGGACCCACCGAATCCCACCGAACTCCACCGGAATGACCTGTTTTATTTTGTTGTTGTTGTTGTTGTTGTTTTTGTTTTTGCTCCGCTGTGGTTCGCTGTTTAGTGCCTTTTTGTACTACAGCCCGAAGCCGGCCTATGCTTTCCCCCTGCCCCTCCCACTGGCCGCTCTCGACCAGCCTTTTAATGGCCAACAAGGCCGTTGCCACAACCAGAACAGCCTGCAGATGAGGTCGGAATGGGGCTCATCTAGGCAAATGCATTCAAAGCAAATAAAAAGCTAATTAAATTAAAAGCTAATTTTAGAGTGAAACTAAAGCGCAGCAAGTCGGAAGCTTAGAGAGCGAATATACCCTGTCAGCGAGTGGATATTTCGAGCTGCGAGAAATGTTAATAAATTACACAATTTGTTCACTAATTTTACAAAAATTTGCTGACTGAGAGAGAGAATTGTTCCACTTTCCATCTCTATATTGAAAGCATTTGGTAGAGCATCTCCGTTTCGTGGCCGCTCTGGAGGTTTATTTTGCGCTGCGACGCATTTATTTACCAATTTAAAAAATTAAATTTTATGTTCCGCCCAAAATGATATGATAAACGCCACAATATGTTAAATTTATTCTAAAAGTCTTTAGTTTATGGGCTGCTCGCAACGACAGTGCCTACAAATTGTGTCCAACAGTTCGGCTCGTCCGTATGCTTCAATAAAATAATGCCCGCTGGGGAACATATGGCAGTGCAGAATTTTATTACGCCGTTTATGGCTTTTCAGCGTTATGATGATAGCGGCTCGAAGGGACAAGGGGGTGGGGGGTGGTGGTGAGGGAGTGGGGGTGGAGGTGGGGGTGGGGGTTTTCGTTTCCGATGGCCGGCGCGGCCGTGCGCGAATATTTATTGATGTCAACAATGGTGCGGCCACTGGTGGGAGGGGGGGAGGTGAAGTGAAGCGTGGGCGTTGCTGAATGTGGGATGCGCTACGTGCCGGCATTTTAGCATTAAAATGCGGTCGGCCGCTATCATCGCGCGTTGATCTAAACGCTTGACACGCCTCGGCGCCCAGCAGCGTGTGACATATGTCGATGTCGAGGGCGGCAACCCTTTCGCCTTAGCGCTCCTACCTACGATAATAATCGCTATGAAGAAAATTACTTAATTTTTTTTCGTTGCTTTCGTTGTTTGTTTTCCTTTTCTTTTTTTTGTTTTTATTCCCATTGCACATTGAGTTGTAAAATTTAGCACGCGACTCATAATTCAAACGACGTCCGTGTCGGCTGTTTCCGTTTTGGTTGACTGTTTGGCTTACCTGTGCCGCACACACGTAGCCCCGAGGATGTCCTGGCCGCCCTTTTTGAGAAATTTGTTTATTGCGGCACTTGAGCGAAAGTGGCATCATCTTCCAGCTGCCATTACGAGAGGCCTCTCTGCCTGCCTCCAAGTTGGATTCTTCGACGTGCCTGCGCCATTTGTGCCTTATCCTTCCGCTTGTCTGCTTGTTTCTGCTTTGCTTTGCAGAAATCGTTAAGGAAATGACAAATAAGACGCCGCATTCGTATACCCTACCCTACACCCTCCTACTACTCATTTTTTTCCTCTCTTCCTCACGGTCTGTCAACGGTTTGACGCTGGCTTTTGTTGTTGTCGCCGTCGCTGAAAGTAAACTAATATTTCATTTGAAAAATATACCAAAAATGTCTTTTGTACATTTATTTTTTGACAAGTTTGTTTTGTTTTTCACTCGCTTTTCCTCCGAGTCCGCTTCATTGCATAGACGCACGTTCGCAGCGAGCGGTCGGACAATCGGAAAGACAGACAGACGGACGGGGGGACGGGGGGACGAACGAGTCCTTGAGAGGCCTTCGCGCTCAGATTTACGAGTATAGAAAACGTTTTCATTTGAATAACAAGCTAACAAATATTTTGGACAGCCTCGCAGATCCGGCTGGGACATTGCTTTATACGTTCACGAATGCTTTTTATAATAAAGATGAAGATGGAGCTCTATTGTGACAGCCTGTATGAAATATTTCCCTTTGAGTCATATATTTGGGTTAAGCTTTGCCCACTTGGGAATGCCATTCAGCAGCATTCAAGCTGGGTTCTTAATTCACGGAATGTGAGTTTTATAATATATTATGCTTGCCTCAAAAAAGTCTAGAATAATAAATATAAGATTGCGATAATAGAGTTTATAAATGAACGCATATTTAATATTCTTACCCTCTGATAACCCGATTGCTTGAGCATTAATTAATTAGTTTCAGCTCCACCCAGCACATGCAGCTCCAATTTGCTTTTATGATGGGTTTTTAGAAGCAGGCCTCTCCATAGAAAATTAAAGTGGTTAACCTGATGACTGACCAAACAAACCTCACATTTTCTTTACAAAGAACAACATGTTGAAATAGCCTTTTATATGCACATCTACTGCATTCTTTCAGTAAATTACAGCCCTTACATAACTGCACGACATATGAAAGAGTTGTATGCTCTATAAATCCTTGATGGGAGCACCCAAATTTATTTTATACATATATATACATATATTCATTTCATTTGTCCTGTAATTATTATTCATTTTTCTATAACCTTTCGATTTCATTAGCAGGGTATTTTGCAGTCATGCACACTCTTCTTCTACTCGTTTTTTATTTGAGGCCTCGTTTTTCCGCGGCTTAAATCAAGCCTCACAGCTAGCATTTTTATATGGCTGCATTCCTTTTAAGCATTTTATATTATGATGTCCATAATAAACCTACTAAATTCTATTTAACTTTTCTGAGCCTTTGAAAACCAGTAAAACATAATAAAAATGCTTTATAAAGGCGCTGCAAAAATAAAAATAAAAAAAATAAAAAAAAAAAAAACAAAAACAAATAAAATGCAGGCAAATTTTTGGTATGCTCCGCTGGCTGCTTGGCTCCCATATGTGTGGAAAAGCTTTTTTGATATTTTCAGGCAGAAAATTGATGGGGAAAAACAAGTTTTTAATTAAATTATGTGTGCAGTTGAATGTGAAATAAAACATAAAAAAAAGCCAGCAACTGAGGAAATTTCCAAACACGAAAATTATGCGGTAAATAAAACGGACAACTAGATGAGGGCGAAGTCCTTCCACAGCTGGGTCTAGGTGCTTAATGGGGGCGTGGCCGCATGCATGAGACGGATGTTGTCCTTGAGGCGGCACGGTTTCATTAATTTTCCAAAATGTCAACAACTAATCTGCCAATTTGTTACTTTTTTTGCAGCAGCAGCAGCGACGGCAAATGGGGGCGGGTGTGGGTGGGGGTATGTGTGATAGGGGATGGGATTGGGGTATTGGATTAGCAAATTGCTCGTACGCCACAGCATCAAAATCCTGTTTACTTTGTCAACATGTGTTAAGCCATGAAAATCGAAGACCAGCCAAGTTCGAGAGAGGGAAACTGCTAGTTGGTTTTCCTACTTAAGCGCGAGTTTTCTTGTCTCGGCGAGGCGATTAATATGTCACGACAATATCAAAGCTAATTGATCAGCCGGCCAGGGAGTGACACACGGATCTGGCGACAATGTCAACTTGGTAATTAGTTGTCGGCCCCGACGTTCAGCTCAGCAGAAGGTTGGCAAGGTGCGTGCTTTAAGCATTTATTCAACAAATAGAACGAGTTTAATCAAATGGAAAATATCAACTATTCAATGAGTGGAGCACAGTTATAACTCAGCTCAGCTGCTAAGGACGACTTAAGCGTTGTCTTTAAATTCCCATTTCAATTGAATGTTTATTTATTTTCCGAATGCTGTCACTTCTCCCCTTTTATCTCCCTCGTTTCTATGTATTACCTCTCAACTATTTCATATTGCCGCACACATGCTTGTGATTCCTTACCCTCGGCTTATCTATTTATGGGTATTGAGTCCTTGAACTCTCGAACTGCTTGCACATCTCGATATTGAGTCGACTGCATTAACGCACCACTCGAACCACTCGAGCCACTTCAACACCATTGTAGGGCATGCAAAGCACACCTTGAACACCCGCAGCCCGCTTGTTTACTCCCTATCGGACGATTGATAAACCTCAAATAACAGTTTTACGCTATATATAACCCGTACTTCATCCACCCCCCGACTAGGTAGAACATTCCCAATGGCGCGAGCCCTATGCATATCCATGTCCATATCCGTGTCCGTGTCCGGGTCCGTGTACGGGTCTGTGTACGGGTCTGTGTCCGTGTCCGTGCCCGTGCATTGGCATTGGCATTGCTGCGGCCGTGTGATATGCGCATTTGTTAAGTGAACTGTAAATACAATTCCACATATGATGCGAGTTGCTGGAGACGAAGCCCGCCACCAGTTTCAATTTATGCGATACCAGCGATAACTCTCCGCCCCCCTCCACTGCTCCAGCACCCCGTCTAAGGGTCGCATGCAAAATATGGAGCTCGCTGCACCTTTGGCGGTGGCATCGATGGCAATTGACGACGCGTGCTGCGACTCCCTGCCCTCCTGCATGCCTCCTTCTCCAGCGGGGTGGGCAGACCTTGATCCAATTTTGAGGCTACCCCCTTTGTTGTTTTTATTGTAATGCGTCGCAACGGGCGAGCGTCTGCATTAAAATAACATTTTTCTATTGGATTCGATGCCTCAACTCTGACGCCGGGCAAAGGGCAGAAGGGCATAAGGGGAGGCGCCCAACTCGAATATATTTTATTTCATGGGTGTTTAAATTTTAAAATAACAAGCGACGGCAGCGTCGCTCACTGACACGTGGCAATAAACCGGGAGCCGGAGCAGGAGCCGGAGCAGCAGAGTTGGAGCAGAGCAGGGAGTAAAGGGAGCTGGAGGCGGAACTGGAGGACATCGCAAACGACACCAGGTGGGGTTAAAGTGTAGCCGCCGGTGGCCATAAAGCTCGTGTTACAAAGCGGGGCGACTTCTTGTTGTTATTGTTGGGCCAAGTGTATTTGTTTATTGGCCTCATTGCCGCTTCTACAATTGCATTTGCCATGGGCAACTAAACAGCGGTCCTTGAGCTTCACTCCAACTCTCGTCCTTCCACTTTTTATTTTGTGACTTGGGTTACAAGCACTTGGCTTACGTCTAATGCGACTTAAACTTTATGGGCTTATGTAAATTTGGCAGGTGCCAGCGGAGGGTTTCTTTTTAGCCGAGCAGGCATCATATTTATTCCAGCCCAAATAAAAACTCACGCTTCGTATATCAAAGATTTGCGCGCAATAAGCTAAAACTTAGATGTGAGGGACAATAAACTAAACTTTGCAGATAGCAATGATATGTAGGGTATTCAGGACGAAGTGGAGTGATCTGGCCCAGAGTCCTTTGCACATTAACAACACAATAATATGCATATAAGTTGGAGAAAGTCCTATTGTTTTTTTTTTATTTTTTATTCCACTCGTAGCACCCATTCATGCCACGATGTGGCAAATAATATATGGCACAATCCTCTTGCGAACTTCTTTGGCTCGCCTTGGAGGCTGATGCTTTGTTGATTTGGTCGAGCGTTGGCTCGGTCTTAGGTGCAGAGCTGTGGAAAGCGTTTGAGAAATGGCAAAGTAGCTTTTCCTTTCGCACTTTTGTTGACTGAGCGACCTTTTATGTAAATTCCGCTGCCATATGCATTCGCTTGTAAATCTGCAGCTGTTGTCAGTCGCAGTGGCCATTAGTCAGAGGAAGCTGCGCCAGAAGTGCCCACAACTGGTTCCACTCACCCCATCCCTAAGATCCCATTAAATGCAACAGCTCAAAGTTTGTTCCTGCCTCTTCGGCAGACTTTCTTTCTGACTGCCTTGCGCCACTAAATGAGGCGCTGCTGAGGTGGTGGGTTGTGCCCCGGAGCGGAAATACTTGCACAATGCCAAAGCCAAATGCCGACACGCGCACAGGATTTTCTGTCACTGACACCCTCATCCCAGTCTCATCCCAGTCTCGTCCGTCTCGGTGAGAATCCGGGACTCAGCTGCTGCAGTGGCCTCCCCCGAGATGTTCCTCTCATTGCATAATTATCAATGTGCGCACTAATGAAGCTGACGGCATAAAATATGACGAAGGACATGTGCCGGCAGTCCAGCTATAAGGATTTATAGGCCTAAGCAAACAGCTAGCAGCTAACAGTGTGTCCGAACTTCAATTTGCGTGGCGCCTGCCAAAATTTGACGCTTTTACGCAATTTTTTCTTGGCCCATTATGTTTATTATTGTCTTAGCGCTACGCATTGACCATTTCGGGGTGCGAACTGGGATCAGCCGTGCATTATGCTTATTGCTTGCTCCGGCTGAACCCCGTCTGTATTCCCCCTTCCCCCTCCACCATCCTCTTACCATTTTGGTGACTAGCTCTTAAATGTTTGCACACAAGCGCGTTTATGGTCGCAGCTTCCTGCCGTTTGCATTCATAATCCTAATGGAATTGATTTCCGTACTGATCTCTGAGCTGAATGGTCGGATAATGTAGGAAAATTGCCATTGCTGCGGTTGGTCGGGAAGCTGTCTTTTGTACGACAGCCCGAACCCCAAGCAAAAGCTGACGACCATATGCCAAAAACTTTGTATGGGCCCAAGGGTCGCGACTTGGCTTTCACTTCACTTTCTGACTCCCGCACTGGGCAATAAATGAGTGCTTATAAATCAAACGAATGCTTATTATATTCATGCAGTTTTAATGAGTTTTCCTACTGCCGCCTGCTGCTTAAGTGTGTGTGTGTGTGTGTGTGTGTGTATGTGTGAGTGTGTGTGTGTGGGTGTGTGTGTGGGTGTGTGTATGTGTGAGTGTGTGTGTGTGTGTTGTTCTGCGTGGGTGTGCGACAGACGACGCAGAAATTTTTATCCTTTTAGACACATGCCTTGTTCACAGAGGTCATTGACCGCATAAAGGGAGGGGGAAGTTGTGCGACAGCAAGTGCTGTTTATAGATAGATAGAAATTGCTCATCACTCTGAATGCTTCTTCTTCTCTTTTTGCTTTCAGTCAGCTGCAGGTCCAGTTAATAGTTTAATAAAACTTAAGTTATTTCCTTTAAACAAACAAATTACAATTACGTCTACTGCAAAACTTATCAAGCTGTTTGTTTACCTTAAACTCTGACACTCTGACACTCAGCCAGACCGCAAAACATACACAGGCAAAGATTTCAAAGTTTGGGCAGTTCTTTAATTAACAACTTTGGTGAACAAGGTGACCCTCACACAGAAATAACTAAATAACTAAATAACTAAAACTATTTGTTTAGCAACCGAAATAATGTCAACAGCCCAGAGGAAATTAGGGCTTGGAATATTAACTTGGTAAAGAAGTATGGTATGTGGACATGTGAGTTAAACACAATAATTTGCTTTTAATTTGGCATTTTCCACTTCAAATGAATATCCTGGCTGGCATCCAGGACTTTGTTGCAAACCAGGCCAACAATTTCACTTGAAATATGCAAACGCAGAGGCAAATTTCAAATGAAATTTCTGGCCTCGACTGCGACATATCAATAAAATGGGGTAGCTACTCCTCTATGGTCCACACACACACACACACACACACACACTCTAATACTCACATATAGATCCCTATAAACATGAACAAGGGCAAAGAAACAAGTCACATTTAGGGCAATCGTCATTAGCAGCAACCGAGGCCGCAGCAGCAGAGCAAATGAGCTTGGGCTTGGATACGCCCATTCCAAATGAATGAATGCCAGCATTCAACATTGTCCCGTGTCATTCACTTTGCGGTTGTCGGGCTATGCACCGAGTCCCGAGTCCCAAGTCCCGACTTTTGGGGCGGAGCCGGTACGGATTTTGGTTTCGGTTCGGCATGGCCAAAAATATTTGCCGCGCCAGGCTTTGGCCCGCCAGTTGGCCCGGCTGCCTTGGTGACAATTGAAAATCCAATAAAGGTCGGTCCTCTGGTCTGCCGTATTCCCATTGCTGTAGCTATTTTAATTTAAACGAGGTTGTCGCCTAATCACAAAACCGGCGTCGCTTTACACTTACCCTCCTCCAAAAACAATGCCCCAACAATACGCATCCTGTGTGGCCAAAATATTGAAGTAATGAACTTGCTTTATGTCAGGTTTGGGCGCTCTGTGGGCCGAGGGCTCCATCAAAACGCCACTAAACTTGAACGTTGTTCGAGACTGGGGAAGGACGAATCGCACTTTGAGTTAATGGCCACATCAATTTTGCTCTCTGCCATAATTTTTGATTACATGGGCGTGGTCAAAGAGGGCTCCCAAGGCAACTACAATAAACTAGTTGCACTCTAGTTTTCCAAGTGTGTTGCTTTGATATGGTTTATTGTTTTAATACCCTGACGACCGCATTACAAACGAGAGTCCAGGGTATAATGTTTTTGTGCAAATGTATGTAACAGCTAGAAGAAGCTGTACCAGAGCTAATACTTACTAGTTATGTTCAGGATCAACTTTATTATCCATTTATCAAGCATTCTATCTAGGTGAAGGTCATCCAATAATATCGAAGTATAGCTCGAACATTCTATGAATTTTAAGCCTTAAATATGAAATACAGATTGTCTTAAATCTGTTTAAAAACATTTATTCAATTACAATACTCTGAAATTATCTTAAAGTTCTCTCTAAATAACAGCCCAACAGAGTATATCCCAGTTGAGTACACCCGTCGGAATCCTTCTTACTTGTTTTTTAAGCCACGCTATCTTAAGTGTAGCAATACAGATGATTAAAGCTGATTATACAATTCAACAAGCTGACAGTATTTAACATAGCTTAAGTTCTGAAAATTCCATCTCATAGAATGCCTAAAGTTTTCGAAATCTGCAATCTGAAGTGACTTTCCAGCAGGACAGGCAGCTAGATATTATGCAATCAAGGCAAATTTTGGGCATTTGTCTTAGGCAATTGTGTTTATTTTTAGTATACTTACTAACTTTCCCAGCATTGTTGGCAGCTCAATTGTGTTTGCTGAAATACGAAAAGCCTGGCCGAGACATTGGTAAAAATCAAAAAAGGTCTTTATTGAAATGGGTAGTAGGCCAGCTGGCGCTCCAACCGTTGTGGGCTCCCCCATTCCCCATTCCCCATTCCCCCACTGCACACATGTCACCATGTCCTTCAACAGCTTTTTGCCTAGTTGGGCACTCAGATTAGGCAGCTGGGTGGCGGGGAAGTGGATCAGTAACAAGTCTCACGACAGCAACACCTACGCACTGCCAGCCACACAATGGCAACATACCACAAAACAAGTGTCGAGCAGTTAAGTTTTTGCTTCGAAAAGGATGTGATTATATGTGTGTGTGTGTGGGTGTGTGTGTGTGTAGTTACTGTTCCAGGCCCTGGTGTCAAATGCAAAACCGGATGCGGAAATGCAGGCTGCCAGAGACAAAAAGAGCGACGGACAGGAGACCAGCCGGCAACCGGCCTGGACATCCAGAGCCAGCCAGTCAAGCGGGCAGACAAATCAGCTTTGCAGACACACACACTGGCACACACACACACACACACACACACACACACATGCAGTGGACGCTGAGACAGACGCACAGTTGAGTGATTTTTCGATTATCATTTGCACGCCTTGGGTGACAAATCAAATGCTCAGCAAGTGCATTGAAGCTTGGTTCAGGCCCTCATCTGGGTCCGCCAGCTTGGCCAATCAATCGTTGTTGTTGGCCCTGTTGCCAGTTGCTGTGTAAGTATGTAAGTTGACTGGTTAAATGTGCAGGTGCTTAAAGCACAAGCGGTTCAAGGACCCTGTGTGGTCAGCATCTAAAAGTTTGTAAACGGGTTGTGTGATTTGTGACGAAAAGTTTGCCAAACACTTCATAATCTGTAAAAGCTGAGCATTGGGTTTGAGCTCTCAAAAATTTACTGTATTTACAGTTTTATTTCGTTTTTTTTTAATAACAGTTTATTGAAGTTTTAGAAGAAGGATTAATTCAATCAGTATATGAATTGGGAATATCTATTTACAATTTATTAGATATTCAATTTCAATTTGTACAACAATCTGATCAATAATTTCAGTTAAATGTTATTAAATATTAATATTTGGTAAGTTTTCTCTATTGGCCAATTTCAAATGTTCCCAATCTAGTTACATTAATTGTTCTATTTAGGCAACAATTTATGTTTCTATAGAATGCCTTGTGGCTTAATTTTGGAATATATATATAATTGCAGTTTGTAGCTTAAGTTCATGTGTACAACATGACGTATGCGCGTTATTAATGCGCACTGCATAAATAGCCATGCAATTTATATGCGCATTTTATGACAGTGCACATATGCATATGCAAATGCAGTTGGATTGGCCTGCATGTGCCTGCGCATGTGTGTGTGTGAGTGTGTGTGTGTGTGTGAGTGAATGTTACTGTGTTGATTTTAATTACAAGCCTAGTATTGGCCAGCTCCTCCTGGCCTGGTCGATTCCTTCTATTGAAACGAACGATTTTAATTGCACTGCGAAGGCAAGGACAACGTTTATAGCTGATGGATTTTGTTGATTGTTGGCAGAGAGACGATTGACAAATTAAATTGCTTATTGATGAGCGGAAAACGAGCTCGTTCTCTTTCTCTCGCTCTCTCTCTCTCTCTCTCTCTTTCTGTTTCTCTTCCTGCGTATAGAGAGAAAATAGCATACGTCAACTGCTTTTAGGCGTCATCATCCTCGCTGCCGACGTCGTCTATGAAAATGAAATAAGTGCATAATGGAAATTTGCGAAAGCCAATTTGGTAATAATTTAAATTGAATATTTATGTAGTGCTCGCATGAGTGTGTATGTGTGTGTGTGTGTGTGTGTGTATGTGTGTGTATGTGCGGCACTTCATTTACAATCAACTGCAGGCATTGTCAGAAGCTATCAGAGCAACCGGGAAAGGGACACAGCCATGTATAGTACATTAGTTTTGAGTACGCTGCCTATTTGCATATGTGTATTTGTCTTTTGCCAATGAATTTCTAAAACACACACACATAGATACAAGTTTATTATACACAGACAAACTGACTTCAACTTCGTGCCCTGTCAAAACTTCAACTGTCAAAACACTGATGAGAGATCCATTTGAATTAGAGCTTTGTTTATATTGCATTAAACCCATGCAAATTTGCTCTGTCTCTGTTTGTCTATACATATGGCACACACATATGTATATAAATATGTAATGCATCCATAAGAACCATTAAAATCATATATGTATGTACATTTGCATTTCTTGAGTGGAAAGTGGAAAAGTGACCAGGAAAATTGATGGTCCATTATCTGAAATAGTTTATCGACTCTGTAGTATATGAAAAGACATGCTGGCAGCAACAACATACATAAATATTGCATAAAGATAAAAAAAAAACTTTTTCATAAAATTCTTCAATAAATTACTTTAAAATATCTTTGAGAATTTCAAATGATTGGAATTTGAGATACACACATGATACACATGAAACACATTGAAAATACACTTAAACAAATCGACGAAGCAGAAGTGCAGCTTAATAATTTGTTTTAATTGCTTGAGAATCGCAAAGAGAGGCAGCCATGAAGTTATTTGAATTGCTTAGCACAAGTGCTTGTTAATAATAAAGTTAAGAGCTTGCATTCAAAATGCACTTAAATCTTCAAATATATATTGTCTATTCAGTTATTAGCTTTCGCACCATTAGATTTATGAATATATTTATCACTCCATCAGTTAAAAAAAGCAAAAGCTTATTTAACCAATATTCAAGATGAAAATTTGAATTATTTCCAATGGCCAAATTTATTTGAAAAACGCAATGAAAGAAAAGATTTCAAAGACATTATTCAATTCATCGAAAAAGAAATCCATTCTACTCCAGACTCAATTGTCCATTAATACACTCAGAAGCTCGGAGTCAATGGCTAATCAATTGAAATATGCAGGACTGCGAACACGTGCCGCGTTTCGTTGGGCCAAATTGTCAAGTTATTTCACTGAGCACCTGACCCCAGCCTTTGGGGTCAACTCAAATATCCATCAGCAGCTTAACACCTCTGAACCCCAAAGAATTTGTTAAGATTTGCCGCCGGTGCCAGCTTGTCTACCTCCAAGCCGGGCCGAGTCATAACTTCTGCTCCATTTACCATTTGCTCCATTACGAATTCTAAGCAATTTCCTTATCAGCTTAGATGAAATCCTGGCCGGCAGTGATGCGCCTTCGAATCCGAGTTCCGCCATGCAATAATAATTAGCATAGGGACAACGAACCCCACCAAACTCTGGAATTTATCATTTGCCAGACCAGGGAACGTATTGCTGCCACTTATCGTCATCATCATCAGCAGGAACATCATTATTGCTTTTGTTGTTGCCAGACAAATTCATAACTTTTATGCATATTATTAAAATGTGGACGCTTGGCCGCTGTGAATGACTCCATCGACTTTCCATTTCCATCTCCATTTCTATCTCCATCTCCATCTCTTTCTCGGTGTCTGTTGACCATGTCCTTGTCCTTGTTCCTCTCGCGTGTCCTGCGCTGTCCTGTCTGCGGCAATTGTTCAGCTGGAAGCAATCAAAAATGTTGATAAAATAATTTCAAATTCCATTTATATCCTTAAGGACAATTTGCCATTCACCGGTACTAATAATATTATCAACAACACCGTCCTCGTTGTCGCCTTTGTTGGCTATTGTTGTTGTTGCTGTTGCTGTTGCTTTTGCTGTTGTTGCTGTCGTTGCTTTTGAATTGATCGAAGCCGCATCCTCGTGCCCGCTTTTCGAACCTGTCCTGCGGCGCATTTCCTTTCGCTTCCTGGCATCGCTGGCGCTTTCCCAATTTGTCAGCAATTGAAATTCACCAAACATTTTTGAATTTGTTTGCCTGGCTACACTTT
Source organism: Drosophila pseudotalamancana (assembly GCA_037075185.1). Lineage (NCBI taxonomy): Eukaryota > Metazoa > Arthropoda > Insecta > Diptera > Drosophilidae > Drosophila > Drosophila pseudotalamancana. The sequence continues at coordinate 75,966 of JBAMCK010000606.1, read as the reverse complement.
GGCCGCGATTTCAGCTCGAGCCTCGCGTTCGGGTCTCCGTTTCATGGGTGCCCAGCAGGCACATTTTGCATTTCTCTGTCCCATTCATCGATTGCCTTGGCGTTTGTCCCCCTATCCCCCTGTCTCCATCTCTCCATCTCTCCATGTCTCCATGTCTCCATGTCCGCCTGTCTCTGTCGACGTTGTCATTGCATCTCGCTCGCTGCCGTTTGGCTGTTGGCTGCCTCCTGCCGCTGTGGCTGCCACGGCACCCACTGTTTTGATTTTTATCCACAGCGTGAATATGCAAATTGCCAATGAAACCAACAGCAACAGCAACCAGCAACCAGCAACAAGGCGAGCCACTTCACAAGCTCCAATTGTTGGCTGTATTCTCAGCTCGCTGCTCTAAAAGCTTTTTGGCCAAATGTTTTTCGACCAGTCACAGCCAATCAAACTTGCAGTCTGACAAATTTTAGTCTATACCAGGCCCAGGCCCAGGCCCTAGGTAAATGCCCCCAGCTCCCCAGCATTAGAGGGGGGGGAGGTTGGAGGTATATGCTATTCAATCTAAATGGAAATTTTAAGTTATGCCCAAAGTAAACAATGAGTAAATTATGAACGAATTCATTTAGGAATCAATGAGTGCTGCAGCTCTTTTATAATAAAATAAAATAAAAGTAATTAGCTTAAAGCAACAATTATAAAATATGACGATTAGCTTTCATAAGCCATTATAACGAAACTTCATTTTTTCAAAGAAACCACCAAAGTGCATGTTCACTGTACCTACTATAAAAGACTTTGTGGCTTTTGTCGAAAAACTAGAGAGCGCTATCAAACAATTTCAAACAGCGGGAGCAACGAAACAAACAGAAAACAAACAGAAAACAAACGAAAAAATAAAGTAAAAACGTGAAAAATTCAATTGCATATTCAAGTTTTGCACTTGAAATTCAAAGATTTGTATCGGAGCGCTCATATGAATAGCCAAAGAGCTTCAGAGAGCCAGTAGCGAGGTTTCTCGTGGTTCGATCCGAGTCTCGGCACGAAACGGAAGCAGACGTGGACGTGGATGTGGAGACCGAAAGGAACCACAGGGTGTCTAACGAACAACGGGCGAGATAAATCTTTAGCCTTTGAACAAATGTTTGTGCATATTTGAACTTGCCAGCAGCCGAGGCAAACCAATTTTAAATTGGCAAAAGGTTAAGCCGAAAAACTAACAACCAAACGAGGGTGGAGCACGGCAGGCAGGCAACCAGGTATTGAGTGGAAGGAGACACAAAATCGAGATGGGGGCATCCTTCTGTTTTTCGATGCTGATACGCTGGTTGCATACATAATTAAGTTTCGTCTATGCATAGTGGAATGCATTGATTTGATCATCAAAATAACTTGAGAAATGTGAAATATCATTCAAATCGATACGTGTTTGTATCTATGAATATGCGTTACAGTATGCGTGGATGTTCTTTTGTCTGCCTTGATTTCTCCCTTTCGCGTTTCAATTAAGCAAAGCGCCTTACTATGCGATTTTCAAGAATTCAATTAAGGTTTACTCTCCATTATATTTAAGCTTCTCTTCTTCCTCATTGCAATTTAAGCCTTACCAAGGCAATGTTCTCTTGTATACCCTGTAAATGAAACATGCTAAAGTGCCTGTGAACACGATTGGCTTCTTGGTCCTGTGCTTGGCTTTTCAGTTTTCAGCTCAAATGAGCTGTTAATGTGAATCCTTTTTGCTTATTGCTTATTGCTTAATGTATGCATGTGTGTATTGCCATTTGTGTGAGTGTGTGTGCGTGTGTGCGTGTGCGCTCGGGCAGCTCGTTAAATTTCATTCAGTTCGCTATGAGGGGACACAAAAATTGGCATAAAATGAGCTTTTTGTGTTGCACAGCAAAAGTAAAAAATACAAATAATGAAAAAAAAAAAGAGGAAGCAGAGCTGCACGTTTGGTCCTCTGACATTGATGTTGTCGTCGTTGTCGCTGCGGCTGCCGTCGATATCGACGTCATGCTCGGGCATCATCATCATCGCCACCATCAACAGGCAGCAAACCGGGAGTGCCAATCGAGTGAGGTCTTTCATCCGTTTGCCATTGACATGCCCTAGAGAGGGAGAGAGAGAGTGAGAGAGGGAGAGAGGGAGATAGTGTGGACACCATCATTGGCATTTGGCCGGATATCTGGCCGAACGACATTGTCCAATAATTCGCAGCTTTTGGACAGGCCAGAGATTGGCGCACATATGCAACTAATTGATATTATATGAATGATATGTTAAATACAAATGGCCTGTACATGGCCTGATGAAAACAATGACAGCAAAAGCCAATTGCCATTATTTATATGTACTCAAAATAATGAAAAAGGATTTTTTCACAAAAGTCAATGGATTTGCAATTAAGCGAAGACAGAGGCCACCAATGCAAACAGCTGGATATGTGGCCTGGGAATGGGAACAGGGAATGGGACTATGCAGAGTGTTCCAATAAAACGGATATCGTGTGCAAATATAAACAATTGTTTGCGAAAGATCTTTAATTAGAGCAATAAAGCTATTCATTTAAACTGGTTGCCAGATAAATCTGTCCAAATAACAAATAATTAAATTGTTATTGTAAATGCTATTTAAAATATTTATTTTTCAGATGATTGCATGTATTAAATGGATTACGTATATAGTAATTAGATACTGCTGATTGTCTATTCACTTCAAGCGGATACAAAGGTCCGGCTGTTGGTCATGTTAAGCGCGTTGTAAGCTCTTCCAGCTGGCTTCGCAGCACCGCTCTCAAATGTCATGTCTTCCCAGGGGCGGTCAGTCTGGAGTCCTGGTAATTTGCATATCCCATTCCCCAGCTGGCATTGTAAGGCACTAGCTGTACGGGCAGCCTTAAGTGTGCACTTACCGTAACTCCGGCACTTTGGCCAACTCAAATGCCAATTAGTTTCCATTTAGGAGAAGTTGGCACTCAGAGACCGTCGCTGGCAGCCGCATCGCCCGCTCATTAACAATGCCAATTCGAAAAGTCTTGCCAAATCCAAATGCAAATCCAATCGGGCTACAATGACGCGTCTAATTAGTCAGGTTGAGCTGCGCCCGACGCCAAATCCCAGGCACGATTTAGTCCAACAGTCCAACAGTCCAACAGTCGAACAGTCGAACTTTCACACCCAGCTGTGGGTATCCAAGTGTTGGAGCATTATAAAATATTTCTCGCTGTGGCGTTTCACATCGAGCGGGGAATTAAACAAATTTATTTGCAAATCGAGCAGCTACGTAACTTCATTTTGGGCAATGCCACGATGCCGATCCAGAAGGCGTCCGGTCCTGGTCCTGGCTTGGCAACAATTTATTAACACTTTTCTTGCTCGTGCTTCAATTCCCCGTCGACGTTGCCAGATGACTGCGTGACTGCTGCACTGTGTCTGGAGTTGACCCTTCGCCTCCAGACATTAGATAACAATTCTCTTCCGTTTGTGTGCAGCCAAATCCTTGTCGACGTCGACGTCGACGTCTGCTTCAGCCGAGGGGGTCATGTAATTTTGTTGCAATTTTTAGCATGCGAACGCGGCACGAATGCCGATTCGCGTTCTCTAGTCCAACTTGGTTCAACGTTCCCAGTTTTTAATTAAAAAGGTCAGAGCGGGTTCAATTTATGCTGATGTTGCAAACGGGTCGGTCGGGCCAGCGACTAATCTCCAATTGAGAGAAAGACGTTTAAGCTGCCTCAGCATTGGCTCCAGATACTCACTCTGCTCCAATTGCTGCAGCTGCAGCTGCATCTGCTATTGTTTTTGTTGTTGTTCTTGTTCTTGTTGTGCTGCTGCGGCAACTGCATGACAGTTTATTGTTGTGACACATTGACAAATGCTTTTACACGCCACAAATCGTTAAGCTCTCTGCGCCCTAAAACACATAATACCCATGCCAAAAAGCTGGCCAATTAAACGGAAAGCTTACAAGTGGAGATGGCCGAAAGCCGTGTTTTCTTCGTGAGAAACGAAACCAGTCTAAGCCAGAAGTCAGCCGAATTTAAATTACACCCAATTGATAGTTAATTATTAATTATCAATAGGCAAGTAAATTAACCTTAAGCCATATATGGCTGCAATAGGAATTTATATTATATTTACTAGATGAGTTCTAGTCTAGCTTTATTTTCGTGATTCCAGCTGTTGGCCGAGGCAACATTCCATCTCTATGGAACTGGGAGCGCTTTGCATTTGTTTAGCTGGTTCCGGCCTGTTGCCTGGCAATTGACATGATGATTTTGGGGTACAAATTTTTGGTCCGTTGTTGTGGTCAGCAGCAGTTGGAGTTGAACTAGCAGCAGTAGCAGCAGCAGCAGCAGCAGCAGGAGCAGCCGCAGCAGTAATGGGAGCAATAGGAGCTACCGGCACCTCGTGGATTCCATTCAGGCAGCACTCGTGTGCATGTTATGTTCACGTAATTGACAACAACAATTGACAATCGGGTCCAGTGTCTATGCTCCGATGCTCATGCTACGGCTGGTGCTGCTGCCCATCCAGTTGTTGTTTTTGCTGCTGTTGTTTTTATTGCTGTTGTTGGCCTGTCATTATCCTGCAGCACACGGGCAAAAACAAAAAAACAAAAAAAAAAAAAAAAAAGAGAATTGCCGTGTGCTGTGCGCCTTTTAGCCGCTGTCCATTGACCACCTGCGGCGCTAAAACTAAACATTTTCAGTTTTCACAATTCAGTTGCCCGTTGCACAATTGTTGGCCCGTCTGCAAAATATGTTGCGCCATGTTGGCTGCGGCATGCAACTCAGCAACTGCCAGCCATCCATTCAATTGCATTATTTATTAATCGAATGCTGTTGACACTGCAACGGCACTTGCCACAGCACTCAGACTGAATACATTTAGCGATTATTGCATGCGGTTATTACAATATACAAATTATCGATAGCTAACGTAAAAACAGATTGAATTGCGCTGCCTTACTCAGCACTGTTAACAAGTTCACTGAACTGATTCAAAATTGAGAAAAAGAATATATATAAGAGTTATACATATCTTTTTTTTATAAATGCAACTGTGCTCGTTGCCCAACACTGGCAACAAGTTCATTTCCGTAAAACAACGCCTTATCAATTGCTCAACACTGGCAACGAGTTTTTTGCCTTTATTCTTACTTAATTTAGAATTACATTTTTATCTCGTTGCCCAACACTAGCAACAAGTTTATTTCCGTGAAACAAAGCCTTATCAATCAGTTGCTCAACACTGGCAACGAGTTTATTGCCTTTATTCTTACTTAATTTAGAATTACATTTTTATCTCGTTGCCCAACACTGGCAACAAGTTCATTTCCGTGAAACAAAGCCTAATCAATTGCTCAACATTGGCAACAAGTTTATTGCCTTTATTCTTACTTAATTTAGAATTACATTTTTATCTCTTTAGAAATCTATTAGTATTCGACGATTTCTTTGTTTGCCTTCTTACTCAATATATATATTAAACATATCTTAATCAATTATGAATTACAAATATATCTCTTTGCCTACTTCTTATTTTTTTACTTACCACTGTTAACAATTTTAATGTTGTTAAAAGAGAAAATTTATTTAAAATTAAAATAAATTTTTTTAAATCAAAAATTGTTTGCACATAAAGCACTAAATACTTATTAATTGTCTTGTTTAAACAGTTTAATGATCAATGTTAAAATACTGATTGCACTCATTAAATACCTCATAACTATGCCGTAAAATATTCCGCAACACGTATCTTTAAACGGAAAAGAGGCCATAAAAAGCGACCCACACAAATCCAGTAGCCCTATCCTATCTGCAAAAATATGAATAACCATTCAATCAAGCGGGAACAAAAACAAGAGGAATATCTGGTAAAAAATATGACCAGTCATTAATTTCGATGGATTACATGGGCTGAACATTTACGGATATGACCGTTGCCCGGAATCGCATCAAAAAATGTGCCTTCCAGCGAGAAAAAGAAAAGAACAAACAGTTGAAAACAAGTGAACGAAAGGCTTAATACTCTACCATACACACAAACCCTATATAATATGAGCTTATATAATATATTTGGCTTCTCAATGCATGGAATTCAAATAACTGAGAAATAAAATATCAAAAATACTTAAATTAATCATCAATCAAAAATAACAATTTATTGAAGTAAACATAGTAAACCTACTGATAGGGTATTTTAAAAAAGCCATCATCGATTTTGAATGCTCGGTTCCAAACTCTTTATAAATGGGTATCCCGAGGTAACGCAGGTCTTTAGTCTCTGCGACAAAAATCACCTCAATTAATTTAATTAGTCTGCGGTTGTTGCGCATTTGGCAGCCGAGGCACGGTTCGAACTGCCGTTCTGCCAGATGTTCTTTTATTTTTGGCAACTGCTGACTCCAAAAAGTTTGAATGGGGCACACAACAAGGGGTCTGGGTGCCGGAGGTGTGTGTGGGGGGGAGCGCAGCGGGGCCAGCGCTTTGCTTAAATTGACCGCTGGCAATGATTAATGCCTGTGCCCCCTGTGCTGTTCGCTGGCCATGGTTTATGAAAATCAGCGATAAAACTCTTGATAAACGATATTGAACGGCGAGTGACATTTGACAGTTGGAAATGCATTCCCGAATGCCTCAACATCATCTTCCACACGCGCATAATTAATGCTGCCCAGTGGATGAAAGCATTTTACTCAGTTTTATGCCATTTATGGCTTCAAATATTTTGATTGGCTCTCAAACTTTTAAGTGTTGAATTTTGATTCTAGCTGAGTTTTTTATTGCTACTCTATTCAAACGTGGACTTTGTTTGAAGCATAAAAATGTAAACAACTCCATCGATCCAACTTCTCCCAGTTGGTGGCCAACTCTGTGCTTGCCTTTTGCATTTCCTGTCCTCAGGCATTTTTTCTGGATATTGAATTTCAATCTTATATATTCTTTGGAGTGCTGCTATCAATGGCTTAAGATTGTTTTTGATAGCGTGTGGAAGCTAAAAAAAAGGAATATGAGTGAACAGATTTATAAAGATCATTGTTAGAAAAAATTCGATATCAATATCTATAACTTCGCTAGCCATACTTGAATATATGAAAATCACAGAGAGAGGCGTTTTGTAATTAGTACTTATAATAATTAAAGACGTTCTCAGTTGTAGTACAATACAGTTATTTTCTCTTTATTTTATCTCTAAGACAACTCTTTAAACCTTTACACATTAATGACAAGAGATGCATCGACGAAAAGCTGTCTAATCCACAATATCAAAACATCAAACCTGTCGATCACAGCGGTAAATTCTAAGAGCGGTTATAAAATATTTTCGTGCATTTAGTGAAGTTAGTTTTGATTTTCGTTCACGATTTATTTGAAGTGTGTGTGCGTGTGTAGAGGGCTATGGATTATACGATTTTTTTTTTATATCAATGGTTGGCTGTAAAAAATTGTTTCGTATTAACTGTGGGGCTCGAAAAGCACTCGAAATAGAAAACTTAAATTTCGATGGCACTACACAACGTGAAGCTTCGATAATTGGGAGAAACACTCGTATTTTACATTTCAAATTTAAATTGATATAATTTAATTTGGTTGGGATTTCTCTTCCGGCGCATATGCATATATGTATATTTATTTGTGAACACTCTGGTATCGGCTTTCAACTTTGACAAATCATTTCCAGCTACAATTTCCTCTCGAGCGGCAGATACAAAAATTAACGTTTATCATTTTTATTACGGTGTGCGGCATGCACTCAAAATGCAAATGTATCTCGACTCTGGAATAGGCCTTATAGAGACATTTGTGGCCCCCCTTAACTGGAGCTGGCTCGCATATCTTCCGATTTCCTTTATTTATATATATATTATTATAATATGATTTTTTTGTTGTTGTTGTGGTTTTTACTATATCATTTTGATTTATTTTAATTTGTAATAAATTACAACTTTCAACTGTGGTTAACACAATATTTATATGCCTGTGGGGCAGCATCAGATGCTCCACCTATTCGTGTATTTGGCTGGCTTTAACATATTCGAATCAGTCGAGGCATTGCTTAATGGTTTTTCAATGTTAATGCGCTAAGCGAAAAAAAAAAAAGAAACAATAAAAGTGAGAGTCTATCGAAAATGAATTATGAAATGTGAGTCAAGAGTTGAGAGTTATTATTGAAATACGAGCACATCGCATCGATAATTCCCTTGCAGCTCAAATGTTGATTGTCATTGCCAGCAGCTTCTCTCGCCGCAATCTGGGAAAGCTTTGTGCCACATGATATACGACTGGGCTATAAATATGGCCATTGGGGAAGGTGTCTTGCACAGTAGCCGGGTTGGATTAACCATTTGTTTTTCCTTTGTGGCTAGTCTAACGGCTATCAGATGAACTTGCGGTCGGATTACGGGTAAACGATCTTCAGTTGTGATCTATGGAAAGTTGTTGCACTCTTAAAGTATCAAGTCGGAAATTAACATCAGCTGAGGTAGCTGATTAGAGTCGTGACTTGAAGAAAAAGATTAAAATGAAATACAAGTTGAACTGAATCAATATATCATTTACTTATGTCAACTATTAGCTAATATACACTATATACTATACATATATATAATGTTACATTTGCATTTACAACGAGATTCTTTATTCAATATTTTGAAACATGATGATAACAGTTGTAGAGCACAGCATATAAAATGTAATAATTAAGATATAAAACTCTGTGGCGAATCAAAATTGGTAAATGAAGTGTGTCGAAATCGTGAAATTTATGATTACGATAGCAAAGTTAGCTATGAACCGTATTGCATAAAATCGTGTTCCATAACAAATCATTTTGCATGTGAAATTTTGGCAAAAACTGATTGTTGTCCACTTTTTGGACAGCTTCATCATTAGGAATGCAAATAAGTGAGCATTGAAATTTGAAATTGGGGAACATTTAATGCCAAAAGAGACAAATTTATGGTCTCTTCCACTCGCGTTCACGCCATTTCGTGGTTTCAACTGTCCAAATTCATCAAAGCCCACCAAATGCAATGTCCAGCCACACTCCGAGCGTGAATTATGACAATGCGTTCGGAAGTGCCCAAAAAATAAATAATTATGTATGTGTTTGGGGGGAAAGAGTGAAAGCTGGCGATAAGGCGTGACATGCACCCAGCTGGGGGCCATGAATCTAAATAATTACTGCAAAAAAAAGCTGATAAAAATACATATATCTAACAAAAAAAAAAAAGTGTGTCTGCATAAATTTGGAGTCAAGCAATGGATGAGAGAACACAAATAAAATACCAAACTAAATTAGTTAATTAATGCAGCACAAACACAAAGACGAGCAGAACTGGACGCGGGTCGTCATCAATCATGGTTGACGGTTGACGGTTCGCTCTTTGGTATTCAATCCAATGGCCGCGGCTCGGATCAATTCTGCTGCGTGTTGTGTCAAAAGCTTTGGGCCAACATTATTTGGGCGGGAACTACGGGATGTGTTCCCTGCTTTCGCTTTCACTCACGGCCCGACTGACGTACAAATTGCCCGGAGGGAAGAAATATTCACCAATTAGATGCCCACATATGCGACAGGTAAAATGATTAAGCGCCACGCTGTAGCCAAATATTATCTATAAATACCGAAACTCCAAATAAATTATGCGCAGAGCAAGATGTTAACTTTTAAAAACCACAATGTATCACATTTCGCGCTTTGCTTTTGTCTTTTTATTTTATTTTTATTTTATTTTTTTCCTTTTTGAGTACGCCTCTAAGCTGAAGGCAAACAGCGAACATCCATTAGCTGGCAGAGTATACCCAACAAATAAATTTTAAATTGTCAAAAATATAACTCAATTGCTGTTTATCAGATGCGAACATGCGAATACCCTTACCGACTTCTAATTGAGTATGACTTATAACTATTTATGCATATCTGCATTGGAAAAGCTGCATCTATGTGTGAATATGTATTGTGTGTGTTACCAAAAAAGTTAAAAAAAATATTTTTTTTAGCTTTATTAATTATTAATGCTTAACTGATATCTTTATTTTATTGATTTATTAAAATCATATTATTATAAATTTTCCAAGCAACATTGGTATGCAAATATCAATGTTCTATAAGTTAAATTTAAAAAATCTAAATAAATATTTAATGCAATGACAATTTCAATACTCTTTTTATTCTTTAGGGTATCGCAAAATCCCATCTCTGATTGACATTTATAAGCGTCTGTTGTCCCCCACGGCTTTGGTTGCGCCATACACTCCGAAAACCCTTTGGACCAACCCATTGGGCGGGTTCTCATACAGAGGGCGGGCAGGTGTACGGAGTTTTGGATTGTGTAATGTGTGACTTTGCCTGAAATTTGCATAAAGCGCTCCCAAAATAAGAAATACTAATAAAAGGAGGAAAAAACCTTGCCGTGCATTTTTAATTAATTAATTAAGGCAAGTCTCACCTGCCCCTCCGTAGCGCCAATAACGAGACTATCAACGTCGCAGCTAGTCGTATTATCATTCCCCATTCTAATCAGCGATGTGATCAACGCAACAAATATTTGTACTTGGATTGCGGCGACTAACGTTGGCCATTGCTGTCACTGTGTTTGCATATGGATGAACTTAATTTTAATTAATATTTTATTATCTTAATTATGCATCGCACCTCGCCACCTTTGCGTCCGCGTTCGCGTTCGCGTTAGCGTCCTTTTGCTGCGCCCTTCTGCCACTAGTCGCCACCGCCAGTCGCCACCGCCGTTCGCCAGTTTAGTTTTCGACCTTTTGCTTAACAAATTATGGCCATAAATAAAGTAAACGAGTTAAAAGTGGTTTTGCGTGTAGACAGCCAACACGGACATAGACACAGGCCCGAACCCAGAGCCTCCTGTGCCGGCTTCCTGTTTGCTCCTGCGCCACGTTCTGTCTGGCTTTGGTCTAGCCGCAGTCTATTTTCTCTTGGCTAATGTCATTTTCATATTGGCCCGTTTTTTTGTTTTTGGTTTTGTGTCTCGTAACCCTTTGCTCAGGGTTAATTCCTTGACAAATGCGCTGAGTGCAGTGCACAAATTTATTTGTACACTTTGTGTTTGGTTAATTTGGACTGATTTATTGCTTTTTATTAGTAGCGCTAATTGGCTTAAAGCTGACTAAGTTGAAGCCAGGCCTAAAGTAATACATTGAAAAAGCTTAATGGAATGTTTTGCATGGGTTTAATGTGTTAGCCAAGAAGTTCAGTAGAAAGTTCTAATTGCAATAACTATTTTATTTCTAAAATATAATTGAGGACTATTTTATTTCTGAATAGTTTCAGCTTTAAAATATATATTTAAACATTTACTGGTTCTTCAAACCAAAGTATAAACCTAAGAAACTTTTTTCTCCACTAACTTCTTTTTGTCATCTTTCAGCCCAACGCATTCTTTCTGCTTCCTGTCCAACGTTTGACAAAAATTCTTAACTCGAAATATTTTTTTCTTATGTCCATATCTCTGCCAAAAATGTTTCATATTTTGTGGAGTTGCCGCCCAATTAAATTTTGCAGTTGTAACGATACAAAAATATTATAAATATTTGGCCAGAACCAGAAAAAAAAAAGAAGACGGCTGACGCGTCGGTTGACAATGCTGTTGCCGCCCTTTTTGAACGCAAATTCCATGAAAGCAGTCAGAGCGTCAACGTGGCATATTGTAGTTCCTGGCCAGGTCCTGGGATGGGCCGGGCCGGGCCGGACTTGGTCGATGTAGTCGGCTTAGGAGAACATGAAAAATTTAAACAAGGCAACGGCGCAGACATCGAAGACGAGCCTCGACATTGCTGTAGCTGTAGCTGTAGCTGTGTTTTGTCTGGCTACAAAAATTGCAAGTGACAGGCAATTCATCATTCATTCGGTTTTTCGAGTTGACTGACTGACTGACTGACTGACTGACTGACCAACGAGGAGGTGGAGCTGACTGCCTGTCCGGCTGTTCGGCTGTCCGGCTGCCCGGCTGGGAGCAACTCCTTTTTTGTCTGCCGCAGAGCAATTTTATGGCCAGCAACTTTAAGCATAGTCAAGACTTTGACAATTTAATGCATTTAAAGCCAACACAAGTTGGCCAAAACAATGGGTTCACCGGCACAGTGGTGCAAAATGTTACCAAACTAAAATTGTAAACTCTCAATAGTTTATACGCTGATGCGTAGTTACATTAGTTATGCGACCCACTGTGCAATATGAAACTGTTGTCCTTTTGGAATTTCAAATTATTTTAATGTGTGTGTGTGTGTGTGTGCTGAGCAGCTGACAGCCCGCCCCATCGCCCTCGCTTGGGATGATGTCGTCAAAGTGCCATCCAAGCCAGAGCTGCAGGTCTCGCTTCTCAATTTTCCAGGTTCCAGCAGACTCCCAATTTCGTCCCCTTCGGTTGCACCTCAAGGATCAATCAATTTTTTAGCACGACCTGCCCTGATGAAGTGCCGCCGCTGGGAGCTGCCAGCAACCAGCAGCCAGCAGCCAGCTTTGTTGCCTGTTTAATATTCAGTGAGTAGCACCGCCAAGCGCGACGAGCAACTGCACCAATTTGGAGCTGCCCACTGTAACTGGATGTTTGGCGGGTTGTTTGGCGGGTTGCTTGGCGGGTTGCTTGGCGGGTTGCTTGGCTGGGTGCTTGACGGATTTTGATGCATTTTATCGCTCAGCGGTGCAGTTCATAAATTTTAAAACGTTCACCTGCAAAACAAACAAGCTGCTAGACCGCTCCCTCGAAAATTTATTCATTGCGGCCAAGACACACGCATGTAATCAATTTTTATTTTAGAATCCTCTCAGCGAGGTGCCTGCAAAGCGGCACCAGGCAGGTGCAAAACTACCTTTGCTCTATTATAATTGGATTACATGCAGTTCTGTTCTGTTCAGTTCGGTTCGGTTTGGTTTGGTTGGGTTCGACAAGGACCTTGCTCAATGCGTACATTAAGATGAGCATACGCGAATCTCTTTTATGTTGTTGTTGTTGTTGCGTGGTCCGGTCTGGGAATGTGTGGAGCTGTCTGGGCCGACGGTCTGGCATTTTTAACGAGCGCCTCGTCGGAGCTGCAGTCATTTATAGTCTCTGCTGGGGCGGCGGCTGCTGCTCTTAAATGACAACGGGCGGGGCCCCAAAAAGGAAGGCTGGGGAATTGCCGATGCTGCGTGTGGCAGTTGCGAGTGTGGCAGTTCGGAGTGCGCCATAAAACTGTTAAAAGTGAGGCAGTTTGTGAGCTTTAAACGCAGCTGCGTCGATTGAGGCTGCTTAATGGGATGCTACTTGCCTCCTTTCCTCCTTTCCTCTTCCTCTTTCTCTCTCTTTACGCACTTTGTTAATCCTCCGCTTAACCTTGAGCTTAAACTACTTGTGTTTCAAGTGTTCTTCTTACTTCAGATAATGCAGAACTACTTTTAAAGGTTTTAAAAAACATCTGTTGCAGACTATGAATTATAGCAGAAAGTCCCAGCTTTGCGTTATGACTCAATGGAAATTATTGATCGCTCGTAAAGCTAACAAATAAATAACTTTTAATCCTTGCTGTTTACAATAATTTTTAAACTTATTCAATTCTAAGTAGTTCTCCAATTTGTGCTCAAATTAAATTTGAGAGCAGTTTCTCATATTGTTCATAATGCTGCATTTATCAAAGCTAGTTCAAAGATTTATTTCTTGGGCAGGTAAACCGATTTATTGCCTGCTCTATGGCCGCAATGATCAGGATGTCTGGTGGATCCGACCCATGAGATATCTGTGCAACTTCTTGGTGGGCATCGTTTTAGCCATTTTGCTATGGAAACTGTTTTCCTTCAGCGATAATTTGGCCAAATTATTTGCTAGTATTGTGCCTGAAGGATTGGTTTTCCTGGTGTTCGTCCTGCTCAATGGACTTCTCTATATGATGAGTCGCAATGTGCGGGTGGTCACATTGTTGATGTTTGTGAGTCTGTTGGGAAAGGCGGGTCAGAGCTATCTCCGAGCTGTGGCCTTTGCATTTGTGATTTCCGGACCCATTTACAATCTGGTGAGAAATGCCGACGAGGTGGCGCGCGTGTTTGCCTGCACCACCATACTCACATATAATCTGACCAAGACGCGCTTCGATCTGATGGCAAAGCCCTTTACCAATACGCTGCAAACCATGAAGGAAGACATGGACGAGATTCAGGGCAATTTCAAGGAACTGCAGACCATTCTCGACGATCTTAAGTACGGCGTGGAGTACACGAACATCGAGGATGACAAATTCGGGAATTACAAAGCACGCCGAGCTGCAAATGCAACCAAAGCTACTTTTAAAAATTCAAACGGATCAATACCCAAATCTTCCGCCGTACAGGCGAAATTTGTGCGCAACATGCGGAATCGATGCAAACATCAATTGAGGAGCGGCCATCGAGTTTGTCAAGAAATATTCCTGCAAGGCTATCGCAAGTGTGCTACCAATTTTCCCGACTGGCTAGCTGCGGTCGTTTGTTGGCCTTATCGAGTCGATATCATATGCAGGATCAATATGTTTGGCAATCCGGATAAGGTGTGCGATGCCTCAAAGGTAGGTTTGTGTTTCGTATGCAATGATCCTTCAATTCCCATCCACTTGCTCTCCAAGGTGGTGCCCGGTGACTTTGGTGAGACGTACGTGAAGCTGTTGGGCGCGGAACATGAGCTATTCGATAATAGCTCCAGTATTGATGTAACATACAATATGCAAAATATAACCACATCGGAGCAATTGCTCAGTGCCAAGGAGACATCCGATCAGTTTATGGAGGACTTCGAGCACAGGAGGCGCGTATTTCAAAGCGTTATGCGAATTATTGAGAAATTTATGTATCTGTTCATACTGGCCGTCATTTATACGTCGATCAGATACCAATATAAATATTGTACCGATATTGAGTACGATAATTTTTACATAACCGACTATTTTAGGCACTTGGATGCGCGTCGCAGGAATGCGAAGAAACGTGCTTTACTGCCCATACGAAGCTATGAGAAGAACATGTTTCTAGACTTAGATCATTTGCACCGGGTTCGAGCTGTAAATCTTTTCCAATTCTTACACTTGTCGCTGGAAATTGTTACGGCGGGTATATTCATTTTGTTGGATCATTTGGTTGTCAGCCTGCTGCAAATAATACATCAACGATCGCTGATTACATATCGACAGCAGGGCGAACACGAGGTTCGCTTTCGAGTAAGTATGACAGCAATTACAGCTATTTGATGGACTGTCATTATCATTCGTTATAGATCAATGGAACTGGACTGATGGCCCGTCTGCTGCGCACCACAATGAAGAACTTCAACATACACGAACGCATCTCCACATCCCTGAGCAACGAGGAATGTCTGCCCGTGGCCCATGTTCTCCCCTTTAGTTTCTATATAAAACTGTTCCTCATTTACCTGATCATCATATTGCTGATCTATCAGAGCAGCGAGCTACTGCGTTTGCGTCGCCTCATCTGCAGCCATTTCTACTACAAGTGGGAAAAGAAACGGATTCTCTTTCTGTACACAACTGGATTGAGGGCCAGACAGCACTACAAGGATGTGCTGCGGAAGAAGGCCGAGGAGAATATGACCACGAGGCATCTGCAGGGTAAAATAAACCTATTCCTGATTCTGCGGCTCAAGTATCCCCACAAGTTCGGCTGGCTTTCGCGTTTCAATTGCGGCAAGCTGCGATGCATCACCTGCAACGCTCGAGAGAATCCCAAGTTTGTCACCTGCGATCACTGCCATGTTCCCTACTGTAAGGACTGCATCCGGGAACTGAAGCTGGTGTGCATCTACTGTGACGAGCTAATCTCTAACGAGACTGAAGCTCCTCCCAATGACAACAATCCCGATGGTAAAGTCCGCAAGAAACAGTGAATATTTAAGTACGATTGAAATACTATCGATATTTACCTTGTACTACATTAAAATAAAGGCCAATTACTACTACTAAGTTCTTTACTCTATTTATATCACATAGCACTCTGCTATCTATACAAGCTTTTAAAATATGTTTTTTGTTCGCTCCCTTTTAATGCATCTAGAGTTTCTTGTGTGCTCTCCGCTTGTAATAGGATCTGCACTGTAATTGTCCATTTTCCAGTCTGCAGAACTTAATTCTTAGTGGCTCTTAAGTGTGTGCGACCCTTTTGGCCATTGAAATACGCCTGGAGCGATGTCTGGCGTTTCGTCTGGTGCTTGGCAACATTTCTTCATCCTTTTTGGGGGACCCTTTTAGTCTGCTGTTGTCCTGTCCTGTCCTGTCCCGGTCCTAATATAATTATGCACATGTCTAGGCTTCCGCACAAGTTGCTCGCTGTTGTCTTTAGACAAACTTTAGCCAGGCATTATGCAGCCCCTTTTGCTGATTCGATTATGTCTGCAGAAATTTCAACACTACGCCGTGCTGCAGGATTAAGTTGCAAAATTGTTAATTAAAAATAATAAAAACGCTAATTGAAGGAATGCCTACAGCCAAAAGCAAGAAGGGTAAAGCGGAGCTAAACTTTTTCGGGAGCCCAACAAAGTTGTCTAGACTCTGTTGTAGGTGGAGAGTTGTTGTTGCTCAGATTTTCGCTTTGGGGCACTTGGCGAAACAGTTGCAACTTGGCAAGGCGAAAGCGTCTTTGTTTCAATATTCATGCGGGCCGCACTCGTGCATGTAGTTTTGTGGGCGTGGTTACCTAAGCTGCCAGCCCCTCCCCTTACCCCATGAGTACAATAAAATAATTATGCAAACAAAAGCAGCAGCAGAAGCAGCAGAAGCAGCAGAAAGAGTCGCAGACATCGGCTGCCAGTTGGAGGCAAGACCGCAACCTCAGACATCTGCGTCGGAGTCTTTCCATTGAAATTTCACACATTTCGCCTCAACCCACAACAAAAAGAGAAGAAATTGTTTAAAATAAAAAAAAAAAAAATAAAAATAAAAAATAAAATAACCAACGAAACACAAGAAATATGCGCAAATTTTCTTACGAAAAGCAAATACCAAAGCGACAACGTCGAGAGTCGTGAAAAGCCAAAGCAAGCAGCCAGCGCCCGCCTTCCAATTGACTTCCTTTGCCAGACTCTGGTGTTTTTTGTGGGCATGCCGTGTGCGAAGGTGATTATTTGACGTTCACACCTTGTCCGCCAGTCCGTAGGACTTGGAACTAGGCGAGGTCGTCTCCATCACCAACGCCGTCTCCATTGTTGGCGGTTGTTGTGATCAGCCACAATAGTGACAGGTGTGACAGTGCCCCGACAGCGCGGAGGGTGAGAAAGACTGTGGGCTGCCCATCCCATTCCATCCCATCCCATCCCATCCCAGCCCTGCCCAGTTTTGTGGAGCAACGAGGCGGCTATGAAGATGTAAACTAAACGAGACGAGACGAGACGAGACGATGAAAACTGTAAAGCAAAAAAAGAAAATTATTTCCTAGAAAAGCGCCGAGCAGCTGGCAAAGCGAGCGACCAATAGGGCTGCAAAAGGCAAACGGGCTGAATGGAATACGAAATACTCTGTTTTGATTTAGATAATCATAGTAACATAAATTTCAATATGCGAATCACAAACTAACATTTTTATTCAAATTCAAGCTTAAATTCACATATGTATAATATCTTCACTTATATACATATATATAGCTGAATGATAACTTCAGCCTTTCAAGCTTTAGAAATAGTCTTAAATATATCACAATTGCAGGGCATCATAAACTGAAAAAAAAATTACATATTTTTTTTTGGGGCGAATAGAAAAAATGCCAAAGTGTTGAACAAAAAAAAAAAAAAAAAAAGTAAAATAATCGCATCGAGTCTCTGAACTGCTTTTATCATGCGCTCAACTTGGCGTTGATAATGACGATGATGGTTAAGGTGAGGGGTCGAGGGGCGAGGGGTTGACGATGGTCAGTGCAGCGCATTGTTCTTGCGGTTTGGTTTTGCAATTTACGAGACCAGGCAGTGAACTATTTAGCGGAGCTCCTCTTGCATTATGCAGTTGGACTAGTAGCAGGGAACAAGGGCAATGCAAACTGGGCGCTGGGAACTGAGAACTGGAATCGAGCGGCTTTTTTTTTTTGTACCTGCAGCAGCAGGTGGTAATGCGCAGAAATATGGTGCTGAACATTTCAATTAGAAAACGGCGAGTCTGAAAAAGAACTTTGAAACGATGACAGGCTGTCGTCGCCCCCATTAGATCCATAGCCAGCCGTCCGACGAACGTTCCGCCTTTGATGTCCGCTGACGAACTGCGCCTCGTTCTGGGTTGTCTGTCTGGGTGCCGCTGACTATGCTCTGGTGTTCTGGTCTGGTCTGGTCTGGTCTGGTCTCTACCTGCATCGCGGTTATTATTTCAATAAAAATTCTTGAATATTATTTCAAGTTTGTTGCGGCAGGTTAGTTAGTCGTCTCGTCGTCTCGTCGTCGTGCCCGTATTTAATCTTTATAATTAAAATTTTAACAAAAAATTACCCAACATAAATGCGATGAGAAAAAAATCCAGCGCCTCTCTCTGGGGTGCAAAAACGCGAACGTGTTAAAAATTGATTAAAGTAATTGATTTGTAAGAGGTGGTCAGCCACCTGAGCAGCGGGTAGGAGTTGGAGTTGAAGCTAAGGTACGGCCAGGAATAGCACGTTGAGTTCTCAGTAATTTACTGTTGCTCGAATTCAGGTAGTTTGTTAGCGGGAAATGGAGGAATGTTGTAGACTTGCGAGGGTTTTGCATATTTTATTCAAGCTTATTGAAATAAATGTGAGGGATGACTTCATTATTGTTGCTATTTTTAGCTGGACTTTAATGGGCACTGAGAGAATATTTTTCCCGATTTGGTATGCATTCGTTGGCCAGCACATCTAATTGCAGTGTACAAACAGATAAATGCACTTGTTAACACACGCATTCCACAAAAGCAACTTCCTTGGCTCTGATGCCAAATATTCCTTTATATTCAAATCATATTCAAACCACATAGAAATCTCAGCTTTGTTTTGCAATTGCAAGTCAAACTTCAACGGCGAACTAGCTGCAACACAGATCCAATTTCACACAGACCCAAAAGCCGAAAACCACAGCACCACAAATCTTTCACTGCAGCCGCACCAACTTTTTTCTCTTCAATTTTTTTTTTTTATTTATTTTTTTTTTTTGTTGGCTGTTGTAGCCCAGTTTTTGCTATATTCATATATGTATGCATATATTTTTTAATACCCTAACAGAAAATATTGTAAGTTTCTTAAAAGATTTGAGAGGAGATCATAACAGATAGGCTATATTAATTCACTATATATTAATTCATTATAATACGAATTACCGATTTAACAAGGCATTTTTTTCTAATAGTATTCAGTATTTTATTTGGTGCAATAGCTTAAAAATGATCATATGTATAAATTTAGACATAAGAGTGTTTGATCTTCGACACGTGCAGGAAGGCGGCTTCAAAGCATTTTTTGCGTTGGATAAAACCCCAAGCTCCAAGCCGAAACTCCAACAGAGCTCCAACAGAGGTTTGGTCTCAGTGCGTGTGCGGCGCTGGTTGAACTCAAACTTTTGTGCCAACTGCTTTTGACTCTCGTTGGAGCCAGCACGCGAGCTGTGGAGCTGTGGAGCTGGTAGCTGAATTGGTGACGCCTTTGGTCTTTCACACAAGCCAACAACCAACAACCAACAACCAACAAGCAAAGCGCGAAAGAGTTAAAAGGCACAGCACACAGAAAAACGCCAGCGCGGCTGCAGGGGTAAGGCAACCGATGCATTTTCACCCTATTATTTCGAGCAATTTCATCAAAACTAGACGGGGGCCGGCCTCTGCTCCAAATTGTAACCACAACCAGCTACCCAGTTGCCAGTTGCCAGTTGCCAGAGTCAGTGCAACTCCCAGTTCCAGGTTCTGTCCAACCGCTGCTTTTTTTTTTCTAGCTTCGTTTGCTTTTTCACTGAATGTCTACTATTCTTTTCTTCTTTTCTCTTTTATTTCTGTTTTTTTTTTTATTTTTGGTATTCGTTCTTTTTGTTGTTGTTGTTGTTGTTGTGCTCTCAATAGAAACAGGCAGCAGGTTTTCTTTTCAATGGCCAGCTCTGACTGTCGACTGTTTTTCTTATTTGGTTTCCACTTTTATGTAGATTGGTATTTATTTTCCACGCGAAAAGCTAAAAGAAATACGAAAAAAAAAGCACGGAGTGGCAGCGGTTCTCACACTATGCGAATTTGTTGCCGAGTGTTCCTGCCTGCAGTTCCTTAACTCTCCTCAACGCTCTTATTATCGCGTCAAGCTTCAGCAGCAGCAGCAGCAACACCAACAACAACAACAACAACAGCATTAGCAGCAGCAAAAACTAAAACGCTGCCAGCAGCTCCGCTGTGGAACTATTTTGCGGTCCGCTGCCTGACAAATGGCAGCGACGCCATCGTCGGAGCATTTAGCCAAAGTCCAGGGAGTCGACGTCGTTTGCCAGAGCTAGAGCCAAAGCCAAAGCCAAAGCCCGCCACTGACCGCCTCTGGGTATAGGCTCTGGCATCCACTTTTCTTTTATACTCTTAAGTAGAGGGTATGTGGAACTAGGCGAGAGGCAAGCAGAAAGCAGCAAGCAGCAGTCCTATAACTGATAACAGAGAAATTATATGGCTGGGAGTTGCAAGATAGTTTATTTCACATTCTAGTTAGAGATAGATGGAAATAGAGTCAGATACATCAATAGACAGATAGCATAGATACACAGATCTATAGATATAGAAATCGGAAATAGATAATAAATAAACATTTGGATATATAGAAAGATAGATTATATATATAACATATATAAAACAATGTATAGATAGATAAATAGATAAATATATATATCTAAATCTATATTAATGAACTTATACGTATACTCATAATTCTATATTAATTATTATATTATATATATATATGTATGTATGTAGAATGTTTTGAATTCTTTAGACTCATCTAATTTTGCTAAAGTCATACTTTTGATATATTCCCAAAATCCAGACAACTTTCTGATTGTTCTGACTCCTATTATCTATAATTTTATTTGCTTGCTCATTTATTTGTATAAATTCGCAGTTGTAGTCTTTATTTCCTTCTTTGCAATTAATCGGTTTAAAGAGCATTTCTGCTTCGTCATTCCATTTGAATTGTGTTCTTTGCGCTCGTTGGTAATTAGATTTAGTTTAGCGCACAGATTTTGATACGTTAATTGTAAATTGTGCAAATACATATAATTGTGTGCTGCCTGAAGATAGCTGCCTCCGATTTGCCTGGTTGCCCTCGCACTCGCTCTCGCACTCGCACTTGTACTTGGAAGTTGGATGTGGATGTGGACTTGGACTTGGACTTGGACTTGGAGTTGGACTTGGGTTGTAGTTGTCGACTCTGGCTCTTACTTGTGCTTTAGTTTCGCTAAATTAGCGACCCGCCGCCTGCTTCTCTCATTGTGGCGTGAAGAAGACAAATGCCAAGCATTCTTTTCTCAAGCCTTTTGGCTACGCTTTTGATATGTGACCAAGCCGAGAACTGGGCGAAACCCCTCGAGCTCAGGCGCAATTAATAGGCGCGACAACTGGCTCAGTCGGCTTCGTTTCCCACGTGGAATCCATATTCCTTCTTATCCATACTTACTCATGAGTCAACAAATCCCTTTTAATAACAATCATTATGTGTTTAAAGTAGCCTAATTGGAGCTCAATTCACTTTGGATTATATACATAATGGGTGCATCCTATTCAAGCTTCGCTTTGTCCAAATCATAATGGGTCCCATTATCCTGTTGTGTTAGCCAAATCATCTCAATATAATGATTGCAAATTAAATTCCTTTGGCACAAAAGCTCAATTTGAGCCCAAACTAAAATATCGAGGGCTGGCTAAAAAGTTGTAGTTGTATTAGCAAGAAATAGCGTTTACTTATATATATTTTTTTTTTGTTAAATATATATATATATATAATTTTCATTTTATATATATTTCTTTTTATATATTTTATTTATATGCCGATTGAGATATATTTGAAAAACTTTCAACCCGTTTCTCGCATACGCTATCAATTTCCTGGAATTCAAACCCGGGTTTTCGTTGTTCAGCTGCCTGACTGACTTGACAAACCCAATTATCATCTACTAAAGACTGCTATATATATATATGTATACTATATATTGAATAAATATGAGTACTTCGGAATATTTCTCATACGCCTCATCTGCATTGATGACAAATCAAATTATCTGCGCTACAATAAACCATAAAAATACAAAGGTTCAATTTAATGAAGATGATACAAACGCTTTTCGGAAACTTAACTTTTTCTTTTACCATGCCCGACATATATATATATATATATATGTATATAATAAAGGCCGACGCGTTGCACTTGGCTACATAATGGATCTGAAAATTCCTGGAAGTCAACCTTTTGCTACCTTTGCCCAAATTATGCGCTTCAATTTAAAGCTGCATAGTATACGGATGCGTAGTCCCTCTTACATCCACTTGCTATACGTTCGGCGACCGCATTTTGCAAAATATATTTCACCGGAATACAATAACAAAATTATCATTGTCTCCTACATCATTCGCTTAATGTGGATCCATCAATCTGTGTCCATGAACGCGACTGTCAAACACCGATGGAGACGGAGAAGGAGATGATGACAGAGTCGAAGACAGAGAGAGAGAGAGAGACAGACAGAGACAGAGACGATTCCGACAGACGACGATGGACCATCAATCGCATTAAATCCATAAAAGGATTGCTCATATGTAGCCAAGACTGAGAACTGGCGATTCATTGTTGTTGTTTTTGTTGTTATGGACTGTTTATTCTCTGCTTTTTCTTTTACAAGCGACAGCGGCGGCTGTTTAGGCAACTGATGAAAAAGAATTTTTAAGTCCATTGTGTGTAGTGTTAAAAGTGCCCGAAATGTGTGTAAGTGTGAGTGTCAGTGTGTGTGTCTTGAGTGGCGAAAGGACAAAATGTCACAAAAGCGTGACGATGTGTCGTAAAGTACCCAACACTAACCCAAAAGGGCGGCAAGCTGGGAGGGAGGCTGAGGGAGCTGCCTGAATGGGTTTTGGGAGGGTCCGGTGCGGCGTCTGGGACATGGCTTTTTACTACTTTGTGTTTGCTTGGCTGCGCTTTTTATGATTTCCATGTGCCACACTCGACTGTCAGCAGTCAGTCAGCCAGTCAGTCAGTCAGCCAAGTGGTCTCAGCATGCAGTGCCCCGATCCAGATCCAGATCCATATCCAGATACACACCCCATCGGAGTCCCACTTCGCGCTCCACTGCCGGCTTAATCAGTTCACTTGAGTTCGGTTCGGTTTGGTTGGGCTTTGCCTTGGTTTGGTTTGGTTTGGTGTGGTTCGAAAGGTTGACCGGCACAAAGACACTTTGGCATTGGCTTGGCTTGGCTTTTGGTCCAGGCTCTTTGTTATCCGAAGCATTCATGCGCGACATTCCAAGCAGGCACGCATACATACAGACGAACATGTTTATATACACATTTACCAGATGAATTTCTGTATATCTGAATATTTTATAATGGTCTCTTCGCAAGATTTTACGGCAGCATCTTGCACGCATATATATATATACATGTGTATGTGCCTTTAAGCGTTTGTTTGTTGATTTTTCAGCTGTCCAATTAGTCATTTTCATCGGCTTAAAAAGTTTATTGGTAGCCACGAAATGCGATTTTAACTGCCTGTCCGCCAGTATCTCCCAGCTGCCTTCTTTTTATGCTGCGCCCGAGTGGCCGGCAATTAAAACTATAAATGTCCAAAAAGAGTCACGATATGGCTGCCTTTGTGGCCAATACACTTACTTAAATATAAATAGTTGTTGTTAGCCCACTTATACAACTGCTCCAGACAAAAGTCTAGACAAATTTTTGCAGTGCTTTTAATTGCATGTTAAGTGCCACTTGAGCAAAAGTGGGCGAAATGTTGATCATTGTGCGGGCAATCGGAAATATTATATTATAAGCTGCTGCCAAAAATTGAATGCACTAAATATTTTATTGAAAGGCTTTGGCAAAGGTCTTCAAGTTCGGGAATTGAGTAGAGTAAAAGGCTATCAAATAACGTTAGCTAAGTAACACAGTTAAAGGCCAGACAGAGGAATTAGTTCAAATTGACTTGAACAAATGTACAAAATGAGAGGAGTAAATAAATAATGTTTTGTATTAATTGCTGTACCTTACATAGTCTTGATTATTTTTTAAATAATATTTTTTAAATCGTCGTTAAAGGATTTCAAATATTTAGTGTAGTCATCGATAAGACCCAAAACTGAAGCTCTTGATTAGTTTTTGTTTTTTTTTTTTTATATCTTTTGTATTTGTCTTATACAAAAAACAAATTTTTTAACAATAACTATTACATAACCGAATGGCTTGGGCTCCAATGAGAGCAATCTATATATTTACCAATATACATATTAGCACATTTACTTTTTTACATTTATATAATTACATATTTACACATTTGCATATTTATCTATTTCTGTAGGGCAGGTCTAGGATGGGAAATCTTTTTAGACGCCTAAGTGTAAAAAAACGAACGAAACGTTCGAGTCTGCAATTTTTAAATATATAATATAAAAATAAAGCATTGTCGTTGATCGAGCTCTTAGTTGTTGTTCATACTTTAGAGCTCAACATTTGTATTCAAAAACATATCAAAAATTAATTGGACTATTCTCTATTTTTATAATAATTCATTTAAATTTGTAACTGTCTAATAAAACAAATCTTAATAGCAGATTTATAAAATAAACTCAAATTGTGATATTTAAATAAATAAAAAAATATTTCTTCCTAGTTGGATTTATTACAACATCGTGTTTTGTAGCAATAAATAATTCAAATTTAATGCTGCTTCAGTGAGTTTAAATGCAATTTTTGCAGTGCGGCCCTTAGGTTAGTCGGACTGGGTCTTTCTCTTGCAATTGGCCTACATAAGATACAAGATAATAAACATTAAATTGTGAGTGACTACCCACGGGCTGGCACTTGAGATATCTTTTATTGCAGTTTCTCGGGGCTGCAGTCGCGGCTGCGTTTGCTTCCGCTTTTTGTTGTCTCTGCGCGTAAAATTCACAAGAAATTAACACAATTAACACTTTAATTGAAAACTTCCGTTTGCGCCACTTTTTCTTTGGCAAGTTCCGCCGGCGAGCTATGCCACTGTGGCAAGAACGATGTTGCAACGCTCCAAGACTCATTCGCAGTAGTCTCCGGCGTCGGCGTCGGCTTCGGCTTCGGCGTTGCATCCTTTTTGCTTTTAGTTGGGCGCTGTCCCCCACACATATGTCACTGTATTGCGAATACACCGACAGACTCTGCTCTCAATGCAGAGTATGCCTCAAATGAATGCAATTAACACTTTAATGACACTTGGAAATGCCTCGCACAAAGGCGCCGAGAAAACTTAGAGAAGAGTAAAAAAAAAAAAACCGCCTTGGGGCATTACCTACTATTTCCCATCTCTGTTCGCATAGGCTTTTCTTTTGTGAACATATCAAAATGTGCAAACTTTCACACCGGTCACATCTCTCAGTTCTTTAGTCCAATCCCGTCATTAAAATCGAAATTGGACAAGCTACCAATTGGCCGCACTTTTATGCTTTGCCCGCCTTAGGCCAAACGAATGCATAGAACAGTTATTTTGCGTTTTCCTAATTAGAGAGGAAAATTGTTAAGCTCTGTGGAAGGCTGTTGTCGCAAGCTTCTGTCTTTTATGTGTGCAGGAAATTGGCAACTTTTCTCGCTCTCATTCTGCTTGCCAATTCATATGCTCTTGATTATAGGCCGACATTTGGGGACGATGATGTGTGGAGCCTTGTCAGAATTTGATTGCCTTTCACATTTAATGCTCACTCTTGACACTTTTCCATTGTTCAGCTCGGTGAAAAGCTATCACAGAACGAAATTTGCACATTTTAACAAGCGAACTGAAAACTGAAGTTCAGTTATCACACATCACAGCTTTAATTTTTAAAACTATTTTCCTTAATGTGATGAATTGATGGAAATCAACAGACTGTATCTTGAAAACTTTCATCCATTATCAAAGACCTTAGAAGACATGTTTAGGAGTCCGAGGAAAGAGCAATTGTACTATATTTTTTCCCAGATAGGACTTAGGTTATCCTGAATTTGAAATTCTAAAGATCCATCAATCCATGTTGTCTGCAAGCAAGACCAAGTATATTTTATCTTATCAATAGCAAACAATTTTTTGGTTTCTAATTTTCTAACTCTGATGATTTCTTAATATATGAATAGAATTTTGAATATATATTGCGACAAATTGTAACGTAATTCAACTCCATAATGTATAAAAAATAGTACAATACATATAGTAAAATTTCACAAAAACAGAGATTATCTTTCCTGTGCACTGGTTACAGGTTATGCACCAGTCGTGCCTTTTTTTTGGTCCTATGTAAAACCGTTATGCAGAGCCGATTGTTAATTTAAGCCAACTTGACAGAGATGGCTCGGCCCAAGCAATCCGTGGCAGCTTCCTAGGTTTGTTTTGTGAGGAGTGAACATCAAAACCTTAAGAGCTTCCTTTCAACATTAAACTCGCACCCGCCGTGAATAAAACATATTTCAGCTTGTGGCGCAACTCCGTTCGCTTGTTGCCGCCTTTTGTTGAGCTCCGCCTGTTCCAGGGCCCATCCGGAGGCAACTGGCAACTGGGAACTGGGAACTGGGAACTGGCAACTGGCCTGTCAATGCAATAAACGCAACAGCCAAAGGAGCAACAGCATCCTAGCCCACTCCGGAGTTGTTGTTGTTGTTATTGTTGGTGCTGTTGTTGTTTGCCTTTTTCATGTTTATTGCAAGTATTTCAATTCGGCGTTTCTCATTTTGGCCAGAGCTGGTGAGCTATCCTGTTGCCTGGCTTATTTGCAACAATTTTTTCTGTATATTCTGCTCGACAAACAACAAAGCGGAGCAGCCGGAGACGAAGCCGCAGTACGGGTCCGGGTCCGGGTCCGTGTCGGGGTCGGGATGGGGGTCGGGGTCGCTGTTGGAGTTGATGTTGGGGCATATTCTTATTTGCCTGGTGGAGCAGCAGCTGCTGCTGCTGCTACTGCTGCTGCTGCTGGAGTCTTGGTCCACAGTGCATATGGCAAACGGCTTGGCCGGACACGGTAGACGCTGCTGCCCTGCTGGTTTGCCTTCTTTACATACGCTGCTCGCCATTTTGTGTGCTTCTTTTTGGCGAAGGACGCGCGTCCCCGGTGCGAGGAGGTAGTCATATGTTTTGGTAGCCTCTGCTGCTGCGACGCCCACTAGACAGCCCGCTGCGCTGTAAGTAATTTGTGGTTTCAGGCAAATACTCTGATGATGTTTTTCTTAAATGCTTTTTTCGCTACCCTATGCCATGCCATTCGTCTCTTCCTCTGTACCGCCTTCCGCTTTACGGGATCTTCCGTGCAGCTTTTCTATGGTCGCCTTCTATATTTTTTTTTTCTCGAGCTGTATCGTTAAAAATGCCTTTAAGGCATTTAATTTCTTTTGTTCATTGGGCGAGCGCTTTCTAATGGGAGGGCTGCTGCGAAAAAAAGGCAAACCATACGCCACGCACAACCACACACACACACGCACAACCACACACACACACACGCACACACTTTGTGAGACCTCAGCTCCACCGACCCAAGCCGAAGCAAACAAATCGACGTTGCATATCCTGCGCTGTAGTCCTCTGTCCTGCTTTTAACAATTTCAATAGAAAATTAAAACGCAGCGGAATTTGCTTTTCTCTTTTTTCCATTCTTGGCTGCGTTTGTTTTTTTTTTTTTTGCGTTTCATTTTCTGGGCGTTAGCTCAAGAAAAATTGTTGTTCTCTGTGTGTGTGTGTGTGTGTGTGTGTGTGTGAGCTGGCACTTTTTGTTTCCCTGAGAGCCGCATCTGGACCGCCCTGGAGTGGGTCCTATGTAAATAGGCGTCGGTTTTTTTGGTAGCTCTGTACAAATTGCACAATGTTGCTTGCACGTCCAGAAGGGTGCTCGAAGAGCGGAGCGGGGGGAGGGGGTCGGATTGGGAGCCAACTCGCTTTTTATTTGCCAGTCGTGGATTGGGCAATGTGTTTGCCAGCTTTTGGTAGCCTTTGTTTGCAGTTTGTTGAACTCGAAAGGCTCGCAGGCAGGGTTTGTGCCTTCTAAGTATATAAATGTAAGTAATTCGGCTTTTTATTCCGGATTAACTTATTTCTTTGGAATATGCACTAATTAAAAAGTGTTATTGGGCTATTGGGGCAGAGAAAAGAACTATAAATGTGTCAAATTTGATAGCTTATGAAACAGGTGTGGAAAATGGGAATAAAACGCGACTCTTATACCGAAGTGCAGCAGCCAGTGAAATGTTTACGATTAGAGAAAAATTGTTATACTTAAGTACTCTTTAGATCTGTTAATTTTATATATCAATATATTATATTATATATAGTAAAAACTATTTTTTTGTTCTTTCTTTTCCTACAACCCTCTTAAAAATTGATCTACAGCCAGTAAAACGTTTACGATTATAGACAATTTCATGTATACTTACTACTCAATTTTTTCTGATAACTCTATATACAAATATAGTCTTAGATATTTATTATTTATATTTTCAAGGTACTAAACAATTGTTTTGCAGTCAGTAAAACGTTTACGAACAAAAGAGAACTCTAAGTCATTCACTAAGTATTTATTTTTGTGCTGTCAACTCTAGCTAATGCCCCTTCGTATATTTCCTCAGATATGTCTTACAGCCCTTATTGTATTGTACTATCGCAATTCTGATGCTTCCCTGTCAATTCTGACATGCTCTTGTCCATGTTTATTAATATTGTTCTCTTATGTATTATCCCCGCAACCCCCATAAAATTGCATTATGGTCAATCATGGCCGCCATTTTCATTTGGGACTTGTAACCCCCCACCGATATTTTATTCTTAAGTGAGCCCCGTAGACTATTTCAGCTAACATACCGCAGCCACTGTTAAAGACCGTATTTCGATTTAACACTCTGTGGGGGGGAGGATTATTCGATACGTAACGCTCATCAGCTTTGCGCTTAGGGCCAAGTGAACATTTACTAAAAAAAAAAATAACCCAAAGCCCAAAACCAAGGCGAATCCTTATGCAATCAGACAGACAAGAAAAAAGTGTTCTAACTTTTGACTGAATGAATGAATGGTTAAATAAATGAATGAATGAATGAATGAATGAGTGTGAGAGTGAATGGAGTTCTGTCCGGGGCGAAAGCCATTTTTTCATTACGACAATTTACGAGCTACGCTTTTTCGCCCTTGGGGGGCTTTGAACGAGCGTGAAATCAAAACGCGAAACATTTGCACAATGCAGAGCCGGAGTTTGGCATCCGATTTGGGTTGGGTTCTGTTTTGGGTATAGTTAGGGAGACAGCGCTAAATATTAGAATCGACTATAAATTGCAACCCTTTGGGCCGCAGAGTTTGCAAAATATAAGCGGAAATGCCACTGAAAACACACGCAACCATTCGAAAATTACTGTTATTAATGCATGGGGTGCCAAATACTTTACCGTTTTTTCTTTTTGTGCATATGTATGCGTGTGTTGTTCACGTAACGCCCCGTGGATTTCCCCCTCTCTGTTTTTTAGCAACGCGACAATATAATTTACTTTGGCACTTCCACCAGTTACTCCTTTTCCTTCTCCCTTTCCCGCAAATGTATCGCACTTTCCTATTTTTCTTTTTGTGTGACATGTCACAATAATCTGACAGCTTAATTATATACGCGGAAATTTATACACTTCCCCACTGTCCGCAAGCGTAACCGTAACTGAAACCGAGGCCGAGACCGAACCCGATCCCGATTCCAAGCCCAGACCCGGACCCGGAACCCCCTTTAGCAATTTCCTATGCCATTTCTTTGCTCCGGTTTCTTACGTATCGTTTAGCAATTCGTGGTTAAATCAATTTTGCACACTTGGTTCTCTGTTCGTTGCCTTCTGCCGGTTCCATTTGCTTTTCATTTGACAGTTTTGGGTCAGCTTTTCCAATTTTTTGGGCATTTTTTTGTGTGCTCTCATTGAAAGGTTACGTCTGGGCAAGTGATTACGCCATAGAGGTTTTTTGTCCGGCTTTATTGTTGACGGCGGGACAAGTGTAAAAGTCATGAATTACTTACTTACTTACGTTTCGTTGCATCGAGGGCAAGTTTTTTTTAACAGTGTACTGAAATAAGGTAAAGTGAATGAGATAGCGACATTCGTATCTGGATCAGAGCATTACTTGCAGCAAAGACCCATGACATAACTTATTGATAGAAAAAACTACTTTATTATTATCCTGTAGTTCCGATAACAACTTTTGTTTGTTATAAGACATTTCTGACCCCGTAAACTTTCCATCCATATAGACCCTAAGCATTACCTGCCTGTATGTGATATGTGATTTGTATAAAGTAACGATATTTATATATTGAATTAGCGCATTACATTGAACAAAGACCCGTAACATAACTTAGTACAGTAAGCTATTAAATTTAATATTTTCCAGCAATTCTGGTTCTTTTGATTTATTTAAAGGACACACGACATTTCTGCCCTCTGTGAAGTTTTCAGCTACATGGACTCTTCGCCCATTTAAAAGCTTTACGCTGTTGTTTCGGCACTTCCTGAGCGCTGTTGCACATATGGGTCCATCTGAACGAACTTCCGCAGCCGTTTGATGGAACAACTGCTGCTGCTGCTGCTGCTGCTGCTGTGGCTGCTGCTCAAAAATTCGATACATCATTCATCAAACGCGTGGCGAGGGCCATCAGACAAAAGCCATCCCATTAGAGCCAAACATAGTTTCGAGAGCAGCTCTTAGGTTGGAAGTTTTTCGCCCGTAATCCCTTTCTAATCGAATTACGGCAAATCCCTTGAGCACTTTTTGTGCATTAAGGCAAATTCAAGCGTAAGAAACTAATTTGAGGCGCGATACTCATGCATATGCGCACTTTCAGCTTTCTCGCTCTCTCTCCCCCCCTTACTCGCTCTATCTCTCTCCCTCTTTAACTATAACAAGGATACCAGCCAGGGAACCAGCCATCTAATTTAATTGTGCACCGCCATCCCATCAGTAGAAAGTCATAAAAATGTTGCGGCTATCAGATATTTGAGAATTGATAAAAAGCGTCGAATCAGTAAAAACTCACGAGAACCAGATTAGCAGGCAGTCGGGGCGAGCTGTCCGATTATATGGAAGTAACCCCTAAATGGGTGTTTTGGTGTTTCCCACAGGACTTGCCCCGGCTGGGTGGTTACCAGGCGACAGCCACCCCCTCTGGTTCCCTGATCACATTGTTTTCCCAAATCGGATTTTAGTTTTACACTAATTTCTTTGGTTTAAGACTCGCTCGCTCAGCGGTCTGGAGTCCTTGCTGCTCGGCATCTGATATCCAGCTCATTCCTTGGTCCTGGCTGCTGTTGTTGTTGCTCGCCGCCGCTCTTGTCTGGTGGTATTATAAACGCTTCGCTGGACATTGCTGGTCCCGGGCTGATGAATCCTCTTTGATTGCACTAAACTGCAATCGAGACGAATGCGCAAAACGTGCAATGTCATCCGGCAGGCTCATCGCTCCCGCTCCTGCTCCTGCTCCGGCTTGGCTTGGCTTGGCTTGGGTAGCCGCCGCTCCCGGTGTGCGAATCCTTCGATGTACCAATTTCAGGGCCGGCACCCGACTGTGGTTTGTGATAAAATGTTATTCACTTGACGGCTGACTGGCCAGAACCTTATCACAATGCTCGGATCGTGTTGAATACAGCCCTATCGAAGCTTTAGTTTTGCTTCAAGCGTTCCTTGCTGCTGCACATTTTTATGGCTCGGACAATTTAATTGGCTGGCAAGAAATTCTATACTTTTTTTTTGTCATTTATTTGGGGGACACTAAGCTTACATTGTGCCAGATTTTGTGTCTAAAAGTTTGGCCAAGTTTGATGGTGTACGAATTCCGGCTGAGTCATCTTGTCTGAGATTGATTACAAATTGCATCGGGCAGTGGGAGAGTAATAAAATTGCAGAAAACTGTTCAAAAATTGAAGATACATACATATAGAGCAGAAAAAGTCAGATTAAAAGGCCATTAGACTTGAGGAAAGGAAAGCGAGAGGCGTATGTCGAGGGCTGAATATTTAGCTAAAGACTCTATGTCTATAGAGCAAAGACTGGATTTATTTATCTACGGATCATTGAATTGGATATTGCAATTGGAGAGTTGGAGAGTTGGCGTTTCTTAGCTGAAATTTGGGAGCACATTTGGACAAGCCCTTAAAATTCTGTACAAAATTAGAGCGGAAACTAATGAGGAAAAGAGTCTCTTCTTCTCTGAATGTTGAAACTTAGAGGGAAAGCAAATGAAGTAGAAGAGAATTGAAAGCTCCTCAAATGTGAATATTTGTAAAGCAAATCCCAATGCGATTTTAAATATAAATAATTGTAGAATAATTGAGATTAAAAGTCAGCCTAAAGTAATTTTTTTAGTTATCTGAAAGACAAAAACGATTTCTATGCTGCAACTAAGTGGGAAAAATAAATGAAGTAGAAGAGTAACCGCTTAATATTCGCATTTCTTCTCGTTCGAATTGGTTGAATCGGCACTGACTCACCTCCAGTAGAAACTCGAAATGCAACTGCGAGTTGTTTCTTCTATGTGCTGGCGAGGAGGCACACACAGCCAGCTGGTTGCCGCGATGAGGCAACATCTTGACGTGATCGTTGTCGCTCCAATGGCACTTAAGATGCCAGAACTTATTTCCATTTGGCTGGGCAATTATAATATTTTGTCCACCTCTTCCAGGCAGTCTCATAAACTCTCGCCCTGCGTTCGCATTCACAAAGAAATGCAAAAAGAAAAAAAAAAAAACAAAATAAAGGGGAAAAAATGCGTTTACGTTTACCTTTTTGTGATTTGTGTGTTTTACTCCATGAATTTCTCGTAACGGGCTGTCAGACATTTTCCGACGACGATGACGATGAAAGACGTCTTAAATATAATATTGACATTTCTTTTGCAGTGCCTTTTCTCGCTCATTTTTTTTTTTTTTTTGTCATTCACTGGCTCAGGTTTCGAACGGGTCCACAAACTTTGACTTACGCAGTACAAATAATTATAGACATTTCGGGTCGCCCGCAAAAAAAAAAAAGGAGAAAAAAAAAGGGTTAAGTGCTTTGCTTTGAGTGTCGTTTACATTTTTGCGGCAACTGTCGCATAATTTGCTTTGAATTATTTAAAAGCGAGCGAAGTTTTTATTTTCATAGAGTCAGTGCACGAGGGCGTTCACTGTGGCATGCCTAATTGAAAATGCTAGACGGCATATTCAGTTGATTTTGGTTTCGGTTTCGGTTTCGGTTTCTGCCACTCGCATTACTCATAAAGCGCTGCAATCCATCAATTAGCAGCTTCCCTTCAGTGCTCTGTGAAACCGCAGACTCAATTCGCTTCAGGGCCAAAAATTGAATGACTCATTGCGCTTTCATCAGTGGAAGCCGCTGTCAATAACTCTGCCAAAGCGATCCGCTATATTATGCACAATTGTTGTGGTGCGAGTTTCAACACATTCACCGCATTCGGACAGCTCCGATAAGCTCCGATTGAACTTAACTCAACTCGTCTCAACTTCAGTTAAAACGATTCACGAGCCTCTCCTTATTCGAATATCCATCGTCTGCCCTTTGTTATACTTTATTCTTTATTCAATCGATAATTAGCGTGCAGCTCTTCAAATTTATGTTTTTAATTCAAAATAATGTTAGTGTTTCGCCAGAAACTTGTCGCCTTCTTGTGAATAAGCCATAATAAGAGATGGTCAAAACGGTTGCGAATCGTAATTTCTCGCCCAGATCTTGAATTATTGTTATGATAATTGTGCTCCACACGTTCCCAGTACAAGTATTCACCTTAAGACTCTCCAGCGTCCGACTGTTAATTTAATAAACACATTTAGTTTGTTTATTTATTTAATATTTATTCAACGGAAATGCCTTTAGAGAAACGTAAACATAGATAAAGTCATGGATCTGACTCATGTGTGCTAAAATAATGCGACAAGTTTTGGAAAACAATTAAGGTGGTCAAAGAGCGGGACCATCTAAGTGTTACAGGGGATCAGGGTATCAAAAAGACAAGGTTCTAGGTCTATACAACTCCGGTTTTGATGAAGCAATTCTGATCTGTAGAACTTATGGTTTAATTTATGTTTGTGGATTTACTTTAACTGCTGTAAGTTATAATCTTTCTTTTTGCCATTTTACTTTCGTTTTTAATTTCATGAGAATTGCAGAGAAAGGCTGCTCTACACTTCTCATATATTTAAACATGCAGTTGATCTGACTTCTTGCTTATAATTATATATAGAGGTTCACTCGAAATTATTTCAACTACTCTCACTTATAATATTTCTATTCGTCATTTTACTTAATTTTTTAATTTAATGAGAAGTGCAGAGAAAGGCTGCACTATACTACTTCTCTACACATGACTTTCTCGCCTTTCTCAGTCTGCTCTCTCTCTCTCTCTCTCTTTCTCTCTCTCTCTTTTTTACACAGCTAATTTTCTCTTTTCAAATAGCGTCCTTCTATGCGATTAACAAAAAGTGAGGTTATAATTTAGCAGCCCACAAATTGAAATGTTTGCCCGCTTAGTATTTCAACTTAAAATATAATTAATACCTATAAAATATACAATTTAAAGCTAACTTTTAATTCATTCCTAACAATAATATATGGAACTCTTTCTGCCAATTAAATTGAGTGACTCCCAATGCCATGGATAGCAGTTCCATATTCTCTGTGGCAATTTATTCGCAGCCATAGACTGTCCCATCTGTGCCCGTCCTGGTTGTTATCCTTGTCGTCTGCGACTTGGTTGTGATTTTGACATGCCTCTAGATTGTGCCACGCCCCCTCACACTCACACCGCCCACATGGGTGCGGCTGTTGCCGTTGTTATTTGTCGAGCTGCCATCTCTGGCTCTGATTCTGGGTCTGTTGCAAGCACTGCCTCTCCTTTTGGCCATTCACTCAATGGCCAGCCAAAGCCAATTGTCAGCATGACAAACGGGACAGCGACAGACATTTTGTTGTTTGTTTGTTTGCTTGTTTGTTTGGTGGAGATGTTTGCTGTTGCTAATCCCCGAACACAACAGTGTGAGGAGCAACAGTATCCCCGATGCTCGGAGTGTCAGTCACCATATTGTTTGTTATGGTGTAGCCCTGAAATTATTGATAAATATTTGTCAAACTTCTTTGCTGAATTATACGCGAGTTCTTTTGGGGTACTGCAATCGCTGGGGGCCATTGCTAAACATGATTGATTCATGGCTGGGTCGTCACCCAATCCCCAGTCCATTTCCAATTGCAGCACTCCACTCACTCATGTGGGAATGGAAAACCCCATCGAAGTTGGCCAGCAAAACGAAACTATGAATGCGATTTGGAGCTCGGACGCCTGGATGCAGGCTCCACACAAATCGAGCGTATGCCGCCTGGCTGCGTTGCAGAGAACATCAGCTCGAAGGACGCTGACTAGTACTGACAATGTTGACAGCAATCGTATGTTTAAAAAGCATAATCCCAGACGAATGATGATGAATGGTCTAATGGTCTAACAGTCGCAAGCAACCACCCACAGACGCTCGCCGTCGTTTAACTAAATCCTTGATGAATGATGTTGCCAGCACACTGGCCTCTGGCCTCTGTACTCTTGCTCCTGGCTCCTGGCTGCTGCCTCCTGGGCCCTGGATTCTGAATTCCGAATCCAGCTGCCGTCTGCTGCGTTTTCATATTTGCAAGAGGAAAATTCAAAACGGCAACGACATTAACAACTTGCCACCGACACTGAAACCAGCAACAACAACAATAACAAGAACAACAGCAACAGTAATAGCAACAACAACAATGCCAATACGAATGCCACACGAATGTTTTGAAGCAGCCGCCAAGCGCAATTTTCATTTACGCGTCATTTTAATGATGTTAAGTGATTGTGCAGAAAACGAAAATGGAACCCAAGCGATATGAGTTTAGGAAGGAGAACGAGGAGGAGGAGGAGGAGAAGGAGGCATCCCCCCCGGTGTGTTTTTGCATTTACCATCCAAAGTTTCCGTAAATAGATTTTTGGACTGTGCATTGCATATTCTGGTTTCAGCAGCTTGTAATCAATTTGAAATCATTTTTCACTTCAGTATTTGCTATGGTTTTAGCTCCGGGTCGCAGAGTTTACAACGGAAGCTTCTCAGGTCTCTCAGCTCGGTTTTGATTTGTTTGGTCGGATTGATAAATGATGTCTGCACCGCAAAGCAGACACAACAGCTTTCAGCGATAGAATGGAATGGTATTGGCTAACCTTTGGGTGAGGTGTTGAGTTGCTTCTGCTGCTAAGTGGAACTGAAAGCATAAAGAAGTAATACCCTATCTAAATTTATAGTTTCCGACCAGGCACCTCTAGATAAACGAACTTTCTAGACATTGGATTTATTTCGTAGTTCAGAGTTTCAGTTTTTACTTTGGTTTGGACTGGATTTGGCTTCGTTGAGTTTACCCCCACATCCCCTTAAAGCCCAACGGAATTGTCTCACCCAATAAATATTTCAATTTCCTGCGATTTTTGGTTGACTTGACACCGTTTTGTATAAAATTACTTATCGAGTTAATGTGATTTTGGGTTTTAATGAATTTGCTGAAATTAATTTCTTCAGCCGAAGCGATTGCTGCCGCTGATATCAAACTGGATAGATATATACATACATAGATTTTTGTACTGGTGTCGGTATCGGCAGCGTTGCAGGCATTATCGGACGGCGTGCGACATCGTTATAGAGCATGTGCCGATAAAAGTAATATCCTGTAAGTGGCACGTGGCGATGCAGTCATGCGCATTGCTTTAGCTAGCGTAACAAACTAACCTCAAACTCTCAACTGTCAGACTTCTTAGCAAGTTGGCAGTCAAAAAAAAAAAAAAAAAAAGCAACAAAAAAAAACAGCTTGGCAGCCTCTACATTGTAAACTACAACTTGTTACCAACTGCCATCGCTTTTGGACTCATTTGTGGACCGGGCTGTCGTTTATGCCGGCTTGTTTGTACAGCGTTGCTAATGCTCTCAGTTCAATAAACAAAGTATTTGCCTCCTGCCACCTTTCTTTTTTTTTTGTGCTTCCAAAAATGAACAGTTCTGCCCTGAAATGCAATTGCATTTGCTGCGACAATGTCCTTCCTGGACCCTATTTTCGAGGGTGGCTAAGCAATTGAGTCCGGCTACGTGAATTTATGAAGCATAGCGAAAAGTGCAATGGGCGGTGCAGGAGCGGCCAACGATTCGCTTGCGCTGTGGTGCAGTGGTTTGCTCTCGGGTTTATCGCCCTTCAATAGCTGCGGCCACCCCATGTTTACTCTACTGTCGCTAATTGCTTGATATATGGTTGTACTTGTTTATACTTATGTAGTTGTTGCTGTTGCTGTTGTTGTTGTTGCTGTTGCTGTTGCTGTTGTTGCTGTTGCTGTTGTTATGGTGAACAATTTGGTGTAAATCATTAAGCCGTGAGTTTTCAGGGTTGCACCGGCTGGTTAAACTTGTCTGGACTTCCCATTTGAGTAATGTTGCTAAATGGAACATACTGCAGGTGTAACACAATCAAGTAGTTTCTGCTTAACTCCGAACTGGTTCAATATATACATATACAACAAGTAGGAAAACTCTAGTCGGATGTTCTCGACTGCGAGATACCCTGAATGAAGCACGGTACTGCTGTTTTCAAATTTTGCTAATATTTTTCTCTTACACAAGAACTTATGCATGCCAAAATTAAACTCAGCATAAAACTATCGTATGCACACATGCACATACACATACGAATCCAAATAGGTATAAGAGAATCTACATATAAATGTTTAGACACAAAGTTGGTCAACCAGTGTTAACAGGGCTAAATAGATTCGACTGTTGCTGTGGATGAACAATATATATACAGTGCAGCCTCTATATAAAGAAAATCCTTGTTTTTTAAATAAGTGCCTATAACGATTTAATGGATGTAACGAAGAATTTTAAGGTTCCCCTCAGATTCATTATGTCAAGGTGTCACTGTACTTTATAGGGTCGGCCAAGCTTCATTCTGCTTTAAATATATATATATATATATATATATATATATATATATATATTTTTTTTTTTTTTTATTTTATTTTATATTAATTACATTATATACACTCATGATGAAAATAATAGATACCCCAATAAAATTTTAGTTATTGGTCAAAACTGCTCAATTTTTCAAATTTTTAAAAAATATAGTATGGTAACTCTAAGAGGCCGATCTGGCAATGCAATGCAAGCCAAAAAAGATATTTGCACTTCCCTCCAAATTTTTATTAATCGCAATTATTTGTGAAGAGCTTGTTGAAATAAATAGATACACTTGACAGCTTTTAAGCGAAAAGACGGTATTGTGATTATTGCATATTTTTAAAAATATATCTTATTTTGATTTGTAAAAAAGTTGCATACAACTAAATTAATATTCTGTTCGTAAGAAAGGAATTAAGATATCCATCAAAACTTAGCTATAATATATCAATCATTAAAATCTATCTTAATTGAGTTTCAAGTTGGCTAACTAGACTTTATATAGCTAAAATTCGAATCTGTAGTGTCTGTTGCAAACTTCCTTGCTTCTCACTCGACTGACCACAAACTTTTTAAATTACAAAGTTTTTGATATTTTTTCACT
Source organism: Drosophila pseudotalamancana (assembly GCA_037075185.1). Classification (NCBI taxonomy): domain Eukaryota; kingdom Metazoa; phylum Arthropoda; class Insecta; order Diptera; family Drosophilidae; genus Drosophila; species Drosophila pseudotalamancana. The sequence continues at coordinate 37,240 of JBAMCK010000606.1, read as the reverse complement.
TAATAGTCACTCAGTTCAGGCCACCTTTTATCAGGCTTCACAATTGACCAAAAGGAGAAGGTATTTCCATTTTGTTATTCCTTATATTCTAAAGTTCATCCAAGTCTCACTTAATTTCTGTTCCGTACACCTACTTTTCGTCAGTTAGCTATTCATAAACATCATTACAAAGTTGCCTCCCCAGTGATTAAGGCGACTCCAAAGTTTTGCCCACCCCACTTAACTTGGCTCATATCACAACGGCCCCAACTCCACACTTGGCCCACAATCTTGGCCAGCCCAGCCAATCAAATTAACTACTTATAAAGTAATTTAAAGGAACTTTGACTACGAGCTGAACAATGCCAATGCGTCGCCGAAGCTCATGAAAAATTCTATTAACGGCAACGTGGTGCAGGCCAACCACCCAGCCGCTCCACCTGGCCGTTTCACCTGCCTTTGCCCTGCAGCTGTCATTTGCTACGAGTATATGCATTTTTGAGCCAATCAGGCAAGGCCGGTGTTTACTTAAACAGGGCCCCATGCGGTACCTGGCAAGTTTACATTTGACACACCTGCTTTCATTTGAAACTTGCCACGGGGCAATAATTGCAACAACGAGCCGCCACCCGCAACAACAGCAACAGCAACAATAACAACAACAACAATAAACAACAAATAAGTGCAGTCTGTGGCGCCGGCATTGTGCAAAACTTGTGCAAAAGAAAGCCGTCGGAAATGTGTGGAGTCGAATCCTCCTCATCCTCATCCTCATCGTCTTTCTCCTGCTGACGGCTTGATTGAAGCCAGGCTGCCAAAACGCCTGCAAGCTGTTTGTGCCGGACGGGTCCGGAGGATTGGACGGGTAGAGCGTGCGCCTTAAATAAACAATTCACATTTAATTACGTCTAAATTTGGTTTTGAGAACAAACAGCGACGACAGCCGCGAGTGCAGCTAGAACATGCACAGGAACTGAATCAGGAACTGGATCTGGAGCAGGATAAAGGAGCAGGGGCAGGAGCATTGAGCACACGTCCATGGGCGTCGTCAATGAATGTCGAACAAATTGGCAACACACGCGATGAGAGAAATATCGCAGGAAGCGGGGCATTGAATGCTGAATGGCGGCCAGGAATAATAAACGGACCTACACCCCGCATTCCTAGGGGATAGAATTATGGGTTCCTTAAATTACTTTATGCTCTCATTCCTCCCACAGCATTGGTCCTAGTCGCAAGTCCTCTGGCACTTTGGAGGCGAGCCAGTGCTGATTGCATGCAATTCAATGAAAACTTTTTGCCAAGATTCGGATTCCCCCCCTCTGGCTAGCCCGTTCGGCTGGTCCACTAGGTAATGCACCCTCAAATCGATAGTAATGGCGGTTTGGGGAGATCAGGGGAGTATATATGCATGAGTATGTATGTATGTAGTGTGTGTGTGTGTGTGTGTGTGTGTGTGTGTGTGTGTGTGTGTGTGTATGTGCGTGCGAAGCAAATTCCCAGTCTCAGTTGTGCCAAAGCACTAAATAATTGCCCATATGTGGCCCAGCAGCAAGAACTGAAACCCGAACCACCCTTTTCAACACCCTCTAGGGTTGCAGCTACCCGCTTTCGTTGTTGTTTCGTCGATATTTCTTTTTTCAATTTATGCTCATTTATTCTATCAATTTAACGAAACACAGACACACACACAGACACACACTGTGAAAAATCTATGGCTGACAGCACAAAAAGAACAGATAGTCAAGGCGCGCGGGCTAGAGCGAGACAGCAAGCTTAGAGAGAGTACGAAAATGGAAGAACAGATTGCAACTCGTGCGTAAAGTCGGTCCCAGCGAACGAACTGGGAGAAGAAACAAGGCGAAGGGTCGACCCACAACGCGCATTGTATTTTGAAAGCAAATATTTTCTGACAAGTGGAAGTCAGATGTCATATATGTACTGCGAATGCGTATACCCGACCCAAATGTCGTTCGTCTCAATTGCTACTTGACATGCACACACAGTCACATGCACAAAAACTGTCGGAGAGGGTTTCCCATCCCAATGAAAGTGAAGTTGTCAAAAAAACAAAAACACGAGAAAGAGAACGATTTGTTTTGGCACGCCGAAATCTATATACCCTGCTAGATATGGGAATACTTTCAGAAAGATTGTATTGATAAGAAAAACTTATAATATAGTAGACAAACTGTAATTTATAAATCTTGTTATGGTATGATCGTAGGGAAAACCTTTTCTTACAAGAACATCATTTATTGGCCGACTTTTATCCTGAGACTTCAATATAATCATAAAATCTAGCTTATATAAAAGTTTGATCATACAAGTTGGTACCAATAAAATTGATCATTCATATTGCCGGCTTCAGCTTTGCTCATTTCTATAAACTTTCTGTATTTAAAAAAGCAGAAAAGTCTGATATTGACTCGGTGTTTGATATTGATCAATTATTAATATATGTCAGACGGAAATATATTTCTATCGGTTACACAGTTCATGAGAAAATTATATTTGCCAATAAAAGAGCGTCAGAAACAACTAAAATTCAAAAGTAAATCGTGAAACCCAAGCAGAATGCCATTCCGAGCAGGAAGTGTTTGACAAAAAGAAGGCACAACCCGGGCATTAGAGCTACAACAAAGCTGACAATTATTGTTTGACAGCTGACAGGTTTATGGCGGTAGCGATTTCAAGATCTTGTGCAATACGAATTTCCCGACCTAAAGGTTAGGGAATTTGAGCAAGTCTGTTGAGCTGGAATGAAAAACATTCGGCTTTTAGACTGAGCAACATTTTACTTGACTTTTACGCATAAACGTAAAAAAAAACATTTCGGGTTTATATTTCCGCAAACTTGTCTCAATTATCTGGGCTATTATATTTGGCAGCCTACTTCGATTTCGTGCAACTTGTGGGCCACAAACCCACCAGGAAGCTTCATTAGCAACAGGACCCAAACCCAGCAAAGGACGTGCAACACAACATTTCGTATTATGAGACGTTTAATAATTTATGTATTTCCGATTTATGTCCGCGCATTTTTGCGTACGCTTTCCGCCTTCACCCCGCCCACAGGCCGAAGCACGGTCCTCAACCTCAACCCGACAATTTTGGCCTGTTCGCTCATTTGTATGCGCACAGTGTTGCACAGCGCACTTATTGCGAGACGGGGACACTTGGGTATTAAAAAATGCCAAAGTACTGAATACTGTCGAACCACCCGACCACCGAGGGTATCCCCATCCAGCCACTGTTGCCAGCCAGTCAACGAACCATTACTATTTTCTTCTCAGTCTCAGTCTCAGTCAAAAATTGTTGGAGGTTGGTTTCTCATTATGTGTACTACGGCTTGTACCCCAGCCCAGGGCCAGAGTTGGGAAGCGGCTTTTTATTAAGAAATCATCGTTGATTGTGTGGAAGGAAATGATGTTGATTTTACATTTTACATTTTACAAGATGGCAACCGAAACATATAGAGTGGGTGCCATCGAACTAACTGGGGGTTGCCTTCTCTGTGGTAAGTTTATTAACATAATAGACGGCACACTCCTTTGGGCCGGTACTTCGGGGAGTTCTTGGCTATGGAATGGGGACTTCAATTACGTTTACTCTATTTGAGTAGCTTTAATGGACTACCAGAAGGCAAAAAAAAAAAAAAAATGCACATTGTACCTGTCTAGCATAATTATGCGCCTTATGATTATGCCATATGGGCAATTCAATATTTATATTATTTCGCATCAATATTTGCATCTATAATGTGAATGGAAGAGAATGTAGGTAGATAGCTTTGATTTTTTGAAAGATTTTCATGACGAACGCTTGTAATTCCCAACTGGCTTCGGTATGGCCTCCAGTCAGGGCATATTTTCTAGATTCGTCGTGCATTCCATCTTCCAAAAAAGTGACCTCAACTCAACTTAAAGTCACTCACTTTTGATTATTCCGCTTGAAACTATATTTCGTCATGGCTTCCTTTCGCCAACTTCTTGATGGCACTTAATGCTTGGTCTCTTAAGCCGCTTCTTACCCTTTTGAACCCAGGCATTCGACATGCCAGCCGAAAATAGTTGGTGCCCAAGCCAAGAGAGCAATAACTTGTGTACACCAACTATACCACAGAGCTAGCCACAGACAGAAGAAGGTTCAGTCAACTGCTTGGCTCGTTCTCCATGGATATAAGTACTGTACATAAGATATCTACGTATGAGTGATGACTCGTTGCAAAAATCTATAAATCTTGTCAAGCAGATCCCCTTTTGCCCCAACTAAGCAGCTTAGACAAAAGGCCGACCAAAATTGTTACACTCCAAGCATTTTCCTTTTCGACATATTTTGCTTGGGTCACCGTTGAGGCATTTGCAACAAAATTAACACAAAATGTTGAGGCAAATTTTCACACTAATCGCACGTGGCAAGGTCCCGCTTCTGTGGCAGGCTGATTGCGTCTAATGTTCTTTGGGTGTCGTGAATAATCGTTAATGAATTATGGCTGCACAAAGGAGGGGAGGAGGAAAATTTGGACTGTTTTTCATATGCGTGCGGCACATGTTTTTGGATGTTCTATTGCCTGCTGGCCTATTTTGTGGCTATGGGTATGTGTGTGTGTGTGTGTGTGTGAGCCACAGTTTAATGAAATTTTCGTACGGCCTTTTGTTTTAATGCATTCCACACACCCAAATAGCTGGCGGCCCTTAGCAAATGATTCAGTTGCCTGCATTTAGTTGGGCACTTTGTACCGATTTCCACCCTTGGCATTAGTCACGGCTTTATCAAGGTGCTTCCATCTCAGATGGCGCGATGCGTGCCGCAAGAGCGTTTTGCCAAATGGCGCCTCGGGCTGGCCGCACCCCGTTTTCCACCACTCCACCCACATTAATTGCTTTTCATAATAATATTTAATTTCCTCAATGTATTTCGAAAGCTCTGTCGACTCTTACCAAAGTGCATCATTCACACTTTGTTTGTCAGCTGGCATCCAGACGGATACCATCTACGTATTTTTTTTTTTTGCATCTCAAGCTTTTGCAGCATGCATAAAACATTTGGCTTCTTTTTCATTCATTTGAATTGAAAAGCTGCTCGACGCGATTTGTTATGCAAGTTTAGAAAACAAACAGCAAGAAATAAAAAGGAAAAGCGTCCATAACGAAACCTGACGCTCAAAATTTGTTGAATGCCTTTTCCTGCATCTCATCTCTGCATCGCATCTTCCGTTTACTTTTCTCTCTTCTTCTCTTTTTTTTTTTTTTTTGGTTTTTTTTTCTTTTCTTTTTGAGCATTTTTGCTTGTTATCAACTTTGTTGCTGCTGTAAAATGTAATTGCATATGCAGCCACGCTTCAAAGCGCCCATAAAAGGAGCCACAAGCAGCTGGCAGAGAGACACGCCAGCTGGCAGTCGGAAATGCTCCAACACAGTTTTTTTTTTTTCATATACCCTGTACGCATGAAATGCAGAAGAAAAGGAGTGCCTGCAATCACAACTATATCATATTCAAGGAAGATGCTTTCAACAATAGAAACCTAATCACCTTGTATTAACGTTCTTCATCCTGGCCTGGACCTGTCTTGAAGTCATTTTTAATAGAATACATCGGGGGGAGGCACTCTTACATATATACTATATATATGCACTTAATTTAAAGAATTTAAATATCTTAACATTTTTACGTATGCGATCGGTATGTTTCAGTTCATAGGGGAGACTCTCTCATATATATACTATATGCACTTGACTTAAAGAATTTAAATATCTTAACATTTTTACATAATCAATCGGTATGTTTCAGTTCATAGGGGACGCTCTCTCATATATATACTATATGCACTTGACTTAAAGAATTTAAATATCTTAACTTTTTTTGCGTAAACGATCGGTATCATTCAGTTCATGACACCCAACTAGGACAAACTTTTATTTTATTTATATACATAAATATTATTTAATACGCACATTTAATAGCCTCTTTGCCTGGTATATGGCTTTAAGTAGACCTGACTTTAGCATTTGGAAATTATCAAGCAAAGTTCAGATACTTTGTATAATATTACTATATCCAACAACATTTTCATAAAACACACAAGTCCCACAATATATTCACATTCAGCGCCACTCCCGCCTTCCACCCACAGCGATTTACTGTTACATGCGACCATATCAAACCACTTTCAGATCCTAAGCCCCTTTTTCTACCCCTAGCTTGTATAAAAAACACCCCATTTTGTTGTTGTTTGCAATTGGAATGCGAGTCAAAACTATTTTCGAAATGTTTTAAGCGATTTCACCAAAGTATTTAATCCTTTGAATGTTTTATTGCTTAGATAGTGTTTACCCCACTGCACAGGGTTTACGGATATCATTTCCAACAACATGGATATATATTCACATATATGTATTTGTTTATATGTATGTGCTCTTTCGTAATACCCGCGCGCACAGTTTTAACTGAAAATATTTCGTCTGCAAAAAAGTCAAAACAAGCAACAAACTGAAATCTCTAAATAATAAATTTATAACAAGAGAAACAAATTTGAGTGTTGCATTTAAAAAGTTGTTCGTTGTCATGTTGTTTGGATTCAGTGTCTTGTTTATACACACACACAAATTTGTATCTTTGGGCTTTTCCAGATAACTCCCTTGGGTTAGAGCTGGGCAACTAATTCAGATGTTGGACTTAGAATTTGAGATACTGACCTAGATCTATAATTGCTCACCATATTCTAAAATTTGGTCAATATTTAAGTTACTTTCATATAACTCTAGATCTGCCTATATATATAGTTCAAATCTATTCAGAGAGATCTTAAAGAACAAGTGTCCTATAGAATTTGATATCCCTCATGAATTTCTTACCTTTGAACTATTTTTAAAATGCATTCCTATGTGAATAGCTTGTTAAACACAGCTGGAATTTGATCAACTTATCCGATATATATATATATATAAATAAATAAATTGATGGGCCCAACTGTTTTATACATAAATTGAGCTCCTCGGGGTAGGGAATGCCCATAATTGGGCTTAAAATGTACTCGTAGTTGTCTATGGGATTATGTTTTAATATTGTACAATATTTCCATGTGTGTGCATAAAAATAAACGATGCTCTTGCTTTGTTTCCCTGTAAATTACTTTGCCAGCATTCATTTTTATGAGCGCACAAATTGATAGCCCACTGTTGATTTATTGAAATGCTTTTTACCGCTGCATGATGCTACGTGTCAAAATATGAAAATTAAAATATCAACGCACGTCGGAAAATCCAGAACTTTTTTTTATGAGCTCTTTTAATGCAGCGCATTTATTCAATGGCGCATTTCCAATAGCCGGCAGCTTAATGCATCCAGATTTTTGGCTCTATTTATCCTCTTTTTATAATCCTTTGATGCATTTACAAGTGATGTCAATAATTACACCAGGCGAGATTTTTTTTATTGGATATTGATTTATGATATGGCCAGCACGGCTTCCAATTCTAGGCCCGACTCTACGTTGGAATTGATTCTGTTTCTGACAGTCCTTAACATATCCTTGATGAGCAAAAAAAATGGCCAACTCAAGCTGAAGCTGTTGCCTACCCAACTCATAAACAAGTTAAAACTCAACAGCACAAAATTCGCGGCTAATTAAATTCCACAAAACACGCCGGCAAAAGCTCAACCGACTTTGAAGTTAAGGTCGGCCAGTCCTATATTATATATATATATACATATATACTTATAAACACACATACATATATATTAAGAAACCGCTTGCAAAGTTGGAGCCCTGTTGACATTGTTGGCTGCCAGGCATTTCTTCTAATTGTATCTCTCGAAAATATGTATATAAATATTTGAAATATTTCTTTTTAATTGCACAAAGTCGAAAAGTTTGTTTTAAGCCTTTTCGGCATAATTATCGAAGAGCACCGAAGAGCGGCGCCCATTGACTGCTGCTGTTGCCGCTGCATCATCGAGTGGCTGCCACAACTGTTGCTGACAGGGTTTGAGGGGGTTGACTGTTGCATATTCATCAGGCGGGCTCCGACAGGCAAAAATATTACATAATTATACAAAGTAAGGCAAACAGAACACACAAGCAGCACAAACTGGAAGACTGACAGACTGACTGACAGACTGGCTGGCGTTTTGGTGTTTGATGACCCTGTTTATGAATACGTTAGCATTAATTAACTTTGATTTAATTAAACGTGCCAGGGCCCAGGACAACGAACGTCAGAAAGGACCCGCCACGGTCACTTTCAAGGCGCAACTTCCAGACCCAAACTCAGCTTGGCTCCACTTGCCACTTGGCTCCGGTGACTGCTTCTGGTTAATCTTTTAACCAGTCGCCAGTCGCCAGTCGCCAGTTGCCAGTCGCTGGCGCGTTGCGCCTTTTGCGGTTTGGCACCAAGGCTGGCAGCCAAGGCAGCCAACTGGAAGAGCAGCAGCACAACAGTGGCAGCCACTCTCTCAAAGAGACCTGGCGGAATCTTCTTTTATTTTCCCTTTTTGTTTCTTTTTTTTTTTTTTTGTGTCTTGGCACTCTTCAAGTGGAAAATCCTTTTGCTTATTTACGTGGCCTTAACAAGTCAACACCGAAGGCGTTATTCGAGCCAACGCCGCACTTGGCTGTCTTTTGACTAAGCCCTAATGTACTTTGCATAAGGTTTCAAGTTATGTTTGGCTTATTTGATGATACGATTACAATGGATAATTTGAAAGTAATACATATTATACTTATGTAACAAATAGTATTTCCCGAATGCTCTTTTATCTCTTTATACTTTAGCTGAGAAGTTTCTGACTTTGCCTAATAATCAACAATTGATCTTTCTTTTACTATAATAATGTATATTACTCTTACAGCATAAAAATCATTAAGACCAACTTATTCAGATATCTTCAATTTATAACACAAATTAAGTTTCATTTTGGGTTCACATAGTTTATTTGAATAATATATATACGAATGTTATATTTATATTTAAGCAATTCAAGAGTATTTCTTAAATATAATATCTATTACTTTCTTTTTTATTTCTGGGAATTTCCGTGGGATAAAAATAATATATCATTTTACTTTTATTAAATTAGTTTTCGAGTTTATTTAATTATTGAATGATGGTTTTTATTAAAATATTAAATAATAATTAAATTACATATGCTACACTTGTAGCATAAATATCTTTAAGAATAACATTTTTAAATAATTTATCAAACAAGTATTTCCTGATTTTCAAATATTTCTTATATATATATATATATATTTATTATATATTTATTTATATATTTATATATTTAAACAAGTTTCTGAATTTATTAAATCATTGACAATTGATTCCTAAAATTTGTATCAAAAATTAGTGTATTTAATAATCTTTAATTTAAATGTTTTCAATTTCTAATGTTATTAAAACGCTTCAACAAACAGTATTTCCTGATAAAACAATTATTCATTTATCCTTAAATAATTTACCATAAGATTCTACTGTCAGCTGCATTGGAATCTTTAAGAAAAACTATGTTAAATAATCTGTAATTTACAAAACTTTAGTTTCCGTTGTCTAACATAATTTAATACAGTTTAGAAACTTCTACTCCTCACTCTCTTGTCGTATTTGCTCGCTTCTGCGACTTTTTTATAGGCTTGTTTGCATATCCAATTCTGTAGATCTCATTACATATGCGCTTTGATTCGCTCTCATTCACTCTCATTGGCTATCGCTTCTCTCTTCACACTCCCAGAGTTTTGTGCGTGTGTATATTTTGCTGTTCTGCTTTCATAAATTAATTAATTGGCCTGCGGCTGGTCAACAACGGCAACAGGCAAATAAATAAGCAAAAATATTTGCTTTAATTTATGTGGCAAGTGGCAAGTGGCAAGTGGCACTGAGCAGTGGATGGAATCGAGAGAGACTGAAACTGGGACCCTTTGGCCTAGTTACTTGGACCCAACCTGCCGTCTGGACTGTCCGCCTGGGCCTGATGCCATTTACAAATTGCATTAGATTAAAGCGCGATAAAACGCGGGACGCGTTCACTTGGCATGATTTCGACTTATTTGCACTTACAAAAAGGCCAACTAACAAGGGGGAATCCGTCGGGAGTGGAGGCCTGGTAATATTTCCACGGCTTGCACATTTTACAAAAACCCAACCCGGCGGACGGCTCTCCAAACGGGCCATGTAGAACATGGTTAATTAGCAATTAATGAAGCGATAATGAAGCCAAGATAAACGACAACACACTGACGACGATAATGATGATGATGATGATGCCAATGATGATGATGATGATGACGATGACAACGAGGCTGTTGATGTGCCACCAAGGGAACCTGAGGAGGGCCACAGCCGCAGCTTGATGCCGCTGAAGACTTTGGCAGGCCGAGGCCGAAACCGACGGAGACGGAGACGGAGACGCAGACCAGGCTCTGTGTGTGGATCCAACGGCCTTGACGAGGACTCCACGCCTCGAGGATGTGGCTACAGCTGCGGCTGTGGCTGCGGATGCGGATAAGCGGGAGCTGCCTGTTCGTTGGCTTACTTTTTTTTTTTTTCTTTCCATTTTTTAGCCAGCTGCTGGGCATAAGCTGCTTCATTTGTTGTTGCGTTTTATTTTGTTGTTTATTTGTTAGCCAGCCGTAAAATAAAATATTTTTTAAGGGTCGCTCATTTGCTACGTGTGTAAGTATGTGTTTGTGTGTGTGTGTGTGTGTGTGTGTGTGTGTGGTTTGGGCGCGCGAAATTGTATCATTTCCTTGGAAAAAAAGATTTTGTTTTCAGGTTAATTAGTTTCCCGGCGCTGGGCCTGAAAGTTTCCTGTCACTTCCAGCGGCCAAAGGGGCTGCCAATTAGATTTGCTGCGAAGGTTAGAAACTGGACACTGGACACTGGACAGCGAATCGACGCAGTCGATGGACAGACGAATGCCCTTGGACGTCAATTGCTCTAATCGAGCGGCCTTAAATTATATACAAATTGATTATACTAAAGCGTTTAAAGAGCGCACTGAAGCTTATTAAATTTGTGGGCCTAATTATTTCAGCTATTCAACAAATGCAGAAAGAAATTTAAATTTTGTAAAAAAAAATAATTTAAGATAATTGCAAATTAAAATTTCTTACAGTAATAAAGTTTAATAATTGTTAAGCAAAAATTCAGAGACTTATTTAAATATGTTTCTATATATAAATATGTACGAATGTACTTTATGCATTTGTCCCCCCACTCTTTACCGCACTCTGCATCCACTAGTATCTACTGCACTTATCAAAAACCCCCAGAATGTACCGTTAGTACCAATTTTTCAATGTATTCACTATCGTGCCATCGTATTAGCTTCCAATTCTAATTCCAGCCGAGACTCGCAAATCTGTTTGCCGGCAAACAATCTTTCTGCCACACTTGAACACCGAAAGAAACTCTTGCAAATCTGCTTGCCTCCCCCTTCTTATGACAGCCGTGGCAGCAGCAGCAGCAGCAACAACAACAACAACAACTGCAACTGCAACTGCAATCCCAAAATGCGATCTAATTTTCATGTTATTTGATAGAAAACTGTTGTAGGAATCCGTTGTTGTTCGGTTGCTCTGCGGAGTCATGGCAGGAATTTATCACACAGCCGCAACTTTGAGTTGCATCACTTGCTCCGGCTGCAGCATTAGCTCGGCGAGGGGAGGAGATGGGAAGGGATTCGTGGAGCTGCATGGGATGCTGTGTACAAGCACCGCCACCTCCACCGCCACCTCCTTGAATATTATCAAAAATGGTGTATCTGTGGCTGAAGCTTCCTGAATCTCATATCGGGCATGGCAAACATGTTGCAAGTTGTTGCTGGATGCTTCACTGGCGATCGTAACAACAGCAACTGTTGCTGTTGCTGTTGCTGTTGCAGTTGCTGTTGCTGTTGCTGTTGCTGCTGCAGTTGCTGGCGCTGTACGAGATTAAACAATGATTGCATTTTCATTTGCATTTTAAGTCACGGTGCAAGCAAAACCAAAGCATAAGAAGTCGAGGGTCGGGATCTCACTAGGCAAGTGTTGTTGTTGTTGCTGCTGCCACTAGAGATGAGTAAATTTTATAAGTTAAATTTTATTTATGCTGCTCACGATTACGAGTAAGTTACGATTAATTTGGATGCTGTGCTCGGTCGTGTCACGCGACCATCTCTAGCTGCAATTGCAGCTGCCTTTTTGCTGCTTGACTTCTTGGGGGCCGAGAAACAGGTTTGCCAAAACTAAACACATGCCGCCGGCATCGCCCGGCTAAGATTGAAATGCAAATCAGTTAATGGTGTTCCTGATGCTGCACCGTTGCACTGTTGCACTGTTGCACTGTGGCAAGGGCAAACACCATTCAATGGAGCTGATGTACGTGTCTGTCTGTCTGTCTGTCTCTCCGCCTGCTGCTGTTGCTATTTCTACATATATAATTGACTTGGCCCTGGCCAACATGAACCGCTTCCTTGCCACATCCCATTTCCATTCCCATTCCCATTCCCATTCCTTATGACCCATAACTCAAATGGCCAAAATGCTTGGCTTTAATGCTGCCTTCACGCTCATAAAAATGAAAATTTGTGCGACAGAACACAGAACCATCTTTTGGAGCATCGCTAATCTTTGTCATGTAACAGCTGCTTCCTTTTCTTTTTGTCCTGCTGTCCCGAAACTCTAGTCCTTGGTCCTTGGTCGTTGGGTCTGCTAGTGCGTGCCGCCCACACTCATCTCGATTACGAGGTGTAAATTTACTGAAGCACATAAAGCCATTTGGCGAGAGTGTCGCTTCCTAATCCCAATGCCCAGGCCCGGCTCAAAAGCCAATTCATATATTTACCGTTTTGCCAGTCGAGTTTATCCTCTAAGCTTCTTGGACATTCAATGCTAGGCACCATCCCTAACACCAGTCCCCGCATCGTGATCATCATGAACAGCATGTGAGCTTTATAAATTTTGATGATTTGCGGATTGGTCTTGCTTTTGCCTTTCCTTTTGCTTTTGTTGTCGATTTTGTTGCATTAGATAAACGATTGAGATACTCTGCTAGAGTCCTTGCCACAGTTGATTGAAGTACTCGCAAGAGTTGCCTTTGATTAACATTTTGCTCGAAATGCATTATTGCAGTTGAACTCTAACAGGATTAATACTAAATAAGCGCTTGAAATTGCCAAATTTTCTGTCTAAAAAATTATTATTTATGTCAAGTTGAAGGCTTTCATGTAAAAGTATATTTTAAATACTGTAAACTTTGTTTTGTTTGCTTTAAAAATAAATTGTAGTTATAATCAAACCAATGAACTTTTTTTCAAATCTCAATCTTTATATATTTGTAGATATACTCTATATATTTTTCTATTCCCATCCCAGCCCGATCATATAAGTCATATTTGTATTGATCAAATTATTACATCGCTTAACGTACAACATTTCTGACATATTTATTTTATAGATCTTTCAGCACTTTCAATTTTCTGCAATTTGCAACGCTTGAATTCCAGTGTCAGCATCTTTCATACTGCGCCACCAAAGTTGCCTCCTCTCTGCCAAGTGAACACGCTCTACAACAACAACAACAAGAACAACAACCATCATCTAGCCTTTTTTAAACAATCTATAAAATACAATCAATTCCAACAGGAAAGTCAACAAACACAGGCAGAGTCTATTCTGCCTGCCCTTTAAATCATGTTCAGATCGCAGGGAGCGGGCAAAAAAACGTGCCTAGATCCCGACTCTTCCCAGCTAGCAATTTTTTGTATATATATACCCATATATATATATATGTATGTATTGTATGTATTTCACACAAAGATCGTAATTATGGGTTCGAAAATCTTTGCCGGCATCGGGATGATCGACATCACGGCTTGCGAAATATATGACCGAAAACCTGATGAAAGGGCTGTTAGCCCAGTCTTTGGCTGGAACTGAAGCTGGAGTTGGAGTTGGAGTCGGAGTTGGAGTTGGGGCTGGTGCTGGTGCTGGTGCTGGTGCTGCATATGGGAGCGCTTTATATGGTCGTGCATTAAATTTAACACAGAATTTTCTTGTTGCAGTTGCTGTTGCTGTTGCTGGCCACGCCCACTAAAGTGGCATGCGGCCATGGTTATGTAAACAGGCAGGAGTTCATGTAGTTGGCATAGGAGCAGCAGGCGAGCTGTTAAAGGCCACCAAATCGCTTGAGTCTTGTAGATGATGAAGACAACCGACCGCCAACTTTGACGAAGATGAAGACGCCGGGGCAGGAGGCGCATTGTGATATGTGTTGGCCAGAGGGCAAAGGTTGCCGCACAGCCCGCCCACTAAACACACAAGGCACAATGTGCATTAAGTGTTAATGTTGCATAAGTTGACTGCACTTCAAGCTGAGCCGCTCTGAGTGGAACGCTCTAGCTGGGTGGCTCAGGGACTTTGAATGCCGTGAGCTTCGCTTGATTAACCGTGTTGATAGAAAGCATTATAATATGCAAACATTTCATATTAATTGTGAGTTCTTAACTCATAGAATCCGTTTTTCTGCAGACTTTAAAGGACTCTCCCGCATCCCCCTTTGTAGCCATTTAACCATTTATATAATTATACAAGCGTTATTATGCTCCATCAAACTCAGACCCGTTGCATTGCAAAGTCAAATCCCCAGTGCCATTAGCAAAGCAACAGAGCTGTCAACTACAGTGCTGTACATGAAACTAGAGCTACCCTTAAATAAAAGAAAAGTGAAAAAGAAAAAATTGCTCACACACACCCGATGCGCAATTAAAATGAGTAATAGCAGAAAAATCCCCAAAAGAAATTCAACATGAAAATTCATTGAAGAGCAAAATTACGCACTATTCGAGTTTATTCGAGTTCTTGCTAATGAATTCAAATGAGCCAAGTTAACATAACCTTCGCTTCGGATCGAGTGGCTACAGTTTAATTACAACAACGCTTACAAGCCGCCAAAAAACAACAAGGCTAAGTGGTATGTCCTAAAAAAAAAAAAGAACGCAACAGAAAAAAATCATAACATCTGTGACGTAACAAATGAGGACTACGGGGGGTTGCCCGCAGCTCTGGGCCCAAAAGCAACCACTTCAAATTGCCATGCAATGTTTTTAGCTGAATTAAGACATAAAAAACATTTTCTGCGGGGGGTTGCAACCCCTAAGCCCTAATGAAGCCATCAGCTCGCACGTACCTTAACCGAAACGGTTACAAAGAAGTTTTAAGTGTGTTTGCCGAGGACATAAATTGAAAAACTGACCATATGAGAGTTCAGTAACTGCTAACTGGGCCAACTTTGATGTGCCTCCTAAGCATTTGTTCAAATATTTGCAGGGCCCACAGTAAAAAAAAAAAGAAGAAAGCAAACTCGTAAACAGAAGGGCATAGAAGGCAGTGGGTATCTAAAGGAGATAGAAATCTGTGCACAGTGGGCATGATTCTTGAAAGAAATCATAAATATAATTTAAAACATAAATATAATGAAAACGAGAATATGCATATACAATTTTTAAAGAATTTTAAGCCTTTAAAATACTTTAAATAATAAAAAACAAGCCAAGATTTGTTAATATATTTATATTAATATTTATATACGTTTATATGTTTAACTTAACATTATTAACATACGAAACAAATTTTACTAAAATTTAATTTCTAGTTTTTATGAATGTATGAATTTATTATTCAAATATATACATATAAGATACATAACATTAACATGCTAAATAATTTAAAAAAAAAAATGAATTTCAAACTGTTATTTAATAAAATTTGATATTTATACATTTTATATGAATATATGTGATTAACCATTAGGTAAGTATATTAATATTAAACAAGTTTTCAAACATTCAATGTCTATTAAATTTGCTACTCACAGTTTATATATGAATACATATATACTATAAACTTAACTTTCAGATCTTATATAGCTTGCAATTTGTATTGCATATTTGTCCACTGTGCAGCAGATCGGCAGCCAAATGGCATCGGGGTAACCACAGCGAATCAAGAGAGTTTATGCGGGTCACCCTCCACTTGGCATATGATTTGTAACAGAATGAAGAGCAACAGCTAGCGAGAAATAAAAAATAAATAAAAAAGACCAATGCATTATCAAGCCAGCCGCACAATAATGTTAACGAGCAGCGTTTTCAAAGATTACAATCAGTGACAAAAGGCTCCGCAGAGTCGAAAGGATGCGTGTTCCTGGCTACGGGCTGGATGCGACCCGTTCGCCACTTTGGCAAAGTGGCAAATGGACTTCTGGCGCATAATTTCTACTGGACTCTGTGTGGCACAGCTGGTGCCGCAGCCAAACGCAGATTTATCGCATCCAGCAAATGGGGCGGGTTCCCAATCAATGCAATTTGGCGGATGTAGCATATGTTCGGTCAAGCTCTGATTGATTAGCTCTGAGTGCCATGCCTGGGAACGACCAGTTGTAAATCCACAACAGCTATTTAGCAGCTCATTTTTAGTCCATAACCATGACAAAGTGATCTACGAACCTCACCAAGGTCTGCGCTGATAATACAAATCAAACAATATACACTTCCAAATACCTTTAATAAATACCACAGTTTGTCGTTTTATTGTGAACGGGTTTATCGCTGAATAAACAATTTACATAATTAATTCAACGAAAGACAGAAGACAATTTGAGCAGCAGCACATCGCTGAATTGATTTAATGAATTATGCGCGCAACGCTCAACTGGCTCGTTGGTCTAGGGGTATGATTTCCGCTTAGGGTGCGGGAGGTCCCGGGTTCAAATCCCGGACGAGCCCAAGCAATAGTAACTTTTTTTATTTTTATAATTTACAATTTTTTTTTGTATTTTGCTTTCTTCGTATTATCTCAACTATTATGTTCGGGACAGTATTTTGGCAGGTAAGCAAAAAAACAAAAAAACAAGCATATATGTATATTATTTTTAGATTTGCGAGATACTTGGCTGATAAGTTATATAAATAGAACACCTTTAATTATTTCAGCTCTCACATAATTTGCATGTTCAAGACAAGCCAAACATGTCAAATTATAAAGGTGTTCTATGGCCTCCTAAATAATAGGAACATTTACAGGCATACAATTATTCGTCTCTGGGGTCACATTTTGGAAAATACAAAGGCGAGGGCTTCGATTACCAGACGGTGTTGACAGCCTGAGCGACAGGCAAAAGACGGGAGTGGAGACTGCTGGAGCATTTAAAGTGCACATGTCTGGTGGCCTATCGGTGACCTGGTCTGGCGCTTCGGTCGGGTCTGGCTTTGTGGCTATTGAA
>JBAMCK010000606.1:0-17500 GCA_037075185.1 Drosophila pseudotalamancana | reverse complement strand
CAAAATTTGCACTATCTGTGAGGAAATTAAAGAGCATAAGTAAATAAACAAATAAACTGTAAATACAAATATATTGATTTATTTAACTGATAAATTAGTTTAAAGAATCTACCCGACCATAAATATTTTTGTTTCAATTGTAAACAGAATTTGTAATAGAATAATATAATTTGAATTTTTAAATAAATAATAGTAAATAAATAAAATTATTTAATACGTTCAAGTACAGTTTCACATTGTGTAAACTCTAAACAGTTTATGTGAATCAATTAATACTGTAAATAAATATATATGTTGTTATGTGCTTGTCTATTTATAAATTTATATCTGTGCGAGCGAGCTTACACGTGTCAGGATGGCCGAGCGGTCTAAGGCGCCAGACTTAAGTGATTTATGAGCTTCAGCCTTCGGAGAAAGGCTTATGTTTGTGTGAGAATTCTGGTCCTCTCTGAGGTCGTGGGTTCGAATCCCACTTCTGACAAATTCTTTTTGCTTTTAAAACGTTTTCTAAGCTCTCTTCAATACTTATTAATATTCCATATTATATTATTTTTAAGCAATGTTAATCCTTACTTATGTCGCCTACGCTGAAGTCTTGAGCTAATTAATTTCCCTCCGACTGATGTGCATTAAATATTTATTGTAATTCACTTTTATTGTATGCACTGCAGCTGTTTTTTTTTTTTTTTTTTTTTGACTCGAGCTAAGCAGTCTTGAATCCTTGTGCTCATTAACAAATTACCCACTGTGCCTCCTTGAAACCCAGCACGCATGCAACTAATTAGTTTGGTTTTATTTGATTTTCAATTTTTTTTTTTTATATATTACAAGACTATTTCGACACGAGTGTGTTTCTGCTTCTTCCTCCTATTTTTCTTCTTCTTCTTCTTTGCCTTAGTCGATTGGGGAATTTTTCATTCTCTCGACTGCACTTGAGTGCACTTGTTAAGGTTCTGGGCTGCCACCTACGCTCGGTAAGCCACAGCAACGAGAACAACACCAACGGGAGGAACTACAACAAAGGTCGAAGACGCACGTGGCACAATGGGCACGCAGTCGCTCCCCCGCCCCAGCTTCCGCTTACCCAGAATCCACTTCTCCGTGCGGTGGGCAACTCGGAACTCAATTTAAATCCAGTGCATATGCAAAGTGTCACGTAATTTCAATTACACAGAATGGAAAACGCATTGCAGAGTACCAGAGTGCCAGAGTACCAGAGTACCAGAGAAAACTGCAAAGCGGTAGAGAAAAAACTCTCGCCCAGTTTACAAACTAAGCCAAGAGCAACAACAACGACGTCGTTGCTGCGTGGCATGCCCCAAAGTGGGCGCCCCAGCGCGTGTTGCATGTCAATCATGACTGCACTTGCTGCCCTTCAGACAGAGAAACGGAGAAACGTTGGAGGAAAAGTGTGTGCGAGTTGGGAGAAAAGTGTGTGAGAAGTGGAGGAAAAGTGTGTGAGAAGTCTATTGACTTTGGACAACAATGGAGACGCGGCTTAGTGACCCATAATGCGTTTACCAACAAGTCCAATCTCTCTTTCTCCAGCACTCTTTCTTTCCTTGTTCGGTAATACGCAGACCTAGCTTCTCGCCCACCTATTATCCGTTTATACCGCTACTCGGGCATTGTCAATATCGGATGTGGCTTTAATGTCAGCTGAGCGGGCTTAAATAGGGTATTTGAGAGTCAAGAAGTGATTTAAATTTTTGATAAATTTATATTAAGCTCGATATTAAAATTGTTATATATTTGAATATTTTAGTTAAACAATACTAAATAATGATAATAGGTGGTAAGACTGGATACCCTATGTAGATAAAGTGATGAATCATTCAGTTTACAGACTTGTTTAGGTTCAAATTTGAATAGTATGTAGTTCTGCTTAGGGTATATTGTAGTCTAGCATTTCAACTCAACAGATATACCATCCCTAGTCCATCACTTACTTACTATCAATCCCATTATCATTTCAGTTAGTTAAGTATATCATTTAATATTAGTCACTTCTCCTGATAACATTTAAATTTAAGGAGTAAGTTGTGCCAATTAGGATAAGTCATAGTCGTTCATTTTAGATAGTTAACTATGCCTCTCTATATTAATCGTATACCTTGATTACCTTCAAATTTGCATTTCATGCATTTCTGTTAGACAATCGTTGCTTAATACCTTCGCTTATTTAGATAACCTTCAAATTTGGGTTGTAAGTATTTTTTTTTAAAATTAGGGTAATTCATAGATTTGCATTTCGGCTAAATAAAAAGACAAATCAGGAACCTAGAATACCTGCAAATGTAAGTAGAGGGTATCTTGCAGTCGAGTATGTCAGTTACACATCTATCTCTCTTAAAACAGATTTCCTTTAAGCTTGATTAGAAAGTGCCTCCACGTAGGGTATCCCACAGTCGAGCACTTCAACTAGACAGCTGTTCCATCTTGGGTCAACTATTTCCGCTCTTTTACGCTATTGAACGATCCCTGAGGTGCCGGGGAAATGCACTTGTCCGGCTCGTTAAAGTTACGGAAATGGGGGTTGGCAACGGGTCTTACGTCGGCCGTGGACGTCGGTCGTGCGTCTGCGCAGCTGCATTTTGGCGTAACTAATTTGTTGGCGTTGCAAATCCGTTGTAAATGCCGCTTGTTGCTTGCTGCACACTCAAATTGATTTTCCTGCTGCTCGCTTGACATACGGACTTTGTGCTGCCGGACCAAAACAACAGGTAGCAATGGACATGATGGCTAACCACAAGCCTGTTTGACGTTACACGTGTGCCACATGCAACGTGCCACACTCACTCCACTGCCCCATGCGCTATCTACAGCTTTATCAGTGGCCCGTTGCATTTCGGGTGTATTTAGCGGTTTTGATGGCATCATTAATTTTGATGCGCGTTGCCCGAAATAAACCGGACTTCATGTCAAGCCGGACAGGTTGTTGAACTTGATTAGGCAGTTGCATAAGCTGAGCGGATGGATGTGTATGTATGGATTACCTTTAGTCCTCTTTCTATTCTTACCTCCTCGCCAGCTGGCAGCTTTGCAGTGACCTTTGTCGATTGCTTTGTCCGGCAGTCAAAATTGGCTCCACTTTTCAATAGCCATAACCTACAAAAAAACAAAAAAAAAAAACAAAAAAAAAATGCATACACATATTTCTGAACATTTTATGCCAGCCGGTGCACTCGGTGCATGCCACACGCTCTCAAATAGACTGTGAAATATAAAGGCAAAGGCAAAAGAAATAGGAAAAATCTTAGGCTGACACTGACAAGTCGTGTGAAGCACACCTGCAAGAGTCAAGCGCAGACCGCAAACAGAAACCGAACTGGAACGCGGTTTGGGGCATGCAAGTTGGGGGAGTGTGGAGTGTGGAGTGGGGAGTGGGGAGTGGGGAGTGGGTAGTGGGGTTGGCTGCGTTGCTGAAACATGTTGCAAAATGCAGTCGGGTGTCTGTTGGCCCGACAGCTGCGTCGTTGTGGCCTTAAAATGAGTGCAACATTGGCTGTCTGACTGTGTGCCACAGGCTGGCGTTGCGCCAAACTTGCAAACTTGAAGTAGCAACGAAAATGAATAGAAAAACAAATGCCACAGCTTGTTGCAAGCTCCAAGCCTAAGGCCTTTCGCTACTTGAGCACACACACACACACACACACACCCATAGACACGCATAAGAGGCAAAGGTATTCAGTGCTTGGGTGTTGCTCAAGCCGAGGCATTGTCCTTTGGCACACCGCAGGCGCTGCGCGTGCACAACAGCCACAAGCCGTGTGGCAACGTCGGCGGCTATCCGTAACAATGTTGCACACTCAAGACGCGCCCGGCATTCGGCTAAGGCGATAATGTGACAAGGATAACGAGCCATAGCCATAGCCATAGCCAGAGCCAGAGCTAGAGCCCAAGCCAGAGCCAGTACCAGAAGGCTTGTTATCATGCCCCAGCTCCAAGTCCTCTCTTCCACAGTCTCGACGTCCTCGTTTTCCTCCTGCGTAATGCGCTCATTACGTGACGGCATTGCCAACCGGTGGCAAGTGGCAAGTGGCAAGTGGCAAGTAGCAAGTAGCAAGTGGTTTAGTGTCTGCAGCTGGACTCTGTCGCTATTTTTATCCATTTTTCGGCTTCGGTCTTAAGGTCCAAAACCGAACACGACATTTTCATTCCAATTGCATGCCTTTCCTATTGGCTTCCCAGCGGTTGCCCCATGTTGCAGTTGCAGTTGCTGTGGCAGTTGTTGCTGCTGTTGGGGCAGCTAATTAGACAATTGTCTGTGGAAGATAAGGCAAATGGATCTACGCATTGGATTTTTCAGGCTCAGCTCTTGCTGATTGCATTGGGAATTTATCGTAAATTGATGGAAATGTTTTGCATGCAAGCAATTGAGCAGGTAAGGAGTTTGGTAAGCCATGGATTTCTGTATCCCTAGGTGGGATGAGAGTAACGTAAATTACCAGTTAAATTTGAAATGTGTAAAAATTAACAAGGAGTGCGATTATAAACTATGGTAAATTACATTTATTGTGCAATAAAAGAGCAACAAATCGCCTTTCTATGAGATTCTTAGATATAACTATATATATAACTATATATATAAACTATATGAATCATATATTTTAAGCAATATAAATAAAACGAAACTCCTTTCTATGAGATCCTCATGAACTCAAATAAGTTTTAAAGGTCTCAATGTATGAGAATCAGGAGATAAGATACCAGAAGTGAGTTATAGTTTATAATGAATCATATATATTAAGCAATATAAATAAAACGAATCGCCTTTCTATGAGATTCTTAGAAACTCAAGTAAAAAAGTCATGTATAAGAATCAAGAGATGAGATGCTGAGAGATTGTAAATTTGGCGATTACAATTTATATGAATCATATATTTTAAACAATATAAGTAAAATGAAACGCCTTTCTATGAGATTTTCATGAACTCAAGTGAGTCTTAGAGGTATTTATGTATAAGAGTATAATATAGTTTATAATTAATCATATATTTGAAGCAATATAATTAAAACGAATCGCCTTTCTATGAGATTCTCAAGTCAGGTAAATCTGACACATTTTTATAGTTGCTCATAACTAAGAACTCTCCGCTGTTGATCTTTATGATATTTTTAAATACTCTTTTGGACTTTTTCCTCTTTATAAATTATATTGCATTGTTGGATATTAACATATTTATAAAGTAAATTTAAGATATACGAGTATGCATAAATACGCTCTCACTTCCCGCCTTTCGTTCCACTCTACGGTCTTTCCACATTTGATGACTGTCGATTCCTGTGCCTCAGCATGTTGCAAGTGCATTGACCGTCATGTTAACTGTCTTTTCACACATCACATGGGCTTTGTGGCCCCTGGTTGGCTAAATTAGCATACGACTGTGGCAAGGAGCAGCCAATTAACTAAACTGCGCCTAATTAAAACTTAATCGAGCTTGAAAGGCCTTCAGCTGCAGAGCTAACCAAGTCGCGCAGTTGCACTAATTAGCTCGGCTCTCACAAACAGATTCGACCGCAGACTGTGTTCCGAATGTTGCAGATTGTCGATTGTGGATTGTGGATTGGGGACTGTGAATTGTGGACGGGAGTCGTTGAGAGGCGCTGTCACAAGCCATAAATTTTCATAATTTGACAAAAATTGCACATAATTTCTAATAGTCGGTAGGTTTGTGGCGATAAAAATCGCCTCGTTGCACAATCCTCGAATCAAAGGAGCGCACAGCGCACTCGCTTCTCTAGCTGTGGCACTGGATGGATGGATGGATGGATGGATGGATGAGACTGATTGTGAGAGTTGCGGTCTATTAATTTGAAATGTCTTGAGATAAATTACTAAATGACTACCGCTTACGTGTGATCCATCCATCAATGCCATCATTAAGCCAAACATTTGACAGAAAACGAAACGAAACGACGAACGCAGACGATGATGAAGCTGAGAGGCGGCGGGATTGTGCTTGGGCTTGGGATTGGGATTGGCCATTGGGTACTAGGTACTAGGTACTAGGGTACTTGTATTGGGTATTGGGGCACTGGGAAACACAACAAACCCAGGGAAACGGAGACCCCACAGTGTGTGACAGGAGAGGACGTCGTCAGCGCTTGTCTTTTAATGTCTTGCTCGCGGATTCCTACCGATACGTAGGGTGCTGTCGATAGGTATATACATATATACATATATATATATCCCCCGGACTGCGTCTAGGCACAAAGAGTGCCGCCCGATGGCTCGTCGCGAAAATATTTGTGTGCTTGTCCCTTCGAGGCCGATTGCACTCAGGCGTGTCCAGGTATTTCTACTTGATTATGTTGATAAGAGCCCGCCACATATTTCTCAATTGCACTTGTAATAATTTGTTTGCCACTCATGTCTGCCTCTTGTTCTTTCTTTCTGTTTCTGTTGTGCTCTGCCCCTTCCCCTTGGCTGCCGTCGGTAATCAATGCCAATGTGAAGTGAGGCAAGTAGCAAGCAGCTCGAGTCGCATTCCAAAACTCTGGCTGTGGGAGCAGCCGGTCTCGATTTCCAGGAACTTTGCTTTCGGTCCACTCAACGCTTCCGATTGCGTGCGGCCTTATCTTTTCTGATTTTTTATTTTGTCTATAGATTTTTTTATTTTATTTTATTTTATTTTTTTTGTTAATTTTTGTGCTTTTATTTTTCGGTATTTTAATTAGTTTACTTAGAGTTTTTTTTTTCAGCCATAAAGGTCCGTTCCTAAATATTTATGATGGCAAAAGTTTGGTTGTTATTAGCAGCATTTGGTGAGCTTTGATCTAAGTATGAACTTTGTATTAGGCATGTGGCTCATAGATTAGCTAAAAGTTATTTAAAGTTAAACTGTGAAACTGTAAATAAAAGTAAAGGTAAATTGACTCTAATCACATTTCGCCTGCTTTAACGCAACTAAACGTTGGCTTTGAACGAATCCATCTTAAAATTTCACATTTCCTCTGAGGTCCGCTCCATTTACCTGTAAGCTTCAACTTACCTGACCACATGCGAGAACCCACCTAAAGTTTAGAATTCCTTTTTGTTTTTTTTTTTTTATTTTTCACGTTTTGTTTGCTGTTGCACACACGTTGGCTTGCAACATGGAGAGTGGAACGTTCTGTGTGCAACCTGTTCGCCTGCTGCTAAGTAAATTTTATGTTTTATTATATTTAGGTCAAAGTTTTTAATAGTTTTGCATTTTGCATTTTGCATGGAGCTCAACTTCTTGCTGGGCCACAACAAAGTTGCTTTTACAGAGCACAGTCATTTTCTTCTTCTTCTTCTGCTTCTTCTTCTTCATGTTCTCCTTTTTTACATGTCCGGCTCACATATTTCTAATGGATTCCTTTATAGGGAATTTAAGAGTTTGCCAATTTTTAATTAAATGCCGGCTTAATTTTATTTATTCTATACTCTAGTCGCATGCCTCGCAAATCAATTGCAAAGCCTGCCCCACTTTGGTTGCACTTAAGCGCTTTTAATTGCAACCTGCAGCACGAAATGTCAACGACTTGGCCGAAACTAAAGGCCTTCTCTTTGGCCCGGCTGCAGGTGCCTTTACTTTTTGCATTCAAACTTTGCTCTGCGGCTAACCTAGAAACAACAACAACTATACAAAAAATATAAAAAAAAAAAACAAAATTCCGTCTTTATTAAAGTTTTGATTCGGTTTTTTTTTTCTGGTTTATTTTTCGTTGCCCGCATTTAGTGAAAGGCACAAAAAACACGTTGACGTCGTCGCTATCGTCGCTGCCTCCGGCTCCGAGATTAGCTACACTTGTGCTCCATTTAAATGGCCTGCCAGCTAAATTATGCCAAGTTCTCTGCAGATATACCCTGTACTTTTTTGTGTGACAAGCGTGTGAGCATTTATGAGCAGTTGCTGTCTTATGCTAGTTTTTTTAATAATTAAATCTCAATTTTATGGAATTTATTACTAATAGAAGAAATATTCTAAATATTTTTGTCAATTATCGTAAATAAAAAGTAATAATAATAAAAGTAAATAATCGAAAAAAAATAAACTTATTTTTGAGATACTTTCAACTCTCAAATATGTAGTAAAAGAAATATAATTCAAGAATTGCATTTGATGAGTTCTTTGATTGAAACTGTCAAGTCAATCAGGTATATCTGAACATCGAGAGCCCGGATTCAAATCCCAGTTTAATCTATATCTCCGGGGTCTAGAGTCTTTGTTGACAAAGCTTTGGGAGAAGTTTATTGAAACTTTTTCAATCCTATTTCACGCATAATATTACATATTTTAATATATTTGCACTCTTGACATTTTTGCAGGGTATTTGTTTTTTAGATCATTCTCAAGATGTATTTTTTTTTTTCACTTGTGGCAAGCAGCCGTTGCAGCAGTTAACTGAAAAGTTTTTCTGCAACGACTCAAAAGAAAAATAGAAAGTGAAAGACGCGGCCAAAGAAGAAGAAAAAAAAAGAATAACAACAAAAAATTGCTATCAAAGTGTTTTTCCAGTTAATGTCGTCAACGCCCTTTCCCTAGGAGAATGTCGATCTAGAAAACTATACGGAAAACTTTCGCCCGATATTCCGGGCGGGTCAATTGAATTATTATTTGAGCACTTGATGGAGTTTTTTTTTTTTAAAGGAAGTCCTAACCCCTGATTCTCCATACCTTTTAAGCATCTGCGGGTAATACAACTGGATCTTAATTGTATTAAACTTTTTACGGCATACATATATCATCCCTTGGGTATTTATATATTTTTAATTAAAGTATTATCAACAAGTTGGCTAATTAAGATGGAGGAGAGGAATGATGAAAATCTTAATTGACTCTTCTTTATAAATTATTTTTTAGATCGGTGATGGGGAATTTAATTGTGTTATTAAGATTAATTATTCAGCCAATATTTTTATTTTTTGAGTAACTAAATTATTATAAATCCTTTAAATATTTTATATTTCCCGAATTAGTCTACAGATTAATTAAAACAGTATTAATTATATTTTTATTTAAAACATAACCCTATATACAAAAGTAAGCAATCATTTAGACTTTATTCCCGCTTTACCTATTATTACAGGATTTGATGCATTAACATATTAAACGATAAAAAAATCAACATTTTTTTATATAAATTTATTCCTATTATTCGCATTTTCTTCTTCTTAAATAGTTGCCAACAAACAAAGAATCCCCATCTAAGTATTAACGGTAGCTCTTACGCAACTTTCAGAACTGAGCTAATGTGTTGCATTATAAATATTTTTCTTTCTATGTCTGGCATTGTTCAACACTTACCGGTTTATGAAGGCTATAGCTTCCAACTGGCTACAAACTAACTGCAAAACTAACCACCCAGGGCAGGAAGTCTGCAACACTGCAAAAACTGGAGCAAAAATAAAAGTTATGATTCAGATATTAAAGTTTGGGCTGTAAACTTTAGCGTGTGGGTATGCCAGCTTTTGCATACATACATACATACATACATATGCATATAGAAAAAGTTGCAGGGAAGAGTTTTCAGCTGAATACCATAAAAAAGCTAATGACAAAAGTATAAGAAGTCTGGTTATTGTAACTGATCCATACGGAAAAGTATAGAAAGTTGAGACCGTGTTGCAAACTTTTACAGCCAACAGTTGATGCTCCAGGAGGCAAGACAAATCTCATTCTTCCAAATAGGTCAATTACAATGTTTGAAATGTGGGACAAGTGTAAATTTGTTAAATAGTGCACACACTGTTTCACTTGCATTTGCATTTAAGCAGTGTTGTTAAACGTCATCAAAATGTTTAAGAGCACACTCTTTAATTGATATCAAAGAAATTTTATGCGTATAAATATATATATATATATATCGTATATGTAGCGCATGTACTTCAGCTGAAAGTGTTGGAAAATGCCACAAAGCAGCCACATGGCTTACGTAAAACTATTGCACCTGCATTTAACTTGGACTCGATGCCAAAATTAATATGCTCCCATAAACTAGCCCGAACGACCAGTTCACTATACATATACATACATATATATATATATATATATATATATATGTGTGGAGCATCACCCCCCTCCCACGCACGCTGTTGGCCAGGCCAAGTCCGAAACTCAACCAGCCAGGAAGAACACGAACAAGAGCAGCAACCGCAACTATGCACATGGCCAGGAATATTCCCTAGGTGAAAGTATGTGAAAGCATGCCATAAATCGTTTGCCTGCTGCTCCGATGTTGTGGGTGGCTATACAACAGAGATAAACCCCCATCTCCCTCTTCCCCTCTCTCTCTCTCACTCTCTCTCTCTCTCTCTCTCTGTCTCGTTGTCTGTGTGCGTGAGTTGGTGTTGGCTAAAGCTACAGGCGATTAGAATTGATGTGGGTTACTAAGCAAACATGAAAGGCTATTACGTTAAGCGTTACGTTATGTTACGTTCCGTAGCGGCATTTTATGAGCTGCCTGCGAAATAGTTTTGACTTTTGCCATGTCCGGGAGTTACGGCGCACCCGATCGGAGAATTGCAATAAATTTATTAGATTGATATATTGTTAATTCCCACTCTTCCATCTCCAATTATTTCGTTAAGCGTATTCGGCTCTGATTTGCCAATTATCAAAGAAGTTCTGCTAATTGTGGGAAGGTAAAAAATGTGCTTCGTAGAATCCATTGGCCGGAAGTTAAACAGCTTTGCATTAGATGAGCAGCTGATGATTAATCTTTAAATAATGTATATATAGCCAAAGTTTGTGAGGCTTAAATTTGAAATTTTTTGAAATGAGTTCAGGTATGCCCGACTAAAAGATACCCTAGCACCTAGGTAAAGCTGATATGTAAGACATTTATATTTCTCGCTAGAGGTTTTTCATTTCATTTCTCGTTTTACAGTTATCGAAGGAGAGGGACTAGCGTACCCGTCAGTGCGCATTAATTCGAAATTCTCGGAACATTCGAGAATCAGAGACTTGCAATCTAATCTATATGAACCGTTATTTACTTAAGAGCTCTTCAGAATTATTTGTATATAGAAACGCGTAAGCAAACACAATATATAAATAAACCCTGGCTATTACGACAGAATGGAAAAAAATAAAATATGTATTTAATAAAAATATCACAGCGAAATATGTATATAGATATGTGAACCAAAGGGTTAATGAACCAAAGGGTTAATATACCTATGTATTTCGATGTGATTACTATCATGTGGATTACTTTATAAATAATATTATGTTATTAACTATATATATTGTATTATGTTAGATCCGCACAGACAAAAATATTATTCCTATTTATTTTATAATTAACACGAACAAGATGATTAATTTTACAATTAGAGATAATGATCTTTATGATAATGCTAATTTAAAATTATATTGACATATAATATAATAATCGATGTAGATTATTTTATGCACAATATTTTTTACAAAAATTAAAAAATAAAGACATTTTTACAGGTGAATCTAAGAAACTTAAGATAAAATCTACTGCCTAACAGATCTTATAGAAGAAGAAGAAATGCATTTACATATACATATGTATTCTTAAGAGCTGTCACATTTGATACTGACCTTCCACTTAATATACCCTACGCTCTACCATAAAGGTAAGTTCACTTCTCGAGCCTCAAGTAATTATCATACACATATTCCATTCTTAACACTCGAAATGCTGCAGGGGATTAAAAGAAACCGCATTATTGGGCAGTGCTGTGAAACGAATTTGAACACCTGTTGGAAAAGTGCCCCACAAAATGCCTCGAAATAGAGAAAAATAAGACTAGCATAAAAAGTGTAAAAGTAGACACTTTATATGGGTGCAATGCCAATTTGTCGTACATGCCAGGGTACAAGAATTCGGTAAAATGTCAAACGGCGTACAACAAATAAAGCTCAAACAAATTCATATTTCTATGCATACATACATACATACATACATATGTAAAAACACAATAAAATAACTACAAAGCTACAAAAGCAACAGCAACTCGACTTACAAGTGCCGTTGCTGTAGCTGTTGTTGTTGTTGCTGATTTTTTTCCTTTTCGTTTTGTTCCCCTTCGCTCCTATGACAGTTCTCTGACATCCAACTGTGATTTTTGGACAGCAACAAAAAGCGTTGCGTTGTTGTTGCCGTTATTACAGTTGTTGCTGTTGTTGTTGTTGTTGTTGTTGTTGCTGTGGCATATGTAAGTGTGTATGTTAATTTGATTTTGGTGTCAAATGCTTTGTTATTGCGTCTTTTTTTGTTTTTTTTTTTGTTTTGTGTTGTGTTCTCTCTCTCAGTTTTTATGGGCTGCACTTTGCTTGCGCTTTTATAACGGGCGCAGTTAGTGCGTCAAGTGCCGCTCTCTCGCTCGCCCTTTCAGCTATGAGTGTGTGTGTGTGTGTCTCTGTCTCGCGCCGTGTCAATCTATTTGATTTGCTTTTGATTGTGCGCAGTTATGTCTTCATTGACAACGGCGTTTTGCTATGTAATAATAAATAATTTATTTCATGCCAACATTGCGCAATTTGTAATTGAACACACACACACACACACTTATGCATGTGTGTGTGTGCGGCTTTTGAATAATTTTTGATTCGAGTGCAATTGAAGAAATTGATGCAAACAAAATCAAGGCAGAAAAATGTTTATCAAGCTTTTGTTGCCTCTATTTGTTGCACTTGTCGCATGAATATTTCAAAAAGTTCTCTCAAATTAAGCACAAATTGCATTTCAATTTGGCCAACAACCGAACTGACCTACAAATGCATTTTCAATTAGTCACAGGTGCAAGCTGCAAGGTAAGCGCCAAATGCATATCGACTTATGTAAATCTCTCTTAACTATTCCAATTGAGCTTTAAGAAAAGGGGTTTTTTATACCTGTTCTTGAGTTTTATTTTTAACTTCTTAACTCATAAAAAAAAAATTGTTTGTTCACATTTTCAAATACTTTTACTTTCTTGCCTTTTTATTTGAACTCAGAATCTTTGATTCGATTTTCGCATTTTCACATTTTCGTCACTTTTCCTTTTTGTTAGCTGCTTGTAATAAATTATATTCGGAACAGCGAACAAAACAAAGTCATTTATTAAGCTCCCAAATTATTTGTCACTATTTTTGTGCACTTCTTATTATATTTGAATACCCATTGTGAATGGGCTGAAAGGGGTATATGGGTTTAGAGAGTGTGTATGTTATAAGCAGAATATAGACTCTTCAAACTTTTACTCTATAAATATATATAGTCGATAGCAAATAATAAATAAAAAATCAATAATTAATACATAAAATATTATGAATATTTGTATATATAAATAAAAATAATAAAATATTCATGTTATGATAAATAAATAAATTTCATCATGATAATTAATTATTTTGTATATAATTATAATGATCAAGTTAATGATCAGGTTAATGATTAGGTTCATAGATTTGGAAATAATGATGATATTGATGATAATGCTAATCCTGATCATGATAATGTTCTTGTCTATGATCTTTTTGAAAAATATGATCTTCTCTGGATGATTATCTTATATTCAAGATTATGATCAACCACATGGTGTTAATAATATAGTAATAATATATATGTGTCAATGATGATCTTTTTGATAATAAAGATCTATAGGATTATAGATATATATAAGATTATAATAATAAACTACATTATTTTATACACAATAATTTCTTCAAAAATTAAAAAAAAAAATAACACATTTTCACAAGTGTTTCGCCTTTTGTTTCTGAAAACCTTGAAAACTTAAGATCAATTCTAGTACCAGAGAAGAAGAAGAAATGCATGTTTATATTTAAAAGCTAACAAATTTCTTGGCCTAGGGTATCTCACTGTCGAGCAGTACTCAATATAATAATTTTAGTTATTGTTTTTACGTTTCTGTTTATCGGCCCGAAACGGGCGCCACACACACACACACACACACACACACACACACACACACATACATATATTGCGAGGCACACATCTGAGATCTGGGAGCCATAATTAATTTGGCCACAAAGACATCCCCGGCCAACTACAGTGAGGCCCCCAAACAATGGCAAACAAATTGATTAATGACAGCGTATTAAACAATAATCGAGATAGGCCGCCGCTCGGGACCCAAAATGGGAGCTGGGGGCTGGGGGCGTGGCCAATTCAGGGTTACCTATCCAAGGGAAAAAAAATATGGTTCAACCACTTGCAAATTTTTTCGCACACACACAGGGAAAATGTTTTATCAGCGGCCAAAATTTGTTGTTATTGTTATAGTTGTTGTTGTTGTTATTGTTTGTTGTTTATTATTGTTTGTTGATGTTGTTGTTGTTGTTGTTGTTGTTGTTTGTGCTGTTGGCTCAAAACAATTCATTTAAATAATAACTCGGCCACTTCGGAGGCCTGCAAGAGGAAGCACATCATTTTTCATATTTCCGTACGACACGAAAATTAATAAAGTGTAATTAATATTTGCTTAAACGGCAGCGCAGCTCCGAATAGGAATTTGTGGCACAGTGAAGCTTGCCTATAAGCGACATTGGGAGCTTAAGTTGAAATACGAGAATAAATATATTACGATATACATACCTATTTAACAAATATACATATTAATATATACTTTTTCGTAGGAAATGTGACACAGTGAAGCTTGCCTATAACCGACATTGGGAGCTTAAGTTGAAATAAGAGAATAAATATATATTACGATATTCATACATATGTATATAACAAATATAAATATATATATGTATATACACATAGATACATATTAATATGTATTTTGTTAGGAATTGTGGCACAGTGAAACTTGACTATGAGAACGATGTAAAGTAAATATCTTAAATGTGAAATGAAGCCCAAATAAATATTTTTTTTTATGCAAATTTAGCAATAAATAGGAATTTGTGTTACAGTGAGGCTTCACTATAAAAGCTAAAGCTTACACAGTGAAGCTTGCCTTTGAACTAAACATGCGGCTAAGCTGGTAGATGATTAGCTAATGAAGTTTATATAATTAAGATTTGATTAAATGGTATCGTAAATCTCATTTAAAATTCGTGTTACAGTGAAGCTTGCCTACAGGTGAATTGTAAGCTAGAAAAAATAAATATATATATGTATATGTATATGTATATGTAAGTATATGCACATATGTATATGCATAAACTCAAGAGAGAAATGCGTGGCACAGTGGAGCTTGACTACGAGGGAAAAGTAAAGTAAATGTCTTCGATCTGAAATGAAGTCTAAGAAATTAATATTCGCTTTGACCAAATCACAACATTCAATAGGAATTTGTGTTACAGTGAGGCTTCACTATAAAATCATATGAAATTAATATTTGCAGTAAAGCTTCACTATAAACGATATGTAAAGTAAAGGTATTACAGCTAAAATTAAGTTTAAGCTTTTCTTTTAATTTTTCTTTATTATTCAATGAAATAATGTAAAATTTAAATGATTGTAAATTCAATAAATTTAAAAAATTCTATTGTAATGTTTTATTCTAAATACAAACACACACACACACACACGCACACTCTCTTACTCAATGACCCTCCAACTGTAAGTGGAGCTACTTAGGTTTGACAAGCACTTCATAAGGAGGAACTTCTGCTGCAAATGATCTTTAATCTGCGCTTCAAGGCGCAATTCTTGTTCCACTTGCATTCGGGATAATAAATATGTCGCAGACACTTGAGGCACAAATACACACACACACACACACACATATACATATACATATATGAACTCCCTTAAGGCGAACTTCATTTATGCAGGCACACATACACACACACACGCACACACAATGCAACAACCCCCAGCAAAAGCAACCCCAAAGGCAAATTTTGAGCCCCCGCTCGCACTTTCCACATGCAACTTCAACGTGCCACACGGCTTGCACTCTCAATTATGACTTAATTCGTATCTAATGGATATTTTCTGTGAAAATTCCATGATTAATCGCTGCCTTGAGGCTGGGCCGAGAGGAAAATGTCATTGGGGGTGGCATGCCACGAAGGAGGCTGCCACTGCGACTGCGACTGCGACTGCAGTTGTTCACACATGTTCACAATGTACAACAAAAAAAAAAGAGAAGAGAAGAAGCAGAAGAAGAAGAGGCTGGGGCAGAGTGTTGCCAACTGTGGTTTGGGGGCAACTGTCGAACAATGCCGCACCACTCGCAGCACTTGCACCACCCTTGCAATAATTCAGCTCACAACTTTTCAAGTTCTTTTTACATTTTGAAAATTTGCGATTAATACTCCACACCCACCCCCATCCCCACCCCCCAGCCACAACAATTGTTGGGGTGTGTCGCTCACATCGTTATACTTAGGCAGCATATGCGACGTGTTGCAACTTCCGTGGCGCAAAAACTGATTACGCCGCATTTGTGCCGCCAACAACCGGCGACGCTTTTTCGCTTTTTCGCTTTTTCCAAGAATCTGACTTTGCGCCTGCTGCCCCACGCCACGCAACATTCTTAAAAAAAAATTAAAAAAAAAAAAACGTATACAAAATACAAAAAACTGCAACCGAATCCAAAAGCAACAAACTGCAATCGCAGGCGGCTTTTCTTATCTATTTCACTCGGGCGCCATCTGTGCGCGTTTAGCGGAACTACCACGCTTTTTTGGAAAAATGTGCTGCGAATGCATTTTTATCTAAGCGAGAGCGAACACTTCAGAGCGAGAGCGAAAGCGTGAACATGAGTGAAATGAATGCCGGCATAACAGAGCACATTTCGAATCGCTCTCTCAGTTTGTTTTGCTCTCTCTCACAGTGCGGCTCTCTGTTTATCTTTAACAGTGCATTCTGTGTGCCATGCTTGTTGTTGTTGCTAACGTGGCCGCTCCCAAAATCTGATTTGCATATTCTGTGCACTTCAGTCCGCACTGAATTTCTATTGATATTTGCTGATAAGCTGATAAGAATTTAGGATTATATACTTGTTAGACTACACAGTGGAAGCCTCTGTGTAAATGGAACACCAATTGGAACTTTTATCGGAGAATGGAAGCTTATAGAAAGTCAGTTTATTAAGTGGAATTTTATAGAATTTAGTGGAATAAATTATTGAATTTTTAATATATTTAAAAGAAGTTTGCATTGCATTAAAAAACAGATTTTTTTCGTTTGATCTATAAAGAAGAGATCTCTTAACATTTCAGATGGAGTATTATAAATATCTTTGACTAAGTTTTGACAGAGAAATTTGATTGACAACTCAATGGAATCAACGAGCTATTCGTTTCACATGCCGCTTTTGCACACCTGTATGACCACACACACACACAGACACAGCCAATGCAAACTAATTGAGTACACACACACACATACACACACTCGCACAACCCATTGACACCCACGAGTGTCGTAAAAATCATCAGCAGAAGCCGAAAAAAAGCGAAAACAAATGTTCAATTCACATTTTAGAGAGCGCTTAGCCGAGTTTCGAACCATCCACGTTTATCTAACTCAATGAGAGTCCAATTTGAGTGCGACTCATGCTCTCGCGAGCGCGCTCTCTGGCATGTAT
>JBAMCK010000605.1:0-14185 GCA_037075185.1 Drosophila pseudotalamancana | reverse complement strand
TACATTTTTATTTTAATGCAGGAGAGTAAATGTCATTTGTATTTTTTGAAACAAATATCGGCATTTTAGAAAACGTGTCAAAAAATGTTTATATTGGAGTGGAGACGCGCAAGGCAAGTCATGTGAAAAATTCTATAAGTGACAAATTCATATGATTGTGGAGTGTTGTTGTGACGGAATATTTTATATAAGATTTAAAATGTTGGATAATAAAGTTTATTAACTACATTATTATTTTAATGCAGGAGAGTAAATGTCATTTGTATTTCTTGAAACAAATATCGGCATTTTAGAAAACGTGTCAAAAAATGTTTATATTGGAGTGGAGACGCGCAATGCAAGTCATGTGAAAATACTTCTAAGTGACAAATTCATATGATTGTGGAGTGTTGTTGTGCCGGCATATTTTATATAAGATTTTAAATATTGGATAATAAAGATTATTAACTACATTATTATTTTAATGCAGGAGAATAAATGTCATTTGTATTTTTTGAAACAAATATCGGCATTTTAGAAAACGTGTCCAAAAATGTTTATATTGGAGTGGAGACGCGCAAGGCAAGTCATGTGAAAATTCTATAAGTGACAAATTCATATGATTGTGGAGTGTTGTCTGTGACGGCATATATTTATATAAGATTTAAAATGTTGGACAATAAAGTTTATTAGCTACATTTTTATTTTCATGCAGGAGAATAAATGTCATTTGTATTTTTTGAAACAAATATCGGCATTTTAGAAAACGTGTCAAAAAATGTTTATATTGGAGTGGAGACGCGCAAGGCAAGTCATGTGAAAAAACTTCTAAGTGACAAATTCATATGATTGTGGAGTGTTGTTGTGCCGGCATATTTTATATAAGATTTAAAATATTGGATAATAAAGTTTATTAACTACATTATTATTTTAATGCAGGAGAATAAATGTCATTTGTATTTTTTGAAACAAATATCGGCATTTTAGAAAACGTGTCAAAAAATGTTTATATTGGAGTGGAGACGCGCAAGGCAAGTCATGTGAAAAATTTCTAAGTGACAAATTCATATGATTGTGGAGTGTTGTTTTGCCGGCATATTTTTTATAAGATTTTAAATGTTGGACAATAAAGTTTATTAGCTACATTTTTATTTTAATGCGGAAGAGTAAATGTTATTTGTATTTCTTGAAACAAATATGGGCATTTTAGAAAACGTGTCCAAAAATGTTTATATTGGAGTGGAGACGCGCAAGGCAAGTCATGTGAAAATTCTCTAAGTCACAAATTTATATGATTGTGGAGTGTTGTTGTGTCGGCATATTTTATATAAGATTTTAAATGTTGGACAATAAAGTTTATTAGCTACATTTGTATTTTTTGAAACAAATATCGGCATTTTAGAAAACGTGTCACAAAAATGTTTATATTGGAGTGGAGACGCGCAAGGCAAGTCATGTGAAAAATTTCTAAGTGACAAATTCATATGATTGTGGAGTGTTGTCTGTGACGGAATATTTTATATAAGATTTTAAATGTTGGATAATAAAGTTTATTAACTACATTATTATTTTAATGCAGGAGAATAAATGTCATTTGTATTTTTTGAAACAAATATCGGCATTTTAGAAAACGTGTCCAAAAATGTTTATATTGGAGTGGAGACGCGCAAGGCAAGTCATGTGAAAAATTCTCTAAGTGACAAATTCATATGATTGTGGAGTGTTGTTGTGCCGGCATATTTTATATAAGATTTTAAATGTTGGACAATAAAGTTTATTAGCTACATTTTTATTTTAATGCAGGAGAGTAAATGTCATTTGTATTTTTTGAAACAAATATCGGCATTTTAGAAAACGTGTCAAAAAATGTTTATATTGGAGTGGAGACGCGCAAGGCAAGTCATGTGAAAAATTTATAAGTGACAAATTCATATGATTGTGAAGTGTTGTCTGTGACGGCAAATTTTGTATAAGATTTAAAATATTGGATAATAAAGTTTATTAACTACATTATTATTTTAATGCAGGAGAATAAATGTCATTTGTATTTTTTGAAACAAATATCGGCATTTTAGAAAACGTGTCAAAAAATGTTTATATTGGAGTGGAGACGCGCAAGGCAAGTCATGTGAAAAAATTTATAAGTGATAAATTCATATGATTGTGGAGTGTTGTCTTGACGGAATATTTTGTATAGGATTTAAAATATTGGATAATAAAGTTAATTCACTACATTATAATTTTATAGCAGGAGAATAAATGTCATTTGTATTTTTTAAAACAAATATCGGCATTTTAGAAAACGTGTCCAAAAATGTTTATATTGGAGTGGAGACGCGCTAGGCAAGTCATGTGAAAATTCTCTAAGTGACAAATTCATATGATTGTGGAGTGTTGTTGTGCCGGCATATTTTATATAAGATTTTAAATGTTGGACAATAAAGTTTATTAGCTACATTTTTATTTTAATGCAGGAGAATAAATGTCATTTGTATTTTTAAAACAAATATCGGCATTTTAGAAAACGTGTCAAAAAATGTTTATATTGGAGTGGAGACGCGCAAGGCAAGTCATGTGAACAAAAAGTGATAAATTCATATGATTGTGGAGTGTTGTCTTGACGGAATATTTTGTATAGGATTTAAAATATTGGATAATAAAGTTTATTAACTACATTATTATTTTAATGCAGGAGAATAAATGTCATTTGTATTTTTTGAAACAAATATCGGCATTTTAGAAAACGTGTCAAAAATGTTTATATTGGAGTGGAGACGCGCAAGGCAAGTCATGTGAAAAATTTCTAAGTGACAAATTCATATGATTGTGGAGTGTTGTTGTGCCGGCATATTTTATATAAGATTTTAAATGTTGGACAATAAAGTTTATTAGCTACATTTTTATTTTCATGCAGGAGAGTAAATGTCATTTGTATTTTTTGAAACAAATATGGGCATTTTAGAAAACGTGTCATAAAATGTTTATATTGGAGTGGAGACGCGCAATGCAAGTCATGTGAAAACTCTCTAAGTCACAAATTTATATGATTGTGGAGTGTCTTGTGCCGGCATATTTTATATAAGATTTTTAATGTTGCATAATAAAGATTATTAACTACATTATTATTTTAATGCAGGAGAATAAATGTCATTTGTATTTTTTGAAACAAATATCGGCATTTTAGAAAACGTGTCCAAAAATGTTTATATTGGAGTGGAGACGCGCAATGCCAGTCACGTGAAAATTCTCTATGTCACAAATTGATATGATTGTGGAGTGTTGTTGTGTCGGCATATATTATATAAGATTTTGTTGGACAATAAAGTTTATTAGCTACATTTTTATTTTCATGCAGGAGAGTAAATGTCATTTGTATTTCTTGAAACAAATATGGGCATTTTAGAAAACGTGTCATAAAATGTTTATATTGGAGTGGAGACGCGCAAGGCAAGTCATGTGAAAACTTTCTAAGTCACAAATTTATATGATTGTGGAGTGTCTTGTGCCGGCATATTTTATATAAGATTTTTAATGTTGCATAATAAAGATTATTAACTACATTATTATTTTAATGCAGGAGAATAAATGTCATTTGTATTTTTTGAAACAAATATCGGCATTTTAGAAAACGTGTCAAAAAATGTTTATATTGGAGTGGAGACGCGCAATGCAAGTCATGTGAAAAATTCTCTAAGTGACAAATTCATATGATTGTGGAGTGTTGTTATGCCGGCATATTTTATATAAGATTTTAAATGTTGGACAATAAAGTTTATTAGCTACATTTTTATTTTCATGCAGAAGAGTAAATGTCATTTGTATTTTTTGAAACAAATATCGGCATTTTAGAAAACGTGTCAAAAAATGTTTATATTGGAGTGGAGACGCGCAAGGCAAGTCATGTGAAAAAATTTATAAGTGATAAATTCATATGATTGTGGAGTGTTGTCTTGACGGAATATTTTGTATAGGATTTAAAATATTGGATAATAAAGTTTATTAACTACATTATTATTTTAATGCAGGAGAATAAATGTCATTTGTATTTTTTGAAACAAATATCGGCATTTTAGAAAACGTGTCCAAAAATGTTTATATTGGAGTGGAGACGCGCAAGGCAAGTCATGTGAAAATTCTTCTAAGTGACAAATTCATATGATTGTGGAGTGTTGTTGTGCCGGCATATTTTATATAAGATTTTAAATGTTGGACAATAAAGTTTATTAGCTACATTTTTATTTTCATGCAGGAGAGTAAATGTCATTTGTATTTTTTGAAACAAATATCGGCATTTTAGAAAACGTGTCCAAAAATGTTTATATTGGAGTGGAGACGCGCAAGGCAAGTCATGTGAAAAAATTTATAAGTGATAAATTCATATGATTGTGGAGTGTTGTCTTGACGGAATATTTTGTATAGGATTTAAAATATTGGATAATAAAGTTTATTAACTACATTATTATTTTAATGCAGGAGAATAAATGTCATTTGTATTTTTTGAAACAAATATCGGCATTTTAGAAAACGTGTCCAAAAATGTTTATATTGGAGTGGAGACGCGCAAGGCAAGTCATGTGAAAATTCTCTAAGTCACAAATTCATATGATTGTGGAGTGTTGTTGTGCCGGCATATTTTATATAAGATTTTAAATGTTGGACAATAAAGTTTATTAGCTACATTTTTATTTTCATGCAGGAGAGTAAATGTCATTTGTATTTTTTGAAACAAATATCGGCATTTTAGAAAACGTGTCAAAAAATGTTTATATTGGAGTGGAGACGCGCAAGGCAAGTCATGTGAAAAAATTTCTAAGTGACAAATTCATATGATTGTGGAGTGTTGTTGTGCCGGCATATTTTATATAAGATTTTAAATGTTGGATAATAAAGTTTATTAACTACATTATTATTTTAATGCAGGAGAATAAATGTCATTTGTATTTTTTGAAACAAATATCGGGATTTTAGAAAACGTGTCCAAAAATGTTTATATTGGAGTGGAGACGCGCAAGGCAAGTCATGTGAAAAAATTTTTAAGTGACAAATTCATATGATTGTGGAGTGTTGTTGTGCCGGCATATTTTATATAAGATTTTAAATGTTGGACAATAAAGTTTATTAGCTACATTTTTATTTTCATGCAGGAGAGTAAATGTCATTTGTATTTTTTGAAACAAATATCGGCATTTTAGAAAACGTGTCAAAAAATGTTTATATTGGAGTGGAGACGCGCAAGGCAAGTCATGTGAAAAATTTATAAGTGATAAATTCATATGATTGTGGAGTGTTGTCTTGACGGAATATTTTGTATAGGATTTAAAATATTGGATAATAAAGTTTATTAACTACATTATTATTTTAATGCAGGAGAATAAATGTCATTTGTATTTTTTGAAACAAATATCGGCATTTTAGAAAACGTGTCCAAAAATGTTTATATTGGAGTGGAGACGCGCAAGGCAAGTCATGTGAAAATATTTCTAAGTGACAAATTCATATGATTGTGGAGTGTTGTTGTGCCGGCATATTTTATATAAGATTTTAAATGTTGGACAATAAAGTTTATTAGCTACATTTTTATTTTCATGCAGGAGAATAAATGTCATTTGTATTTTTTGAAACAAATATCGGGCATTTTAGAAAACGTGTCCAAAAATGTTTATATTGGAGTGGAGACGCGCAAGGCAAGTCATGTGAAAATATTTCTAAGTGACAAATTCATATGATTGTGGAGTGTTGTTGTGCCGGCATATTTTATATAAGATTTTAAATGTTGGACAATAAAGTTTATTAGCTACATTTTTATTTTCATGCAGGAGAGTAAATGTCATTTGTATTTTTTGAAACAAATATCGGCATTTTAGAAAACGTGTCAAAAAATGTTTATATTGGAGTGGAGACGCGCAAGGCAAGTCATGTGAAAAATTTATAAGTGATAAATTCATATGATTGTGGAGTGTTGTCTGTGACGGAATATTTTATATAAGATTTTAAATATTGGATAATAAAGTTTATTAACTACATTATTATTTTAATGCAGGAGAATAAATGTCATTTGTATTTTTTGAAACAAATATCGGCATTTTAGAAAACGTGTCCAAAAATGTTTATATTGGAGTGGAGACGCGCAAGGCAAGTCATGTGAAAAATTCTATAAGTGACAAATTCATATGATTGTGGAGTGTTGTTGTGCCGGCATATTTTATATAAGATTTTAAATGTTGGACAATAAAGTTTATTAGCTACATTTTTATTTTCATGCAGGAGAATAAATGTCATTTGTATTTTTTGAAACAAATATCGGCATTTTAGAAAACGTGTCAAAAAATGTTTATATTGGAGTGGAGACGCGCAAGGCAAGTCATGTGAAAAAATTTATAAGTGATAAATTCATATGATTGTGGAGTGTTGTCTTGACGGAATATTTTGTATAGGATTTAAAATATTGGATAATAAAGTTTATTAACTACATTATTATTTTAATGCAGGAGAATAAATGTCATTTGTATTTTGTGGAACAAATATCGGCATTTTAGAAAACGTGTCAAATGATGTTTAAACTGGAGCGGAGACGCGAAAGGCAAGTCATCTGAAAAATTTTCTAAGTGACAAATTCATCTGATTGTGGAGTGTTGTTGTGCCGGCATATTTTATATAAGATTTTAAATGTTGGACAATAAAGTTTATTAGCTACATTTTTATTTTCATGCAGGAGAATAAATGTCATTTGTATTTTTTGAAACAAATATCGGCATTTTAGAAAACGTGTCAAAAAATGTTTATATTGGAGTGGAGACGCGCAAGGCAAGTCATGTGAAAAAATTTATAAGTGATAAATTCATATGATTGTGGAGTGTTGTCTGTGACGGAATATTTTGTATAGGATTTTAAATATTGGATAATAAAGTTTATTAACTACATTATTATTTTAATGCAGGAGAATAAATGTCATTTGTATTTTTTGAAACAAATATCGGCATTTTAGAAAACGTGTCCAAAAATGTTTATATTGGAGTGGAGACGCGCAAGGCAAGTCATGTGAAAATTCTTCTAAGTGACAAATTCATATGATTGTGGAGTGTTGTTGTGCCGGCATATTTTATATAAGATTTTAAATGTTGGACAATAAAGTTTATTAGCTACATTTTTATTTTCATGCAGGAGAATAAATGTCATTTGTATTTTTTGAAACAAATATCGGCATTTTAGAAAACGTGTCCAAAAATGTTTATATTGGAGTGGAGACGCGCAAGGCAAGTCATGTGAAAATTCTCTAAGTGACAAATTCATATGATTGTGGAGTGTTGTCTTGACGGAATATTTTGTATAGGATTTTAAATATTGGATAATAAAGTTTATTAACTACATTATTATTTTAATGCAGGAGAATAAATGTCATTTGTATTTTTTGAAACAAATATCGGCATTTTAGAAAACGTGTCAAAAAATGTTTATATTGGAGTGGAGACGCGCAAGGCAAGTCATGTGAAAAATTTCTAAGTGACAAATTCATATGATTGTGGAGTGTTGTTGTGCCGGCATATTTTATATAAGATTTTAAATGTTGGACAATAAAGTTTATTAGCTACATTTTTATTTTAATGCAGGAGAATAAATGTCATTTGTATTTTTTGAAACAAATATCGGCATTTTAGAAAACGTGTCCAAAAATGTTTATATTGGAGTGGAGACGCGCAAGGCAAGTCATGTGAAAAATTCTATAAGTGATAAATTCATATGATTGTGGAGTGTTGTCTTGACGGAATATTTTGTATAGGATTTAAAATATTGGATAATAAAGTTTATTAGCTACATTTTTATTTTCATGCAGGAGAATAAATGTCATTTGTATTTTTTGAAACAAATATCGGGCATTTTAGAAAACGTGTCCAAAAATGTTTATATTGGAGTGGAGACGCGCAAGGCAAGTCATGTGAAAAATTTCTAAGTGATAAATTCATATGATTGTGGAGTGTTGTCTGTGACGGAATATTTTGTATAAGATTTTAAATATTGGATAATAAAGTTTATTAACTACATTATTATTTTAATGCAGGAGAATAAATGTCATTTGTATTTTTTGAAACAAATATCGGCATTTTAGAAAACGTGTCAAAAAATGTTTATATTGGAGTGGAGACGCGCAAGGCAAGTCATGTGAAAATATTTCTAAGTGACAAATTCATATGATTGTGGAGTGTTGTTGTGCCGGCATATTTTATATAAGATTTTAAATGTTGGACAATAAAGTTTATTAGCTACATTTTTATTTTCATGCAGGAGAATAAATGTCATTTGTATTTTTTGAAACAAATATCGGCATTTTAGAAAACGTGTCAAAAAATGTTTATATTGGAGTGGAGACGCGCAAGGCAAGTCATGTGAAAAATTTATAAGTGACAAATTCATATGATTGTGGAGTGTTGTCTTGCCGGCATATTTTGTATAGGATTTAAAATATTGGATAATAAAGTTTATTAACTACATTATTATTTTAATGCAGGAGAATAAATGTCATTTGTATTTTTTGAAACAAATATCGGCATTTTAGAAAACGCGTCCAAAAATGTTTATATTGAACTGGAGACGCGCAAGGCAAGTCATGTGAAAAATTTATAAGTGATAAATTCATATGATTGTGGAGTGTT
Source organism: Drosophila pseudotalamancana (assembly GCA_037075185.1). Lineage (NCBI taxonomy): Eukaryota > Metazoa > Arthropoda > Insecta > Diptera > Drosophilidae > Drosophila > Drosophila pseudotalamancana. The sequence continues at coordinate 5,558 of JBAMCK010000605.1, read as the reverse complement.
GTCTTGACGGAATATTTTGTATAGGATTTAAAATATTGGATAATAAAGTTTATTAACTACATTATTATTTTAATGCAGGAGAATAAATGTCATTTGTATTTTTTGAAACAAATATCGGCATTTTAGAAAACGTGTCCAAAAATGTTTATATTGGAGTGGAGACGCGCAAGGCAAGTCATGTGAAAATATTTCTAGGTGACAAATTCATACGATTCTGGAGTGTTGTTGTGCCGGCATATTTTATATAAGATTTTAAATAATGGATAATAAAGTTAATTAGCTACATTTTTATTTTAATGCAGGAGAATAAATGTCATTTGTATTTTTTGAAACAAATATCGGCATTTTAGAAAACGTGTCAAAAAATGTTTATATTGGAGTGGAGACGCGCAATGCAAGTCATGTGAAATTCTTCTAAGTGACAAATTCATATGATTGTTTAGTGTTGTTGTGCCGGCATATTTTATATAAGATTTTAAATGTTGGACAATAAAGTTTATTAGCTACATTTTTATTTTCATGCAGGAGAATAAATGTCATTTGTATTTTTTGAAACAAATATCGGCATTTTAGAAAACGTGTCAAAAAATGTTTATATTGGAGTGGAGACGCGCAAGGCAAGTCATGTGAAAAAATTTATAAGTGATAAATTCATATGATTGTGGAGTGTTGTCTTGACGGAATATTTTGTATATTATTTAAAATATTGGATAATAAAGTTTATTAACTACATTATTATTTTCAATGCAGGAGAATAAATGTCATTTGTATTTTTTGAAACAAATATCGGCATTTTAGAAAACGTGTCCAAAAATGTTTATATTGGAGTGGAGACGCGCAAGGCAAGTCATGTGAAAAAATTTATAAGTGATAAATTCATATGATTGTGGAGTGTTGTCTTGACGGAATATTTTGTATAGGATTTAAAATATTGGATAATAAAGTTTATTAACTACATTATTATTTTAATGCAGGAGAATAAATGTCATTTGTATTTTTTGAAACAAATATCGGCATTTTAGAAAACGTGTCCAAAAATGTTTATATTGGAGTGGAGACGCGCAAGGCAAGTCATGTGAAAAAATTTATAAGTGACAAATTCATATGATTGTGGAGTGTTGTTGTGCCGGCATATTTTATATAAGATTTTAAATGTTGGACAATAAAGTTTATTAGCTACATTTTTATTTTCATGCAGGAGAGTAAATGTCATTTGTATTTTTTGAAACAAATATCGGCATTTTAGAAAACGTGTCAAAAATGTTTATATTGGAGTGGAGACGCGCAAGGCAAGTCATGTGAAAAAATTTATAAGTGATAAATTCATATGATTGTGGAGTGTTGTCTTGACGGAATATTTTGTATAGGATTTAAAATATTGGATAATAAAGTTTATTAACTACATTATTATTTTAATGCAGGAGAATAAATGTCATTTGTATTTTTTGAAACAAATATCGGCATTTTAGAAAACGTGTCAAAAAATGTTTATATTGGAGTGGAGACGCGCAAGGCAAGTCATGTGAAAAAATTTATAAGTGATAAATTCATATGATTGTGGAGTGTTGTCTTGACGGAATATTTTGTATAGGATTTAAAATATTGGATAATAAAGTTTATTAACTACATTATTATTTTAATGCAGGAGAATAAATGTCATTTGTATTTTTTGAAACAAATATCGGCATTTTAGAAAACGTGTCCAAAAATGTTTATATTGGAGTGGAGACGCGCAAGGCAAGTCATGTGAAAAATTCTTCTAAGTGACAAATTCATATGATTGTGGAGTGTTGTTGTGCCGGCATATTTTATATAAGATTTTAAATGTTGGACAATAAAGTTTATTAGCTACATTTTTATTTTCATGCAGGAGAATAAATGTCATTTGTATTTTTTGAAACAAATATCGGCATTTTAGAAAACGTGTCAAAAAATGTTTATATTGGAGTGGAGACGCGCAAGGCAAGTCATGTGAAAAAATTTTTAAGTGACAAATTCATATGATTGTGGAGTGTTGTTGTGCCGGCATATTTTATATAAGATTTTAAATGTTGGACAATAAAGTTTATTAGCTACATTTTTATTTTCATGCAGGAGAGTAAATGTCATTTGTATTTTTTGAAACAAATATCGGCATTTTAGAAAACGTGTCCAAAAATGTTTATATTGGAGTGGAGACGCGCAAGGCAAGTCATGTGAAAAAATTTATAAGTGATAAATTCATATGATTGTGGAGTGTTGTCTTGACGGAATATTTTGTATAGGATTTAAAATATTGGATAATAAAGTTTATTCACTACATTATTATTTTAATGCAGGAGAATAAATGTCATTTGTATTTTTTAAAACAAATATCGGCATTTTAGAAAACGTGTCCAAAAATGTTTATATTGGAGTGGAGACGCGCAAGGCAAGTCATGTGAAAATATCTTATAAGTGACAAATTCATATGATTGTGGAGTGTTGTTGTGCCGGCATATTTTATATAGGATTTTAAATGTTGGACAATAAAGTTTATTAGCTACATTTTTATTTTAATGCAGGAGAATAAATGTCATTTGTATTTTTTGAAACAAATATCGGCATTTTAGAAAACGTGTCAAAAAATGTTTATATTGGAGTGGAGACGCGCAAGGCAAGTCATGTGAAAAATTTATAAGTGATAAATTCATATGATTGTGGAGTGTTGTCTTGACGGAATATTTTGTATAGGATTTAAAATATTGGATAATAAAGTTTATTCACTACATTATTATTTTAATGCAGGAGAATAAATGTCATTTGTATTTTTGAAACAAATATCGGCATTTTAGAAAACGTGTCAAAAATTTTTATATTGGAGTGGAGACGCGCAAGGCAAGTCATGTGAAAAAATTTATAAGTGATAAATTCATATGATTGTGGAGTGTTGTCTTGACGGAATATTTTGTATAGGATTTAAAATATTGGATAATAAAGTTTATTAACTACATTATTATTTTAATGCAGGAGAATATATATGTCATTTGTATTTTTTGAAACAAATATCGGCATTTTAGAAAACGTGTCAAAAAATGTTTATATTGGAGTGGAGACGCGCAAGGCAAGTCATGTGAAAAACTCTCTAAGTGACAAATTCATATGATTGTGGAGTGTTGTTGTGCCGGCATATTTTATATAAGATTTTAAATGTTGGATAATAAAGTTTATTAACTACATTATTATTTTAATGCAGGAGAATAAATGTCATTTGTATTTTTTGAAACAAATATCGGCATTTTAGAAAACGTGTCAAAAAATGTTTATATTGGAGTGGAGACGCGCAAGGCAAGTCATGTGAAAATTCTCTAAGTCACAAATTCATATGATTGTGGAGTGTTGTTGTGCCGGCATATTTTATATAAGATTTTAAATGTTGGACAATAAAGTTTATTAGCTACATTTTTATTTTCATGCAGGAGAGTAAATGTCATTTGTATTTTTTGAAACAAATATCGGCATTTTAGAAAACGTGTCAAAAAATGTTTATATTGAAGTGGAGACGCGCAATGCAAGTCATGTGAAAATTCTCTAAGTCACAAATTCATATGATTGTGGAGTATTGTTGTGTCGGCATATTGTATATAAGATTTTAAATGTTGGACAATAAAGTTTAGTAACTACATTTGTATTTTCATGCAGGAGAGTAAATGTCATTTGTATTTTTTGAAACAAATATCGGCATTTTAGAAAACGTGTCAAAAAATGTTTATATTGGAGTGGAGACGCGCAATGCAAGTCATGTGAAAAATTCTATAAGTGACAAATTCATATGATTGTGGAGTGTTGTTATGCCGGCATATTTTATATAAGATTTTAAATGTTGGACAATAAAGTTTATTAGCTACATTTTTATTTTCATGCAGGAGAGTAATATGTAATTTGTATTTTTTAAAACAAATATCGGCATTTTAGACAATGTGTCAAAAAATGTTTATATTGGAGTGGCGACGCGCTAGGCAAGTCATGTGAAAATTCTCTAAGTCACAAATTTATATGATTGTGGAGTGTTGTTGTGCCGGCATATTTTATATAAGATTTTAAATGTTGGACAATAAAGTTTATTAACTACATTATTATTTTAATGCAGGAGAATAAATGTCATTTGTATTTTTTGAAACAAATATCGGCATTTTAGAAAACGTGTCAAAAAATGTTTATATTGGAGTGGAGACGCGCAAGGCAAGTCATGTGAAAATTCTCTAAGTGACAAATTCATATGATTGTGGAGTGTTGTTGTGCCGGCATATTTTATATAAGATTTTAAATGTTGGACAATAAAGTTTATTAACTACATTTTTATTTTCATGCAGGAGAGTAAATGTCATTTGTATTTTTTGAAACAAATATCGGCATTTTAGAAAACGTGTCCAAAAATGTTTATATTGGAGTGGAGACGCGCAATGCAAGTCATGTGAAAAAATTTATAAGTGATAAATTCATATGATTGTGGAGTGTTGTCTTGACGGAATATTTTGTATAGGATTTTAAATATTGGATAATAAAGTTTATTAACTACATTATTATTTTAATGCAGGAGAATAAATGTCATTTGTATTTTTTGAAACAAATATCGGCATTTTAGAAAACGTGTCAAAAAATGTTTATATTGGAGTGGAGACGCGCAAGGCAAGTCATGTGAAAAATCTCTAAGTCACAAATTTATATGATTGTGGAGTGTTGTTGTGACGGAATATTTTATATAAGATTTAAAATATTGGACAATAAAGTTTATTAACTACATTATTATTTTAATGCAGGAGAATAAATGTCATTTGTATTTTTTAAAACAAATATCGGCATTTTAGAAAACGTGTCCAAAAATGTTTATATTGGAGTGGAGACGCGCAAGGCAAGTCATGTGAAAAAATTTCTAAGTGATAAATTCATATGATTGTGGAGTGTTGTCGTGACGGAATATTTTATATAAGATTTAAAATGTTGGACAATAAAGTTTATTAACTACATTATTATTTTAATGCAGGAGAATAAATGTCATTTGTATTTTTTGAAACAAATATCGGCATTTTAGAAAACGTGTCAAAAAATGTTTATATTGAAGTGGAGACGCGCAAGGCAAGTCATGTGAAAAAATTTATAAGTGATAAATTCATATGATTGTGGAGTGTTGTCTTGACGGAATATTTTGTATAGGATTTAAAATATTGGATAATAAAGTTTATTAACTACATTTTTATTTTAATGCAGGAGAATAATATGTCATTTGTATTTTTTGAAAACAAATATCGGCATTTTAGAAAACGTGTCCAAAAATGTTTATATTGGAGTGGAGACGCGCAAGGCAAGTCATGTGAAAATATTTATAAGTGATAAATTCATATGGTTGTGGAGTGTTGTCTTGACGGACATATTTTGTATAAGATTTTAAATATTGGATAATAAAGTTTATTAGCTACATTTTTATTTTCATGCAGGAGAATAAATGTCATTTGTATTTTTTAAAACAAATATCGGCATTTTAGAAAACGTGTCAAAAAATGTTTATATTGGAGTGGAGATGCGCAAGGCAAGTCATGTGA